>OX377203.1:35279852-35392920 GCA_947396885.1 Heligmosomoides polygyrus polygyrus
CCATATTTTCGGCACTCAGTCGCGCTGTTTGAAAGTAAAATGCATATTCCGGAAAAGCGATTATTATAACAACAAATAGGAAATTACGTGATAGCTGTTCTCCGTCCATCTGATAAATATCGCACCTGTAAAAGACTAGCTGTGAAATTCCTACATCTCTGGATTTTTGATCTTCCTTTATTCACCGTATATTAGAGAAGAAGTTCGGCTCTACATAGCGTTTAAAAACTATTGCCCAATATCCTCTCTGAAACACATGGGAAATAAAAGTCTATAAGAGGCGCTGCTACGCGGCTGCAAAGCTATCCACACGATCTGAAGGCTCTTATCAATTAAGCAGGGTCCCCTTGTGAATAATACCGCTCCGTCATGATCAACAATCCTTGCGCAAATTTCGTTTCAAACCGTACCGAATTTGGTCCATTCCTAGCATTTTTATATCAAGTTTTTGTTGCAGGACTTGTGGTTCACTCTATGAATAAAGCAAGATTGGCTTCCAATTTGGACTAGGTTTTCTTTACAAATTTGACATTTCAATGACTATTACTTTTGAAGATTTATAATTCGTTTGTCCCGAAACGTATAGTGTTTAAATTTTAATATCCTATTTTGCTCTTTATCTGTCAAAATGTTGTTGAGCTTCTAAAATGCAGAACCCAGTAATTTTTCAGTGAGTTTCAAGAAGAGATCACGCCGAGCGTTCATCTTGGTGCGGCTTTCGTTTTGTTGATATAAAAATGCTGTTTGTGTGAAGTTTCGCGTGAAGTTAATCCACGGAAAATGCCGTGCAATCAGTTTCCGAAGGCCTCCACTAAAACTGCATTAATTCCCATATCATACAACGTTCCAAAGCGACCATATTTCGCCTATTTCATACACCTGTGACATGTTAAGGACCCGATTCTACAGAACTACAACCGGTTTCACGTGCAGGGAGCAAGATAGCCCAGTAGTGAGCGCCAGCTGTCGCGTATAGCCGGGTTTCGATTTCCCGCCTAGGCCAAGCAAGGCTTCCACGCCTCGGAATTGGAGGGCTTAAAACAGACTTGTCTGGGAAGGATAAAACACTGACCCATCCATCGGCTGATCACCGTAGGTCATTAAGTCATTGTAGAGGCAATCGAACTGCCTCAATGATACCCCGTAGAAGTGGACTGCATGGCGCTTGCTATAAAGAGGAGCGGTTAACGACTACTTTTACCGTTCCCTTTACCGCTGAAGGCAAGGCTGATTAATTCTCAGCAAGGAGTCTTGCGGGGCGGGGAGTCAGATAAACAACAGCTGCCATTTACAACCGAACACTAGCGCTCTCCCTATGGCACACATAGTCCACGCTTAATTCGGCCCGCCATCTGCGCGTGTGGGAATCAACGATATCGGTTAGACAGTAGGGGAGGTCGATACCGACAGCTTTCCTTCTGTCACACCGCACGGGACCTGCCTGTACTATGGAAGCTCCCTATCGCTCCTTCAAACAGCTGGACTACTGCGAATGAACGTCAGAAAACTATAACTTCGCCCAAGCTCGGGTGAAGAATCCAGAATCAGAGCCTTAAGTGCAATCTGTGATGTACATACTGAAAGTGTTTTCGAATGGTATTAGTCATACCCTAACGATGTCGTGTTTAGCCGTCAAAAAGCCACCACTACGTCGACCGTGGAACAACACTGAAGTAAAGAGACGGCGCTCACCTTTGCCGATGTCTCAATATACGGCAATTTTAGACTTGCGGCAAGACTTCGACCTTCGACTTCGCTAACGACTCGTTGATTTGTCAAGTCGATCTGAAATGCGATAGTATGAGGATGAAGAGGGAGAGCATTTCGAAACCTATTGAAGGTTTAATCAAAGGAGCTCAGTACATATAGGCGTTCTCAAAATTGCACAGAATGCAGCCTTTCACTTTTGGCTTTAATTTTGATACGGTCCAAACTCGAACAAACAATATTTCTGTCCAAAAAGAGCTACAACCCGAGGAGGCATCTTTCAGTTTTTGTTAACTAGAATTGCGCTAAATTAACTGCATACGAAGACCAACAGTCGAAAACGCTACCACTCACCGCACTAAATTATAGGCTGCTGGAATATCTGTGCAACAACTTTTGCTCCCATTTATTTTCACCTCAAATAAACACTCCGTATAGGGTCAGTATTAGTTAAGTCCAAACTCGAGTCGCAAAGGTGAGCAGCATTGGCAGGTGGGAGCGCGCCAGCCAATAATAACCAAGCAGACCACACACTGATCAGGGTACCGACTTTATACATCCCCTCTAAATGGCAGGCCCTTTCAATGCGGTCTGGATGGGGCGTTCCCATCTCCCAATGCTGCCCGTCTCCGAGACATAACCGTTGAATCTTATGTAACGAAGACAGTTTCCGTGACGCTCAGTAGATGAAGCGAGAAGTACAGACCACCCCACTATACTACTGCAAAGGAGTCTTCTATACTGGGTGTGCTTCTTGTTAGTGATACATTCTGTGTACGTAGGACGAAGAAAGCAACCCAGTCAGTACCAAACACGAGCACCGAAGCAGCAACAAAGGGGTCAACAAACTCGAAGAGCATTATCGGATGGGGCTCTCACAAGCAGCTTCAGAATGTGCCCACCTTGTTGGCGACAAGGAGCACGGGATACTCGGCCCTGTCCTTGACGCGCAGCACTTGCCGGTACAGTTTGCCTGCCTCTTCGAAGCTCTTTCGCTCGGTCACCGAGTATACCAGGAGGAATCCTCGCCCATTCCTCATGTACTGCTCTCGCATTGCGGAGAACTCTTCCTGTCCGGCCGTATCCAGAACTGGAAGCAGCGAGGATGAATGCGTTCCAGTGGAGAGTTACTTCCGACATTGCGCGATTACCGTCCATGATCACCCAGTTGCCGTCGACCTCACAGTGTTGAATGTACTGGTCTTCAATCGTCGGATCATAGTAATCCAAAAATTGCTTCTGAAAGAGAGACGGTTAAGTTCGGGGTTGAGCAGAAGCGAAGGCCGACAAAGACTAGGGAAATTCCCTTTATAGAAAGTTAAGAGCTGCTTTGCTGATGCGTTAAACCACCACAAGCTGCAACAACTGCATCAAGTTGTTATGCAGCACTGAAGTGGTAGCAAAGCGATCAAAACACGTCACTTAGCACTCCAAAGCAGCCGCTCCCTCTCTTACCTACGCTTACGACGAACGAGTTCCTCCCCTGTCATACAATCAACCAATAACCACTTCATGGATGATTATCTAAAGGACTGTTCTACGGTTTTCGATAAGCGCCTCCGTGTTTCAAAGCCTTTGTTACATGGTACAAGGGGTCCTTACACAGAAATTCACGAAAACTGCCATGCTGTTAGCTGAAATGGAGACCGCTCAGATACCCGCAAAAGGACACCGACTTTTTAGAATAGCAATGAATAAAGCCAGCGTGATCCATCGCCTCAGAAAGCCTGTGCATATCTACTTCTAGGTGGAGGCACACCTTTGAATGCTGCCAATGTATTTCATGGGAGTCGACAAATAAGTAGGGAACCTGTCATTCCCGAACAAGCCTCCAGATTGGACGCCTCGAGGCGAACTCAATTTCTGTGAGCGATTTCTTTTAAACTACGACTGTAGTGGACTATGCTCACAAGGTAAAAGCTAAAGGATGGTGTGATAAAACCCTTATTTGGAATGCGCAACGCATTTCACTTCTACTGGATATTTTGCAATCAATTCGAACAAGTATTTCATTTGGCATACATTCATAATGACTTGTGGCGACCATTCGACGAACGAATCATTGTTCTACCCTTCCCAAGCCATCTTTTTGCCATTCATCGACCTCCGAGGGACTGAAGACCTGACTGGCCTCAGCGACAACCTCGAGTGCACGCACTCGCACAGCTGGCGCCTTCTACGACGGCGCTGTTATGCGATCAAGCAATTTCTAAGGGAGGCTACCTTGTCTACACCTAATGTACGTGAGCTTATGAGGTGAATGTGCTCTTAGCAGAGCTACGACTCCCTTTGAGACGAAGGGCATGCGAAAGAGGGGCTGACGGGTGGCACTGACCAGTTCCTTCCATAGATGTGCCGCGTATTCCACTTCCCCGCGCTGTCTTTGGGAGCTCTGTGGTTGCGCCAGGTTTGGAAAGACAGCCAACGAACAAATCGCCGCTCCCTGAGACGGCGAGAGTTTGGTTGGCTTGGGCGCGAACCAAACCAAAATTGACTCGAGGTGCACGCGATAAGCAGCGTCTCTATCCACCGCAATTCATGTACCACATACCAAGTTGTAGAACCTCAGGCATCCCATAATAACTACACGCACGGAGCTCCTCCTTCATTTCTACGGCTTCTCACCAACATTTCGGACTCCTGCTATGGCTTAAGGACGGCAGACATCGAAACTACAAAATCTCGACACGAACGACCAGAAGTCTCACCTGAAAGAACTGAATCGTGAGGGAGCTCTTCCCGACTCCTCCGTCTCCTATAACCACTAATCGATAGGTGGGCAACTTCGAGTCGTCCTCCGGCGGCCGCTTGCTGGACGCCATTCGATCGCTTGCAACGAACTTCTCACAGGTGAAACCGACGAAGCGTCACCGCCGCTCACCCACCTGCTGAACTGAAGCGGGCACTTCGATAAACACCACACAACGCATTCAATCGCCGGGAAAATACGACGCGAATCAACGCCCCTTCACTGTTCAGCAGCTGGCTAATCAGCTTTATTGCACGATCGAATCTACTTGACCAGATTTAGTGTCATATATCACATGCGTTTCATATCTGTCATATAATTGGATGCATAATTAGTCCTGTACAAAGGCGGAATGTTAGGGAATCACCTGATAATTGTTAAAGGTAGAAATGTGAATGTAAGTGACGGCAGGAGCATAAAGTATGGGCAAAAACAACAAAAATGGAGAAAAAAAAAGAGGACGGAGAAAGTCCAGAGGGTTAACTCAGATATTGCAGTGGTCGAAGATAAATGGGCAAACTTCCGAGACGAAGAACCCGACCATCGAGTACACGACGAACTTCACTGGAAGGTCTGTGTCATACGGTATGGCGTCATGCGACACAACCTGAAACAAATCATTTCAACCGCGATACAAGAACCCTCTAATTACTGAAGTTCGTATTGATTGCTTGTACGCAGTAAGTTCTGCTGCTCGTAGTATAACAAAGTGAGTGATAGGTCAGTCGCATTTATCCATTCGTAACATCAAGAATCCAGTGGCAGAAACGGATTTGTTCATCCCAACGCATAGTTCCCCCAACTGCAGTTGGAAAAACTAAAAGTGAGCATGAGAAACACAAGTATATCATGCCTTCTCATAATTTATGGCATTTTCACGTCAAACTAACACCTTTCAAATCAAACTGGACACACTTCCAAGCAAGCTTGACACCTTTGAAATCAAAATGAACGTCTTCCAAATCACAACGAGTGTCTTTAGGTTAAACTAGTCACCTGCCTCAATAACTGAAAATATTATTTGAACTTTTAGAAAAGTATTTTTTAAAGGAAAAATAGTGAATCAAATTGTTTTAAGGCGCAGAAAGACAGGAATCAATCAGTCTATTAAAAGAAGTATCGCGCCATGTACTCGATTAGATCGTTGCTGCGATGCTATTTTGATGGGATGCAGGTCCCTGTGAGCGGAGTCCTGGGGCCGAATTCATCAAAGTTACTGCAGTAACTTTAACGGAGGTTTGTAAGCGAAAAGCTCAGATAACGCGGCTTATCGCTCACCATATCGCTTGATAAGCCGCGTTATCTGAGCTTTTGCTCACAATTTTCCGTTACTGCAGTAACTTTGATGAATCTGGCCCCAGAACTACAGTTAGTTTTTGCTGAACGCCTTCTTAAAGACCTGAAGAGGAAGTCTGAGACCGGGTGTGCAACTATCATCAACCCCTACGACACCGCGCGACGTACGCCACGGCGGCGCAGTTGGTAGGAGGGACGCCTCATAGAAACACATCGGAAGGGTTTTAAGTTCGAGTCCGCGTACTGCCAAAGTTCTTGCACATATTAGCTTGATGTTATTACGCTTTCTCATGCTCACAGGAGTCAATTTCAGAGCATCAGTGCTTACAACAAACCAAGGCTGCCTATTTGCGCGTTCATGTGTGCTAGTTTTTCAACAATGCCTATCTGTACCGCCACCATATCATACCATATCACCAACAATACCGTAACTACACGCAAATACGCGTACCTTATGGTTGAATATTATGGACCCGGGCCATATCGGTACATAAGTGTGCTGAAAATATCGTTCTCACCTGAAAAGATGTCGGCCGCCTACTTTCCACCTTCACACATGGTTTCACATCTGCGACAAGGAGAGAGATCGCGCTTATGAAGCACGACCATTTAAAAGCGCTCGTAACACAATGTTATGTCACTTTTTGAACGCCAATCTGTGCATGTTATCTGGTTCCTCTGAAGTAGTCTTACCATTAGACACAATTATCTGGCTTTCCCAGAATTGCCCAGCTTTGAAAAATGCTTGACTAAAGGAAGCAAGAGCGGATATCAATCTCGTATGTATCATACTCCAGCTACGTTAATCCATTTTCTTTCCAACCCTCTTCTACTCATAACTGAGTACTCGCTTTATTTGTGGCCGGGGCTGTTTGTGTATAGTTTTTGAAAACTGCACAGACTGACGCCGATTATTTTGAATGATAGCCTAATCCTCTCTAATCAGAGGAGCTACAATTATAAAAGCTGTAGGGAGTCAAGAGTATAGCACTAGGAACGTACTACAAGTAGCTGGTCATGGTTCAGTGCAACTGAAAACTGAAGCTTAATCACGACTCACGATAAATTCAAAACCAGCTTTTGCCAACTTTCCAACCAACTGCGCCACATCTCAGAAAAAGGCGGCTATTAAAAGTGCGCAATGTCAGAAAGAGAATGTGGTCGGACAGAAACGAGAGGCGCTCAAAGGTGAGCAACATTACTGCTTCTGACTGCACACCTAACCGCTCAAGCACTTCAACCTTCAAAGGCAGTGAAATGCCCGCCTGTTGTACGGTAGGCACGGCCGGCCATTGCCTTGCATATCGTTGCGCTGCGGAGAGCAGAGGTAGGTGAAATGGGCACTAGGAATGCGTCTTTCAGTGCGAGAAAGTAGAGGACGCAGCGCACAACAATCGAGGCAAGTAATACCTGTTTTGTTAAATTTTGCCCTTTACATCAGAAAGAAGAAAGTCTCTGTTGGAGCCAACTCAAGCTTCCTTCTACGAAAATGTCGAAGTCCGTATGTCATAAACCTTCTGTTGACAATGACTCTCTTCAGGAAGTCCTAAGGCTTGGAAGAAGCAGAAGATGGGTAATAAACGAAGAGAACGGGTAGCCTGCCCGATTCGAGAGGTGCGTTGGCTTAAAAATGCACCGCCTGGACTCACGCAGGTTGTCTGCTTGGCGGCTGAGCCTGTTCTGGTGTAGGACTCCAATTCTCCCGGTCAAATGCTTGGGTACTTCACTCCAGCTGGCCCTAACACACTGACGACAACGCGCGTTTTGCAGCGCTGAGTGCGTGGGACAGAAGGCCAGGTGGCGCGAGCGCATCATTTGTGCTGCCAGTTGTCCCACGGATCTTCTTTTTTGCGCCGCCACAAATGTGGCCTAGATTTTAAAGCTATTAAAGCAATATTGAAGCTCTACACATAGAGAAATGGAATATTTCAATCCAGGTATAAGATACAGCAAGCGATAAATCTGAGAACAGCTTCAAAGGCTACTGCTCAGGGGCGTGCAGAACTTGCGTTTCCGTCATCAACGTTTCGGCTTGCGAGCATTTTTAGCCGTCCTGCTCCTCTTTCAGTGTTAGAATTTTTGGGTTGGAATGCAGAAAAAAAGAAAAAGCCTGATCAAAGCGGATTGCTTTGAAATATGGCATTTGCACCTCTCAAAATAAAAAAGCAGAACAATGGAAATAACTGTGCATCGCTTTTACTGCAATTTGCCTAGGAAAGGGAGGTGACCTCTGTCCTTCCTGCTGTTGTGGGAACAGCGCTGAACCAAACGGAGTTGCAACAGCGTCTGAAGCAGAACACCGAATACTAGACGAAACGTGCACGAAGACTAACCCGCCAGTAACCTGGAACACACCGAAGAGCGGCATGTCTCTAGTCTAGAGATGAATTCTTGGACGGGGAGCTGACGAGATCCGTCAGAAGAAATCTCAAACTGCGTGTACCACTCGCCAAGCCAAGACTTATTGTAGAACAGAACAGATTTCTTAACTCACAGCTTTTACGGAACTGAACTAGCTTCTTGGTAAATAAATACAATGTGATGACAATGTCCACGTGTTTGGAATAGGTCTATTGGTTGCCGTATTTTTAAAATGCGATTGTAGCCGAATAATGTGCGATACCGCTTTGTTCTTGTTTTTTGTTTGGTTTGTGAATCTATGCGTGAATCATATTCGCGCTTGGAATAAATAAACAAATAAATAAACGTCTCGAGGCAGACTTTCGTAGACGATAACTTTTTAAACGGCCACATATTAAAATTCATGCTGCATTAGATACAAAAAATGCAAGACCTAGATCAAGGCGCAAAGTAGCCAAACTTTTACATCATACTGCGATTTTCACTTCATCTGTGAAAAATATTAGTTGTTAACCTAAAATTACTCCAGAAACTACTTTTTAGCCTTTCCACTTAATTAAATTTTACAAAATTCCACATGCTTGGCCCCATTTGTAGAAAACAAATGTTTCATCTCTACAGTACCTCGAAAATGAGTGCAGTGCTAGGATGAAATTGATCGGTATTATTAAAAATTCTCCCGTATCACCAACGCGTATCCCTGCCCATGACTGTCTAGACCTCTTAGGCCCCGTTTATACTTCGTCGCGGCGCGACGCGACTCCACGTATAAAGCCCTCCGCACACTTTTGCGGCAAAGCGGCAGCCCTCTCTTTAAGCATGGGGCAGAGACGCAGAGTCGCCGCGCGAGGCAAAACTAGCCTCGCTCGGGCTGCCGCAGATGTGCCGCCTACGCGGCAGATGCGGCAGACGCGGTGCCGCCTACGCGGCAGACGCGGTGGCAGCAGCAGTAACCCTTCAAGGCATTGTTGCCACGTTGGTGATTGAGCGGGCGGGAGGAGTGCCGCGTGAACTCTAGCACGCGGCAGTGGAAGCCGCGTACGCTGCTGTTCTGGGCTCTGCCGCGTACGCGGCTGCCGCAAAAGTGTGCGGAGGGCTTAAGACCCATGCACACTTCTGCGATAGCGCGGCGCTTCCATGATGAAGCATAGAGCCGCGACGGCCGCGGCGCGACACTGAGACACGTGCCGCAGGGAGGGGCATGCACATTCTTGCGACTGTCGCGGCGGCTATCGCAGGCGACGCCGCGCTGAGTGCCGCAGGCTGGAATGGTTCAAAGCATTCCTGGCGGCGCAGCATCCACGGGGACGCCGGTCCCGTTGCCTAAAACGGTGCTCTAACGCGACCGCCGGATTTCGCGGAGGTAGCCGTCGCCCCACTTGCCGCGCCGGGGGAGCGGATCGAACTTACGAATGGTAATCGCGACTGCGGCGACCGCGGCAACTGCCGCCGCACCGTAATTAGCCACTGCCGCGCCGCCGCTGATGACTGCCGCATGGGTGGGGACCACTGCCGCGGACGCGACGACTGCTCCCTCGGACTTTGGTTGACTCTCTTAGTGGCCTTTGCCTAGCTATTTGACAAGTTCCAGTTTCAGCCAATTACTCCGGTACTCAGGTTTTATTCGCTTACTTCTCCACTACATCAGAGCCACATTATTCAGCTCTTGTTGTCTCAATTACAATCAGGTGTTCCTGTTTTACTCAGCAATTCTGCGCGGCCTTTGATACCTTGTTGCTCTTTCTATTCAGCTATTCCGAATTTTCCTGGGTATTCCTTGCCTTCTATAAAGCTGATAAGTTGCAAGGCTTAAGCCAACATGCAGTTGCTTGCGAATTCGTGCCCTGTGCTTGAAGCCACAAGGGCTCCTCATGATCAGCAAGCCAGTGTAATAATGGCTGAAAGTCTAAAAGGAAACGAGGAACCGATGCTATAGGAAACTTGCATTTCCTTGATGTTCCTCGGAGGATATATTTCCGATTGTCAAATCAACACGTAAGTTTGTAAGCCTTTTTTTACGAATTACTAGAAGCGAAGGATAAGAAATTTGTGTCGCTGATTTCGTTTCAACTACATCAGTGCGCTGACTGATTCTGTCCCTTATTTATATACTCAAAAAATGTATACACTGTTTGAAATGTGATAACCTTGCTCACAATAAAGGTACAGAAGAAGTTAAGTGCTCGTATAAAAGATTAGGAAAATAAAAAATTTCTGGCATGTGAGCGGCATAGGATGCGCCATGGACTCGTCTGCAAATTTGTATTTTACACTCGATTGATTGTGTTTCGCTTGAACACTTGCATCATTTCTTCATAAAGTGGCCGCATCGATTGATTTGTGCTTCTTTTAAGGTTTAAAAGTTAAAAACACATTACCTATTGCGGCAAAATGCAGGAAATCTAAAAACCTAAAAATCTAGCAAAAAATCAAAAGACGGAAAATGGGAATCTAAAAACGCATGTACTGTTTGAAAGGTTCTCACATTGTTGCTAGTGAAGCTTCTGAAGGTGATTGGGACTCATATGAAAGCGCAGGATAGCGAAAATTCTGTTCCGTGCAAGTGGTTAAGATTGCGCCATGCCCCCGTTTGAAACCTTGCATTTTGGACTCGACTGATTGTGCATGGGCTGAATGTTTGTTACAATCTTGTTATTGCTTTGCCATATTATTCTGTGCTGTGCTTTTTTTAACATTTAGAACCTGACAATGACGCGAAAGATACGTGGCATTCAAGTTTATTGATTGCACAATTTAAGTGTGAGCAGGGGCCTCATTTCCCAAGACGAATTCTTTGGGCTGATAAAGCAAAATCACGCTGAATGGAGAGGATGATAGGCATACTTGCAGCTAATGGGCGAGAGAAAACGTTAAAAGGAGCACAGCACAGGTTAATGTGGCCAAGTAGTAGCAAGATGTCAACCTGCATTCAGCCCATGCACCACCAATCGAGTCTGAAATTCAATTTTTCAGGCAGGGCATGGCGCAATCTTGACAATTTACACGCCACGTTAATCTCGTTACCGTGTGCTTTCACAGGAGTCTCAAACATTTTCAAGGGCTCCACTAGCAGGACGTCCACGTTCACACGTGACGCCGGTCAAAAAGCGCTCTCTTCGGCATTTTCGCCATGGGCTACCTCCAGGGCCATAGAGGGAGCGGCTAGGTTAATTGGTTATTGCTAGCAAGGACAGAACACCAAAGACGGCATCGATCGAACACGTGGGACCAGTGTGCCGGACTTGAAAATAATGTCCAGAGATCCTTTAAATTAAAATGTGTGAAAAAGATCTAGACCAACGAAGTATATCAAGGAAAGAGTGGCGAAAATGTCTATAGATCCCTGTCAGGAAGCATAAGAGAGGTTGAAAATAATCCTAAACAACATGAAAGTTGGGGAGTACAACGAAATAGATAGGAAAAGTAGGGTAGAAGGACCGCAAGGAGACGGACTGAAACCACCCCAAGAACTTGTTGGTTATTTTAATCCATTGTAGAAGCCTGTTCTCCTCCCTTCACCTCTCGTCTCCCTTGCCACACGGAAGTCATCGCGGCCGCGGCCTGCGAGATCGCGCTGGCGGCGGCTCACGCGGCGAGTCAGCGGCCTCAGCCGCCGACTCGCCGCGATGCGGCATTGGTCGCCGCAATTAGCCATGGCGTTCGTAAGTTCAGGCCCTCACCCGCCGCGCCGCGGTGTCGCAGTGTGCATGGGCCTATAGTGGCCATATTGATTGTGCGACGCGGCCGATCAATTTGGCCTCATTGCGTGGCCATCGCGTCGCGCCGCGACGAATTATAACGGAGCTTTACGGCTACAATCCTCCAGCGCATGGCAAGAAATCCTTGCAAAATTGCTTCACGTTGAAAGAAAATCGAGTGAAGGTTACGCAGCAGAAATGATGCATATCGTGCCACGAGACCGCTTCGTCACGCAGAATAAATGCTACGCAATGTGGCCCATATGTTAAGCCAAAATGCGTCCTATCCACTGTGCCTCCGTAGTCGTCTGGGCGGCTTTCCTGGGACTTCGACGTTTAGGCCTATTTTTCTGACAATATCGTCGTCGGCTCAAAGGGCGTGGCCACATCATGGTAGGCGAGCTTCGCGCAACCCAGCTCCATGGGCTTGTTACGTTGTGCCCCATAAAACGTTTTCATACTAGCCAAGACTGCTGTTTATCCACTTCAGTGTGGCTACCTTTCCTAAAGCATCTGATTATAACAATGGACAATGAGATCATCCTTACTGGACTTAGGATCGATGAAACAATAGGAAGAAAATGATGCTTTGTGAGAAATGCATTTGAAGTAAACGATCACTGAAGAAAGAGAGCCCGGGCAGAGAAAAGGAAGTAGTACGATGCCTGAAACATCCTCCCCATAACTTACATTGACACTGAGACCAAAACATCGTAAGAATGCGGAGAAGAAGCGGCAATTTGGGTTTCCTCGGCCTCGGGCTCATGCCCGAATCTCTACCCTTGGCTTCAGTAAGGGCTTCCGCAGCTAAATCGGTTTAAAGGTTGCTTCTTTCGAGTGGACAGAATTGGATAGTCGAACAGAGACGTATTTGTTAACGTTACTTCGAAGAAAGCTAACCCGAAGGCTTTCTCCACATAACTTATCTATGACAAAACAAACCTGTGTGACGACCAATAAGGGCAAGAATGCAGAAAACGAAACATAGAAGAAATGTCCGGTGGCGATCACAAGAACGACCATAATTTTTGCTATAGGTCAACATATGCGCAAAGTCACAAGTAGCTGAAACGGGACCAACACCTGACCTTTGCACCCGGTATTGCCTTGAACCTCATCCGATTCGTGTATCTCTTGGTCGGCTGAAGAGGGCCCAGATCGCGACACATTTCAGAGTACGAATAGTGCTTGAGGTCGAGCAGACTATACAATCCTTTGATGACCAGCTTGGAAACAAACTTGAGAACGATACGGCAACTCAAGATTGCAGCAACACCTAAACGAGACAAGGACTAAACCCCTGCACCACAGAATGCAATAACATCTACAGAGTAGCCAAGGTACTTGCCTATAATGAGCCTGAAAAGGTACAGATAAACAGGAGCTTCAGGATTTGCTTCTGCAAGACTCACGGATGGCGTCGGACCACCGAGGTGAAAAACTCGTCCACACCAAATGGCGCCCGTGCCCGATAGCACACAAATCAGCTGAAAGCATATAATGACAGAACGACATTAATTTTGCCAGGCGAGCGCTGCCATTCGCGAAGAGGCCCGGCGAATTCACCCACTCCTTGCACGACTGCCTACAAATTCTATAACCGAACCGACTCTGCAGCGAGACGTTCAGATTTCCGGGAAAGGCCGAGGAAAAATGAATTGCGAAACGGCAGTTGCTCTCTAGGGCTTCACAAGCATTCCAATTCTAACCCTTCGAAAGCATATTTGCTTCGAACAATAAACAAATAAGTAAACATGAATAAACAGCGTTTTCCTCTCCCAGAAGAATGTGGCACACATTACTGGGGCCTCGCGCACGAAAGCAAATCCACTCTGGTTTACCGCCGCTCGCACGCCAAGGAATAACAGCAGCTAATACCCATGTCGAGCGAGAGAAAACAGAGCGATTAACATCCCCGGAACAACCATGCTAAGCCAGGCAGCTAGGAAAACAGTTTCTTTGATGCTGGGCATCTTTGGGTAATTTCTTATGGTGGTAGAACGAAAGGCTTTAGAGTTCTGAGGAAATATCCTTGATTGAAGGCAAACATGGTAAGATGCTGTTAGGAAGCTCCTTGCCGTTGTGTGCTCTGAAGTTTTCCTTTTTGCACATGACTAGGCTTCGTCGTCAGAGCAACGCAAAATAATCCACGCCTTAAATCCTACCACAACATAGCCTAAGGCTGGATATATAGAAAATTTCAATCTACTAAATAGAGACTTCCTTACAGGAAGCAAGACTAGTGGTAAGTTTCTTGTATACAATAGACCCTCTTTCAAAGCTCGACTCACTTCTTATTTTGCCCTTCCGTATTTCTAAAGGCAATTAAAAACTAGATTTTAACTAAATAAACAAATAAATAAAATTCTATTTTACCTCACTGACTCCCTCCCTGCTTTAGTAGGCCTGGGTTTTCTTCCTAGGAAAAGTTTCTAAGAAGCAATACCAACTCGGAAATCGATTTCCGGTCGTTAAAAAAGCGTCTGCCCAGACTGTTTCGCGTGCGCTCAGCACCAGAGTTCAGAAACGGTACTCTTGTGATAAGTAGGCGCGCACTGTCCCCATGATCAAAACGAAGCGTACCTCGGCGTAACTCTGTGTCTCAGGCCAAGCTCTCGGATGAATCCATATCAACAGAAGCAGGAAGGAGTAGAAGTAGACGAAAAAGGAGAGGTCGTCCCGCGAGCTCGCTTCATACGCATCATAAAGCTTATCAGAGAACCCTCCTGCAAATGGGAATGACCTTTCTGCTCGTTGGCACGAAAAACGACATCTGACGCTCGAACGCGGCACATCAGAAGGAACCGTTTCTGATCGGAATCTGAGAAGCAGAACTCGCTAATGCTTACCGAATATGAAGAGCAGTAACACTCCAATAGTCCATCCGCCAAGCACATCACACGGAGAGTGAACACCCAGATAGACACGAGACCAGCTCACTCCGCAGTTCCCTGAAGACACGGAATGTTTCCCTCCTAGGGCTTCGTGCTAAGTTCTGCGTCGACAACCTTCGCTCGCGTACTGATTTCGAACCAAGGAAGATTCACGATCAGTCAACGACGCAAGAAATGCTCCACTCCAAACTTGTGGTTGAATACCGCAACCATAGTCCAACTGACTACTGATATCGACTAGAACAGATATGGGAGAAGTCATGGCTTGCATTTTGGGAAATGGCAGCACCAGGAGCTAAGGAATGTGAGAGACCATAGTGACATTCGAGGCAGGACAGACAGCGACAGTCGCAAACTGACACACGCAACCACCTAATGACGCGCGTTGATGCAGATGCACTCGGCTGGCAGGACTGGAATTTGAATCTGCGAACCCTGAGGCGAGCAAAGCGCATAAAACGCTCCGCGCTCCTCAGCAACGGCGCCTAATGAGGACTCGTGCGGATGAACTACTGTTTGTACAAGCTCTTCGTTCGACTACAGCGCGCGGCTCTAGTGTGAAGACCGTTTCAGTTTCGTCATTCTCTTCCATCAGCCAACTTTTGCCTAACTGTCGTTCTAATACCGGATGAATTCTGTCCAAATACTCCAACCCTTTACTTAAAACGTACACTGGTTATGAATTGAGCAACTTTTTAGCGTCTATTGCCCAAAATGGAGGATGGGCCGTCAACTTTAAATCGCGAAATTACAGCTCATTTTCCTTCATTCAGGCCACTCGTTGAAAGCGGAAAAGGAGGAAACAGTAGTGTTGTATGTGATACATGCTATAGCCTGGTTTCAGCTGATATGTGAGAGAGCGAGCAACTCGTCTAGGAAAGAACTGACAACTGACTAGTGCCCTAGGAGAAGTAGCTGTTCACGATATCTAGTTTGGACAAAGAAAGCGGGAAAACCGGTCTTGTTATGCCTTTAAACACGGTCACTTCAAGCACGAGATTTAAATGCACTACCTTCGTAGCTGTTTAAATTGAAGAATTCGTACTAAATTAGGCATTAGGTCAACGTTGTTCTTCTACTGCACCGTCGGTAAACATCCACCAAAACGCGGCCGGCGGCGGTTTAATCCGCCCTTTCCGCCGCTTTACCATAACTCCTTTTAAAGTCGATTATATCCACTGAAATGCACATTTTGGAATCAGAACAACGTGATCTATCGAAAGGCGTAAAAAGCCTTGCATGATTTTAGAAATTTTCAGTTCGAGATGAGCTAATTGACTCGACCTGATCCATAATCGCTCCTGAGTCTCGCTTATTTACGCCCCTGGCAATAATGGACCTGCCCAGTAGAAGTTCAAAAAATTTAAACGCTGTCGAAAATGTATTTCATGGCAATATTAAGTCTTGCCCCATCACGAAAATCTATTTGATATCTAATTTGCCTTGATTGGCCCCACTTTTTCATTCCATGCATTCTCAAATGCTGGTTTTCTTCCATTTTCCCCATGAATTTACTACCGTACCACCTTTGTTCGAGGGCTGCTTTTTGCTTATGTTCTCTAGTATGAGGTGTGGATTGCAAATATAGCTTTCAGGATTCTTTGATGGAGGACAAGGTAGTAATCAGAGATCAAATTGGCTGCGCATCATGCTTCCAAGGTGACATGTCCCGCAAAGGCTGGTCTCTGTTTCCACGTCAACCACTATGCAGAGATGCAGCTTAGCAAAAATGATGAAGTTAGCACACCACTAAGCCAGCTGCACTACCTCAAAAATGCGGTTTCATTCAAATCCGACACTGAGATTCGAAAGATGTCACTTTGAGAAGCACATATCCGCAACATTTTAAAAAATATTCCACTTGAGCTTAATCTTATTTATTGCCGAAGACAAATTAGAGTTGAGTCCGGATCCTTGACGTAATTGCTGCGGATTGTCTTTACGCATTAAATCTTAACAAAAAAAAACTGGCGAAACATTTCAAAAGTAGTTTACCCGTGAGTTGCGCGAGCACTCTAGCTACTCGTCATCCCCTCTACGTTGCTTAATGACTTCATATTTTGATCTTCCTCTAAGCTTAAAGCTAAGCTGAATCGCAGTGCATTCTTTTCCTTTTTTCTTTGCTGATTGCCTTGGATGTTTCCTCTTCAAACTGCTGTTGTTGCTATATTAAAGATGTATTATGTGTTCGAAGAATAATTATTCAGAGCGGTCGGTTTATTGATCGCTCTGAATGTACTACGATCCATCCTAAGAAAGGGAAGCACCCCTCCCCCTATTGTCTTCCCAGCGCCGAGCTCAACTGATGACGGTGAAGCTCTACCGTCCCCGAGCATTCTCGAGGATAGCGCCAGAGACGTTCCCCATTCTTCATCGGCTCCTTCACCTGCTTAGTTTTCTAACCTAATCCCTCCGAGATAAGAGTTCGCTTAAACATGATCTCCAGCGTCTCGTAAAGCAATTGGGAATGTCTTCTACCTGCCGTCAGGAGGCGGCTGAAAATTCTACATTGCTATTCAGGATGCATTTGACTTACAAGTCCAACCTACTAAATAGGATAGATAAGAGGGAATAAAGTGGCAGTCTTCCGTTCCACAACGTTCTATTTTGAGGAGTTAAAGAAAGCGGGACGTCCAAGCTTTCTGACGTTCACGTGCGCAAATCTGCGGCCTCAGCGAGAGTTTAAAGCACAAAGAGCTTTCGGTCCGCGCACTAAAACACTCAACAAAGAGGACTCGAAAGGGTGCCTGACCGTTTCTGCGACAAGGACGTTCACATTACACGGCGAGACAGTGACACGTATGTCCACCGCTAAGCCTATCAGCGCAGACTCGTCCACAAAGTCCGCCTCGTCTACAGTCCGCAGGTGCGCGAAATGAAGAAACACGCCCGCGTTCTGCCAGATAAGCGGCTTCGGATTCAGAATGATAGACTATTCCCTGACTGTGCCGGGAACGTGTCCCATAAAACGACAGTTCTAGGAAGCGGGCGATGGACAGAGATCTTCACCGATACGTCACGCGCTCCTTGGAATGTGCGCAGCCACAAGAGAGCCGTGATATCCTTGTTGTGAGCGGAATGCAATGCAGGTTTATGTCCGACCTGATGTTTTCCCATAATTTTGTACCATTGATCCCCACACATGGGTGCCTGAGCCATTTTCGACTCGAAAAAATAGCGTACCAGATTTCCATTTCTATAAAGGCGCTTCATGTCAAACCTAGCACTTAAAGTCAAAATGGATGTCCCTCAAATTAAACAGACGTGTCTCAAAATGAATAGTACAAAAATAAAATAAAAACACAAACAGATAATTTTTGATTCCGGAACTTCAAAACTCGAAGAACACTTACTTCAAGAACGCCAGCGGATGTATAAAAGTCGCTTCACTGTTTGATTTCTCATAAAATGCCAGTCTCCTAGCCAGCGGAATACGTATTCTTATTATTTTAAAGTGTAGGAAAATGAAAGCATTTTGGTGCTGAGGGAACTGCGTCGAGAATTCTTACAGTACGACACCATGCTTCTCTAATTGACGGTTTAGATACTGTTGCCGTTTCTAACCATAAGACTGTAACTTTCAGTATTCGGAAAAAAAACTCAAAAGCAATCATATATGCAAATATACGAGCAAGAAAATTAATGAACATTTCAAAAAAGTGTGGCAAATTTTTCACCCCGGTTAGGCGAACTTCCAAGACAGATATTTGGATCAGAAATATTTGTTTGCCTTTCCTGAAAAGTGAGCAGTCTAAGATTAAAGCGTCTTCCTTAATTTGCAAAGGGTTAAGAGTTCAAAGTGAAAGAGGCCACAGCACAAGATGAACTAGGAACGGAATCGGCGCGACAGTCTACTTCAAAAAACAAATCACTCTTCGCTCTTTTATTCAAAATATGTAAGGATAAACTTAATTTCTCTCAAAGTGTCACATAATAAACAAATGCGAAAATTATCGAATCATGGACTATGTGCAAGGCTGCAATCAAAACGACAGAAACAGAATAGATTCCAAAGGGGAAAGAACACATCGAAAAACAACATCACAACTCATTCTGATAAACATACGGATAAGTCTAAAAAACCAAAATGTGAGAAACTGTTTAAGAGGTGTCACAAACCCAAGCGTATTCCTCCCGTAGAAATCTTATTAGGGGTGGTTAGTTCCTGCTACTCAAGGGCCAGGTCTATGGGTCAAATATATTAAGGGTAAAGGATGAAAGACGGCGTTACTCAATTTTGGGATGCGCCACACCTTCCACTTCTACGGTATGTCGTGGAGGCGATTTGAATGCGTATATGGCCATAGAATACTTGCGGTGGTTAGTCTATGGTCGAGTCAGTGCATTATCCTTCCAAAGCAGTCTGATACCACTTCACCGATCCCGGAGGGAAGGAAGGTTTGGTTGGCCTGAGCGGGAAATCCGAACCAGGAACCTGGTATCGGGTGCGCGCGACAGACGGCACCTCCTTCAACTGCGCTAACTATCATACGTAGTAGAAGTTTGAATAAATAAATACCAGAAAAATGCTTCCTTCGCTTCCTTACATTTCTTCAGAAGACCTTTACCGATAACTGTTATGGCTTTTCAAGAACATACAAAAATTTGTTCCTACTGTAAATTGCAAAAAATTGACATCTGCAGTTTATTTTATTTTATTGATATCACTACTTAATGGGCGCGTGGTGGTGGATGGAGTAGGCGCCAGCTGTCGCATACACTCCGTTTCAGCACTCCCGATTCAATAGTAGAATGCGCAGCGCACCCTGCAAAGGGATTGACTAACGACATCCTTTGCATTGAATCTTATGTAGCTCGGTCTGTAAGTCTGGTGCGGTTCCATGCAAATACAAATGATAAAAGAACAAGTAAACAAATAAGTAAATAAATACTCCCCATGAAAGGCAGCAGATGGATTGCAACCGCTTTGTTATAAATATTGGACGACTTTCCCAATTTCGTATTGGATGAAATGCTGGCGATGACAATATAGCCCTTAGTTTAGTAATAGCTTCCCTCTTTTCACACATCCAGTAACGACTGAGCAGTTCTCTCTTTTTTACGGCACAAAACAATCTGTTTGTTTGCCACACTAATGAGGAGTATTTGCTAAACTCAAATGGCACAGAATACGAACAGTACAAAGCAGGCGGATTTCGTTCAAGAACGGAGACAGAGCCAGAAACAGAAATCTCCGAAATTTTCCACATAAGAAATCGATAAGAAATCAGCATTTTGCAATTAGTCTAGAATGGATCCTTCACACCTCTAAAAGGTGGCATTCGGCCTTAATCCCACAAACTGAAGAAATGCTGATGTTAAGCAGTTTGCTTTCGAAAACTACATACTTCGCTGATTCATGTCGTTTAGCTGATCGAGCTTCTACTAAAAGCTCTATTAGGGTTTGCCGCTTAGATTAACCATAACGCATGTCGTTGAAAATGGAGAAGATGTTATATTGTCAACAAAGCAAGAAGCACAAAGAAATTCAGTATAAATTCAAAACAAAACTGTGGAAACAGATTGAGAGGCGTAGCGGAAGCCCTAGCTTCTCTTCCTTCCAAGCGTGCAGCCGTCAAGGCCACTCATTCTACACTGACTTTCAAAGGCCTCTTCAAGTTGGCACATGCTCAAGGTGAGTGTTGAGAAGGAAGGTTTGGATCGCACATACTCAAAAACGACTTCAAAAGCAGATGCAATAAAGGGGCAACCTCAAGCAGAGCGCAAAATCGGAGTCATATAGGTCTGGAAGAGCCTTTTGCAGAATAAAACAAAACCAAGAAGAAGGATTCAAAAAGTTGAAAGCTTCTTTGTAATGTTTACGAGATAGGTAATACCATGGCTAGACGCAATCATCGATACCTTGTGTCTTGCCCCATTTGGTGCAGAGTTTTATACAATTCTCGAAAACTTAACTTCCTAAACACACGCGGAATGAATAGAACGAGCAAACCTAATATTAACTGAAGTAGAAGAAAGAGCGACAGTTAGACCAAAATTAGCAGTGCAAAATACTAATGATGAGAGTCATCTATCTTCTACCAGAACTACACCTTTTCAGAACCACACGCTCCCAAAAACAAAAGAATCCAAAACGTTGGCAAATGATCACATAAACACGAGCTTTCGAAGCAGCAACAACGGGATGATGTATAGCCATCATTACTCTCCTGTCGCATAAGCCAACGGTGAGGCGGAAAAAACAACGAAAAACTCAGTCCAACTGCAACGCAGACTGCGAACACACGGAACCGAAGAACAACGCATCTTTAGATCAGCTATCAGCAACACGGCACGCACTAATGCAAGGGGAGGAGGGCTCGAGTCCGGCCTGGGAGCAAGGCTTTCCTCAGAGCCTGTCGCTTTGCAGTGCGTAGCAGAAAATACTCTTCTAACATAAATACCCTGATGCGATTTAAAGCACACACAGACGCATGAAGAATGCAGGAGTACGGACATGCGAACTAACCACATCGATGACACCAAGAGGACAAAAATAGAAAAACGAGTGTGCGAAGAGTTGCACTTGTCTCACTGACGCTATCTCGTCGACCGACCACAAATTAAATTCGCCATGCGCGTTTATCCCTTTCAATTTCTGAGTTTGAAACGTTCAACAAAAAAGGTCCACTCAAGTGCCCATGAATGTGAAAGGGAACAAAAGTAAAAATCACAAAAAAAATTACCAGCAGACCTAAGATGAATCGTAGCCTTTATGGTGACCGTATATTGAATTACTTCCACTTGGTAGAATATCGGGCGCAAATGGCGCAGTTCGAAGAGGCGGCACTGTCACAAATACCCAATTCCATGTTCTTTAAATGGACTTCCCGCCCAAGCAAACCGAGCCTCCCATCCCTCTATGATCGTTGAATCGGTACCAGACTGATCTATGAAGAAAGAAGCACACTGACTTGATTATCGGCTCTCCAATGCAAGTCAATGTATGGCCAAAGACGCATTCAAATCACCTCCACGACATCCCGCAGAAGCAGAATGCGTGGCGCACCCCAAAGGAGATTGAGTAAGGCCCCTTTATCCTTTTACCCTTAATGGGATAACGGGTAAGGGTTGGCGTTAGTCAGCCCCTTCGAGGAATGTACCACGCATTCTACTTCTACGGGATATTGTGGTGGCAATTTCAATACGTTTTTGGCACATGCAATGACTTGCGGTGATGAAGCTAGTGTTCTACCCTTCCCAGACAAGTTCGGTACGAACTAACCGAACCCCGAAAGGATGAAAGGTTTGGGAAGTCTCGGCGGAACCCGAACCAATGATCTGGATTCGGGGTACATGCGAGAGCAGGCGTTTCCCCGACTGTTACACGTAACACGAATAATAAACGCAGAGGCTGAACAATCGCATTTGGGATGTGCCGCGCATTCCACATCCGCATTATTACATGGAAACGCTTGAAATGCGTGTGCGACTTCTGAAAGTACCTGCGGTGCCTAGCAGATGCAACTGTTAGTGTTTCACTAATTACAAACTCGTCTTTCTGGTACCAACTCAACGACCGCTAAACAAGGGAAGGCTTGGCGGACCACGCCGGATCCAAGCCTTGACTGATTCCCAGCGCACCCCGAGCCGGCGCCTTCGGCTGATCAAACACGCCTTTCCACTTTCGAATCTGTTAAATTATCGATGTAAAAAAGAGGACAAACGAATATGACATGCATGATATAATGCTGAGGAGCGCTCATCAGTATCTATACCTGTATCGAGGCATACTATTCTGATAACCAAGCTTCTTTGCATTCACCTCAAACATCATTGGATAGCCAAAAACCCTTCGTTTCGAGACGACACGTCTTTTTGGCATGTATCGAAACGCACAATGAACTTCTCACTTCTCATTAATGAGGTCAACATTTCGCCTGATCTGGACTCTGCTATGGGCCTAGCAGGTCCCGTCCTTAAAAAGAAAATGAAGTTGATCGTTCCTCTTTGTTGTGGAGACAGCCAAAATGGAGTTAATCAAATAGCAAAGCTCAATGCCTTCACTATTCGCCTTCACAGCTCCATACATCGTGAACTGAAACCATGACTGTCCTAAATGCTATCTGCAAAGAAATTTCAATCTGTGCAGCATCGCGTTTGTCAAGCTATTTAAATCCGAAGTGAAATTAGTCAGAAATAAAATTATCAGCGGCATCGCCTAGTGCAGTGTGAACGAGGAAAAACCACCGAATGATCGACAAGATGCGTACATGGGTTAATCGATAAGCGATCAGGTGAAGTTGATACGAATGGAGAAGGAAACGGATAGACGCATCGAGAGCACAACGCACGAGAGACTCGAACGACACGCAGAATGGCAATGAGAGAACAACGCAATCGCACGCAGCAGACCTTAGGCGGAACAGGTATACGCGACTAACTAGTCGGTATCGGTTCACCATCACCCCCGGAGAGGCGGCCGGCGCCACCGCCATCTCCTCGCGAAGAGAGACGCGGCGGTCTCAAAAATAGACGACTATCACCGCAAAACACTCCCCGAATTGATAGTGGCGCAAGTGAAACGCGACAGCGATACTCAAGCTGACAGCTGCGACTGATTGCGCTCCTTACGAACAGCGCCCGCCGCGCTGCGCATGCGTCGTCCGTACCCGGCGGTGACCCAATATGCGGTTAGATTATACGAAGACCATGAAGCGGACAAACCGCTTCGTTAGCACATAAAAATTTCGATTTAGCCTAAGCCACGGGTACTTCAAGAAAGGACAGATGCCTGAATCTGAAGTAAAATGTTCTAAATAAGGTGTAAATAGTCGATAATAGATGAAAACACAAAACTTCCAAGATATTTGTAAACAACAGGTGCTGCCATTCAATCTGAAAACCGAAAAGAAGAAGCTTTTAAAATTTGGAAACATGCCAGGTATGTCAGAACTTTGATCACCCAGAACTGCCAATCTCTTAGAAACTAACCTCCGCTGTTCACGGATGATGTGGATGCCACAAGGGGAATGCTGTCTCAAATGCATGGCTTAGAAATTATAAGCTAAATAGAATCTCTACATTTTTATAAATTCCCATGAAGCCTTAATACTCAACTGCCTACGGATGAGCCCAACCCTCTTCACTTCTCGGTAGCATATTGACGGGCATAGGATTACATTCAGTCAAGAAGCTCGCCGTTCGACAACTACTACTGTGCAGTATGTAAGTGAATCCTCACAAACTTCAGAAGCGGTGATATAAGAGTAAACAGAATAAAAAGAAAAACAGAATGAGACAACAGAAGTATCTAGCTCACTGGATGCACATTTCCAGAAGCCAAGTGAAACGAAGGGATTCGCCTACCGATGGGCCACCAAAGTGACAAAGAAATTAAAACGCATAAATGCTTCTGCGAATTTTGGATCCAATTCAAAATCAGGTCAAAAATAAATAAATAAATAAATCAAATGAATAAATAAATGAATAAATGAATAAATAAATATTTCTTTAAATTCACGACGATTACGACTCAAGACAGGTGAGAATATTTCTCACTTGCAAAAAATCCCCTACCCAGTGATCTGTGACCTGAGGCCGAATTCATCAACGACTTACAGCAATTTAACGGAGAAGATACAGCCGAAATCCCTGATAGTGCGGCTTATCAAGCGTGAATTGTTTCACCATATCGCTTGATAAGCCGCGCTATAAGGGATTTCGGCTGTATTTTCTCCATTAAACTGCTGTAGGTCGTTGATGAATCCGGCCCCTGGAGACGAAAAACTGTAACAATGATAAGCGCATTCCTTCAAGTCATCATTTGTTCGTGACAGATTAATGAAAAGCAATCTAGACTTTTCAGAAACTTCATGAAGTATAAGGCGTTTCCCTATGGCAAGTTGAAGCGGTCCCTGGCACTATCACGATGATAACCCACTTTGTTGAAACGCCAATTTCGACAAGCTGTGCACCTATTGCTACAGCATTTTGCTCGGCTTAAGTTTTTCCGTCTTCTTCGAGGCATAAAAGAAATCCGAATAACACCTGAATCATTGCACGGCCAATGGTCATTTCATCCTACAGAATAGTTCAAAGGCGACTGGAGCAAACGGGATGTTGAGGAAACCGAGAAACATTAAACCTTCTGTAGAAGCCGGGGTGCTCCACCAATCACCTTCAGATGAAAGTTGACATTGGCGAATGAACTGAATCTCTGTGGACAAGCTTTAAACACGTAGGGCATCGGCCGATAGGTCAAAATCCCACGGAGGCCCACAAAGGGTATGCAGACGACTGCCTTGTGGCGTGTTCAACACAGGCTGAAATGAACGCCTGCTTCGGACTGCTGAAGAAGCAGTCCAAGTATATCCGCTTTACTGAGGAAACACCATGCAATGACTGGCTGCTGTTCATCAAGGTGCAGGTTTGTCCATAGAGAAGGTTAATCAAAACCACGTAGAATTGCAAGCTTAGTAACAAAAACGTGCTTGTCTACTTCAGGTCTGCACACCCCTGTGCAACATGAAAAGAGCCGTAGTCACCAATACGTTTCGAACAGCGGTAGCAGAGTCTTCCGACAGCACTCAGAAGGCGCTCTCTAGGGAACTTGCGGAACACTGCTCCCCCAAAGAGATACCTTCTATAGGAATTCACAACAAACACAGCATCCCGTAACGGTGGCAACCTGGAGCGATGTAGAGCGAGACAAAACTTCCTTCTGCAAGTTCATTTCGGCCAACGTCAGCAGAGAAATGCTCAGTTAATCATGAAGGCTAGACCTCCAGCATTTGGTAAGGGTAGCAATGTTGTTCCTATGAACCTGAAGGAACAGCTAGTCCGCAGCCGAGCGTACGTCCGCACCTGCCCTACCCTTCATGGGCGTGTTCATTCATTTATTGCATGGTATACCCCATGTGATTAACAGGAGCACTAAGAAGCAACAGAAGAAAAGGAAAAAACGAATGAATTTGACGAATAATAAAACAGAAACTATAGCGTAAAAAGAGGTAAGGAACTGAAATAAACAAAACTGTACTGTAGGAGAGAAGGAAAACACTCTGCAGTAGCAAAGCTCGATACTAGTACGACACGCAGACGCAAGCAGAAACGGGGCAGTCAACGACGGAGGGCCTTCTAGCGGAACCTTTGAAGGCAGGCAGCTTTTCCGGCAAAACAGCGGCGTTTTTGGAAAACTAGAGGAACGCATCACCTCAGGGGAAGCGTCCTTCATGTCCTATATGAGATGCAGTGAGTACAACGAAGAAACGGGAAAGCCGTCGTGCATCAGGGTTAAGGAGCGCTTAAGCAGCCTTAGAAACGCAATGACCAGCTTCTATGGGTGAGCACAGGGATCAGAGTGATGGCGACGGCCTTGTTCAAGAGGCTGTCGCGATTATGACACGTGAGGGCGACATGTGCGCGCGGAAAATCTTGAGGCATTTTGAATTGCATCACGAAACCTAAAAATCAACCAAAAAGACGAGTGTGGCTGCGACGCAAAGACTGCCACCCTTTGTCGCCCTCTGCGGGTTTTCATCCACTCAATGGCGCCGTTAGGAAGGTCCATAGTACAGGTGATCGACAGAGTTAAAGTTCACTCGCCAACGTCAACCCAACCCCCCCCCCCATTTCCTAGTGATCTGTGGAGTGCCTCAGTTTCCAGCAGAAAGTTTATCCTTCAGTTTTCTCAACATCACTTTTGTTCCATTCGCAAATATGAAATGTGAATCCATTTCTGTAGGATCAAATGACCTTTGGGAGTAGTTCTTCAAGTGTTATTCGGATTCTTCCAGAATC
Source organism: Heligmosomoides polygyrus polygyrus (assembly GCA_947396885.1). Taxonomy (NCBI): domain Eukaryota; kingdom Metazoa; phylum Nematoda; class Chromadorea; order Rhabditida; family Heligmosomidae; genus Heligmosomoides; species Heligmosomoides polygyrus. The sequence goes on from OX377203.1 coordinate 35,306,300, forward strand.
TGAAGAAAGCGAAATCGTCGAAGCGGAAGCCGAATAAAGTGAGGCAACAACCTTGGTCACAGGTTAACGAAATCGACAATTACGACCTGAATTTTTTAAAAAAAAGCAAAAAAACTGATGCATAAACAAAAACGAATGTTCACGAAAACTGCTTACAAGTGAGTATGACGGCAAGCATAACGCAGGACGACCACACTGACATGTCGTAATGGCTGCTAGAATACATCCAAATGAACCATGGAAAAGCCGTGCCGAGCAGAGCATGATTAGATGGCCACGCCCTGAACAGAAACGCAGGAAAGTCGAGAATATCATGTTGTTACCAATCCTCGAAAGGAAATAGAAACGTGTCTATGCTCGCCCTCACCTTAGGCGAATGCCTCAAACATAAGTTTTCCGAGCACGAAAAGATTCGGCGCATTTAATGCTCAGGAAGCGAAAGTGCATGCGATCTTCAGGTGACATCACACTCAGTGCTTGAACAGTGAACGAACGAGAAGATTTCGCTCTCTCTAAACTCACCAGTCTCTGTTCTCCTCATCGAGACAAAGTGCAGGCGGCGACGGGGGACGAGGCAGGCAAAGAGCCACTTTGAGACCACCGGCAACAAAAAAGCCTAGCGAGAGCAGCACGGAAAGCAGTCGTCCGAGACGTGCATCGAACAGCCATACCTGAGCACGAATTACTCAACAGGGTAGAGAGAAAACTTGTCTGCGGATTTAAAAAATCGCTCAAAACTGATCTTCTTATGGCCTTTAAGATTTTAACGGGAAGGGTTCCTCTGAATAATGGAGAATCTTTCTCCTCAGCACCGCCTAGAACTAGAAGGAGTGCCACTATATTCAGGGCTCCATTTGCCAACTTACTTAGGCTCCTCGTACTAACTTTTTCTCCGTCAGAGTAGTGTCACGGCTCAATAAAATTTGGTCTCCAGAGTTGGTAAACATGTCTTTGCACAGTTTTAGGAGCAGGGCAGAGAAGCTGGTATATGAAGAAGACTCCTGTTAGCTGCATGCTTGATTTCTTTCCTTTTATGTATTGTTTTATTGTTTACTACTAATCTGATTCGTTGGGCAATTTTGTAACACTTTTTGTTTTCTTGCTTGTTCTTCTTTTGTGTTGTGTCTCATGTCACCTTACTTGTTTTGGTTTGCTTGCTTTGTTGTTCTCCACGAAGGCATTGTCTACGTCAATAAATACAATACAAAAATACAAAGCTCGGAGCTCGGACTGGAGCATGCAACTTGTGACGCGTCAGAAGATGGTTGTCACAGACAGCTGCCAGATGGGGTGACCCCGAATGGGGCTGCAGGTCAACCTCACATTCTCCACAACATGTCCCGCCCAATACACCATCAGAAATAAAGCAAAAATCGATGCATCAACTGCAACAACAGAAAAGGTTCCAATCCAAAAAAAAACGAAACTAAAAATTTAGAGGATCGGGAACAACTAAGACCTGAGGAACTACCGGAGATACTAACCGTGGTTTTAAATTCTGCTAGCAAGTGCTAGTCATCCCCTTGTACAAATAAAGGATATGTAAACTCTTCCTGCGATGATCAACGCAATTCACCTCCAAACAATACAGTGGAAGCGCGCAATGACAACTAACTAACTATAACTTAAGACGAGATTTACAGTCGAAGTTCTTTGAAATCACGATATCAAAACCACCTCTCATTTCCTCTTCCAAAATGAAAAACTAGAGCGCTATCAATAGTGGCAACACTGCAGGTACTGCCTCCGCTATTCACTATATCGAAGGCTCATGCCACCACAGGACTTCACATTAACAGAACCAATACCTAGCACAACCATCCATGGGTAAGGCATGCAGAATTTATCCTAGTGTAATGTTATATTTTACACGTCATTTGACAATCATCTAACACAAAAGAAACTTTAGCAAAGATGTTTCTTATATCAGTTCGTGTTCATGGGGCCTGCTGCACCAAAAAATGCCTACCGAAAGATCCTCGAAAGTTGAAAAATTTCTGGAAATTCAGAATTGCAACAGCACAAAATATGGCTGTCCTTTGGCTTACGTTTTAGGTAGAAAAAGAATGCACGAACGACAAAAACGTTAGAGATTCTGCAGCAAAGAGTTTTTCAGCTCACAAAAATCTCTTTATTTACGCTCTCGTCCCTGACAATGTTACACAAGCATCCGACCATTTTTTTGGTCGCCTTTTTCTTCTCATTGTCCCTTTATTTTCCATTGATCGGATCAATAGTAACAAGAAAGATCGTTATGACATGTCACCTTCACAATATGGATCTTTAACATGAGTAGCGAGATTATATAAAAAGACAAGACAAACTCTGCTGTGGATGTGAAAATGTGAATTGTCGGAGTATATTCCGCGGCAGATGTGTGCGCCACCACATTGACCCAATTCTCATAGTAATGTTACTATGAGGAAGAATGTTGACGTACGTTTGCAACTCATTACTAAGCACAACATTTTCTGTGTGAAATACTCTCTCGGGTTAGCATTGAGATGTCCTGCTTGTCCAACAACATTACAGGTTGCCTATTGCCTTACAGATTTTCTTTTTCTCACTGCTAGGACTTCGGACGTCATCCTAAATACTGCAAACTCACCAGCGTTACGATAAGCGTGAAGAAAAATTCCTCCAGACCAAGAAGACTGAACAGCAAAGCGGTTTTCGTGGCAAGATGGGAATGAGCTGACTGAAAAGGTAAGCAAATATGCCAAAGCTCAAATGCCCAAATGTTAACTCAGTTTAATTTCCTCAACGTATAACAAAGAATGGACCAAGATAATGTGAATGAAACCGATAGCAATTTCAGCGCTGAAGGGTCTTAAAATGCTGAGATCGCACCTCACATGTGAATGCAAACCACTACGGTAGTTGGGGTTTGGCAAGCTTGAAGAATGGCCATGAACTTTGTGGTAATCTGTTTTATACCCTCGTTTACTGGAACGTATAGTGACTGTAAAGAGGAGAGGTGCATTGAGAAGAATACGAAACCCTATCGCACTGAGGGTGGCTTGCATGAAGCCAGGAGCTGGCATCAGAAGAACTAGGGAATACTACAACTGATGAAATGACAAGAAAACTGAACGAAGATCGAGCGACCCTTATGTATTAGGGTGCCCAGAAAGTATCTGCATAAATACGACAATTTTTCAAAATAACACAATTTTTTATCAACATTTTATTAAACAACCAAATAATTTCGATTAACATCGACTACTCCCCGACGAGACCTCGAATTCCTCTGGCGTAGAAATCCGGCGACCTGGAGGCGAAAAAAGCTCGAAGGTCATTTTCAAGATGGTCACGATCCTCATAACGCTTCCCTTCCAGATGATGCTGAAGTGATCGGAAAAGGTGGTAGTCACTTGGGGCCAGATCCGGGCTGTACGGTGGATGCGGCAGGACTTTGGCAGAACGAATTCCAGAATTTTCTTAGAAGTCGTCTTCGCGATGTGTGGGCGCGCGTTACCGTGCAGCAAGAGAGTTTTGTCGAGCCTTGGCGTGCTGTCAGGCAGCAGCTCGAAATGGTAGATCCCATAAACTCTCCACCAGACGCTAAGCATGATTTTCCTCGCATGAATTTCACCTTTTACGAAAGATTTCGGAGCTTCATCGCGCTGACACCACGCACGTTTACGAGCGTGGTTGAAGTAGAGCACCCATTTTTCGTCTCCTGTGACGATGGTGTCCAGCCAGTTGAAGGTGCGACTTCGGGAGAGCAGCTGAGTGCATATGTCCAGACGTCTTCGCCAGTTGTCGTCGGTCAGTTCGTGTGGGAGCCACTGACCGAGCTTTTTAACCATTCGAAGAGATCGCAGTCCATTGTCCACGGTGGATCGAGAACAGCCAAGAGCAGCAGCAAAGTAACGCACACCATCATATGGATGCTGCTCGGCCAGTTCATCCAAAGATATTGTTGTCGGTCGGCCAGAGCGAGGCTCATCTTCGAGACTCCTGTTCCCGCTTCTGAAGCGCTCGAACCAGCTGTACACAGACCGTACAGAAGGAGCTTCAGAGCCGAATACACGACACAAGTTTCGATAGGCTTCTGCAGCGGAGTGCCCAGACCCACACTCGCAAAGGAGTAGCGTCTCATATGGGTAGAGAGTTCGGCCAACGTACAGTGAAATAGGCAAGGAAGACGGAGCTGGATATGTTGTGCAGATACAGCAGGATAGTGTCTTTATATAGCACTTATATTGAAATCTTCAGAAAATTCTAAAAAAAAATCTGGAACACTGCGAAGTTTTCTGCAGATACTTTCTGGACACCCTAATATATTAATACTTGTCTGAATTTGATTATCACAATCTTTCAGCTGAATAATCTCGTCTGAATTTGATTATCACAATCTTTCAGCTGAATAATCTCAGAAAGGCCTTCACACAACTATCCAGTAATTGGCAGAGCATGCATGCAACAAGAAATGACCTTGCAGAGCGAGCCAAAATAGCATGCAATTCAACACCAGCCCCAACACGCTTAAAAGTGCCTAGCTGTCGTTTTGAAAGGATAAAGCACCAACGGGCGGCTACAAATTAATTCACTTGCAAATATTCAGACGAATAATGGATTTGAAAGGAAACTGCTGCCAGCTAAAGCCTGAAATAACGGCAGCACACCTAACTATTAGGTTGTAACGAATTAAATGGCACTGGCTCGCGCCATTTTTTGGCGCGTCTTTACGCGTTTGACCAAGAACAAACCGTAACATGTGGCATATCATTTAGAAGCGCAAACTTTGCTCTACCGGAGAGTACCAAATTTTCTATGTAAAAGTGGGAAAACTTTAGAGTTTTATTGACTTTTTTGCAGATGGACAAAAGGGTAATCCGAGGCATTTACTTGTATGAATTCAAGCTGGGCACTACAGCTAAGGAGGCGGACGAGAAGATCAACACCGCATTCGGTCAAGGATGTTCCACAATTCGGACGGCGTATCGTTGGTATCAGAAGTTCCGGAATGGAGATGAGAGCTTGAAAGAACATGAAGGTCGTGGGGGGCATAGTGATGTTGATGAGGACAAGCTGAGAGATGTGGTAGAGGAGGATCCACACAAAGGTACCAGGGAGATAGCGAAGGTTCTTGGCGTCAGTCACAACACAGCTGCCCGGCATCTGAAGGAAATTGGAAAGACCACAAAGCTGGACAGATGGGTGCCTCACGAGCTGTCTGAGGAGCAAAGAAACCGACGATGTGAGATCTCGTCCGCACTGCTTCTACGGAACGGAACGGACCCATTCCTTGTTCGCATCGTAACCTGTGACGAGAAATGGATAATGTACGACAACAGGCGACGATCGGCACAGTGGGTGGAGAGCGATGAGAGCCCCAAGGTTTTTGCGAAGCCGGAATTGCTCCAAAAGAAAGTAATGGTGACAGTATGGTGGTGTTCGCTGGGAATTATTCACCAAGGCTTCCTCCCTCCCGGTGAATCCATCACGGCAGAGAAGTACTGCACTGAAATTGAAGAAATGATGAAAAAGTTGAAGGATATCCGGCCGGCCTTGGTAAACCGAAGGCGAGTTCTCCTTCTGCACGACAATGCTCGCCCCATGCAGCACGAATGACGTTGCAGAAATTGAATGAGCTGAGCATTGAAACTGTACCACATCCTCCGTTTTCTCCCGACCTCTCCCCAACAGACTACCATTTCTTCAAGCATCTTGGCGACTTCTTGGTAGGGAAAATACTCAAATACCAACAGGATGCCGAAACTGCCTTCGAAGAATTCGTCAATTCCAGAACTTCTGATTTTTATGCTACTGGGATAAAAAAGCTTGTGTCGCGTTGGCAAAGATGTGTAGAATCAGAAGGTTTTTATTTCGATTAATAAACTTGCCTACAAGCCGAGATATTAACTGTTTAAATTTACAGTGGTTCAGTGCCATTTATTCCGTTACAACCTAATATATTACCCAACACCATAAACGATATCAATTACCTGGCATGTTCAGCCACAACAAGCTGCTCCTCAGCAGTGGAAATAACAGTTTGCTAGCCTAACGAGGCGGTAACAAGGTAAATTCAGCATGCTCGAGCAGCTGCTAACTACCACTGCATGACTGCCATAAACAGTACCTCGTTCCATATTATTAGCGATAACGTTATACCTCAGAATAGCCTTCAGAGTCATACCTTACCAGCTCTAACTAGATAACCTTGAGCAAAATCTTTCAAGTCAAAAAGCAAATGTTCCAACCGCTCCAAATAACATGACGTGCTACCAGGGTGAAGGATGGCACAATCTACCTTCACAATTTCGCATTTCATTAATACATCATCAGCAGGCGAAAGAAGAAGATCGAATGTAAGAGGTCGTATAATCATGTAAAAACAGAGGTAATCACAGGAGTTGTCTCAAAAAGTAAAGGAACACCATGTAGGCCTATTGCAAAGAGCAAAGGTTCCCTTCAGAAATGCGTCCACACACCTCAAGTAACGCTAGCGTAAGGTTAAAGAGTGTCGAAGAACGAAGGTAGGGGAAAACCAATCCAGTTTTGGCCTCTTGCACTCTACCAATGAATCCAAAAATCTATTTAGCGCCTCCATTGGATTTTAGATACTGGGTGCAATCTCAAAGAGAGGGTCCACCTTTATAACAGGGTCTGCGTTCTACCGTCTTCCTGGCGTGTCCACCGCCAAACCCCTGGGTTTCTTCGAGAGCCTAGTGGCTGCCACACGTTGTACATTATGTTGCATGTGTCCTCATTTCAACTATTACTTAGATGTGTGTGTAAGGTGGACCCCTTATTGGGACTGAACCAGATACTGTTTCACATTGTCTGTTGCTGTGCAGAGTCCCAACGAAGACTCTGAGAAAAATCTGCATTTCGACTTCAAGAATAAATGTAATCAACGAACCTGTAGAAATCCTATGGCTGGATTTCCTGCAAGGATAAGGGCAGTGAGATGAGAACGAAGATGGAATGCCCACTCTCCCAAGCTATCAATCGGCGCGCTCACGTAGTATCTTAACGAAATACTGTGCAACAACTATGAAAACAGTTCAAGATGGATTTGGGCTTTGAATCTCCGGTTCCTCCTACATTTTCAAGCCACCATTGCCAAAAAACGCAAGCGTTTCGCTCAAGCCCAGCGTACGCTAAACACCTAAAGAAGCCACGACAATGCCAACACCTGTATGTTGCTCACCGCTCTCCTGTTGTGATGGACCAGTTGGGGAACACATCAAGTGGATACTTCTTGAGCAGTGTTTCCGTCCTGCACCGCTGAAGATAAAGGTAGAATGAACAGATGCAAGAGCACCATGATGACCCAACTGAACAACCAAAAAAATTGCCGCCGGAAGGAATCCTGCTACTGTTTTTGCCCAACAACAGCGGCTCATATACACGCGAAACATCTCAGTGGCCGAAGGCCTCCATCAAATGATCGAAACATATAAGTTGGCTTGAAACGGCCCAGTTTCTGCATTACATATCTCAAATGCCAGAAAATATAGAGCAGAACTCGAAAGCTAAGATAAGACCGAGATACTATATCGGCACTTGACGGTATTGACAAACTGCTTTTGAATATTTAAACCTTTGTTTGTTTTATATGTATATGACTGTGATGCTAACATTTCTACGCGGATTTCCTTGGTTTTACAGAAAGCTTCGACTAGTTGTCATTTCACGAACTTAATGTGCATGCAATGAATGTTATGTGTTCAGCTTCCGTGAGGGTCGCAGGGCACAAGTCCTCTATTTCAAAGAAAGTGGCTTATGACTAGATGTTCATCCTTACCCACAAACGTTTTGGAGATCGGAAAAGGATGGTCTCAGTATCTGAGAGTTCCCACCTCTTGATAGATACCAAATGAGTGTTGGAATTTTGGATACCTGTACAGATGGGGCGGAATTCAAAAGACTGCTTACGGCGTCTACTGCATAGCGCTGAGCCCCTTCGCCTTTCCTTACTGCTAGCTGCCTGGCATTCACTTCGAAAACAAGGTGATCCCAGTGGACATTAGGAAAATCAAGGTAAAACCTTTCCAGTAACTGCCACCGGGATGTTACACTAGGTATACCACCGGTATTCCACAGATATGAAGAAAGCTATGAGAACATCTGGATACGGCCAGAAAGCTTATACGGTCGTCTTTGTACATGACTTTGCCACACGAGAATGTGGGATTGCACTTGAAGGACATTTCTAGAGCGGCATCTTCTGTAGTGCAATCAGCGCCTCGACTTCAAGAACAAGTGGAACATGTATCGAAGGCTAACACGTGGGCGGTCACGTCGTAAGCAAACTGATAGATGAAAGAACCACTAACGCGACACTGCTTGGTTTGTCGAATAAATCAGCTGGTTTTAGGAAGAATGGAGTCAAGCACTTCGCAGCCGCCACTGCGCTGAAATGCTATTAAGGAAGGGATTACAGTGGAATGAGGGCGAAGCGAATGGGAGTTGTGGGAGAGCTCACACGGCATGCGCCGACGAGTCATCCTAGAACTGCATTGCTTCATCACTAAATTTCCCTGTTCCGGGTGCGTAACTTGTTCTTTCGAACCGGTACCGACTCTTGACGTACTTGCGTACGTACGACGAATTTTCGTTAACGCCTGTTGGCGAGAACCAAACCTGCGTTTAGCCGCTTCTCCACTAACCGATGTCTGGAGTCCTTGTTGTCAGAACCCGCACAAGGCGAAAGACCAAGACCCAACCTCGTACACAGAAGTTCAGCTCTCAGAGGCAACCGCTCGAAGCACTGTTATTATCGAAGAAGCGCAGTAGAGGCAAAGGCAACACCGACATCACTACAGCCCAATCTCACATTTTTAGCTTTAACTGTTATTGCTCTCGCCACAGCAGATCCCTCAGGCTACCTCCATATTGTTCTGTGCAAAACCGGGACATTTAAACGACATTCGTCCCCGACAAGTTCGCAGACCACCCATGTTATCTCCAATATTCAAGGTGTAACTGAGCTCCATGGCGTGAACTCCAACATACCTGGCTACTTTCACCCGCAGAAGTCATGCACGACGCCCTAGATGGCTATTGTTAGAGACTTATGTGTCCAAAGCACTCCGAGAGGGAATTGTGAGACACTACTCGATAACCGATGCGGTTTTCTCGGTATAACAGTAAATAACATTTTATGTTGCAAACAACAACGAACAGATGATCACTGTGACATAAACAACGCCGATCACCACGAACTTGTCGGTGCACCAGCTCCCCATTCTCCGGCAGCCTCTCCAGGTTTGCTTCCAGGGTTCCATGTAGCTGTCTCCGAAGCCCAATCCTTGATCTCCGGCTGAGCGGTGAAGTCGACGGTCTCGCTGGGAACCTCGTAGTCGGGCTTGACCTCCGGCATGATCTCGGTCGCCTCCTGCTTCTCGGACTCCTGGGGATCACGGTAGAAGTACAGATCAGGCATGATCTCCTTGTCGTCGAGAACGAATCCGGTCTGACGCGAGATCTTTCCTCGGAGGATCAGAATCTCGCGTGCCAGAAGCCACCACATAAGGCCGATCGACTGCTCTCCCTATAAAGAGTGCATAGGCATTTCACAAGTTCAAATGCATGAATAAAGAAATACCCTAAAACATTCAGGAAAACTGCAGTTCATACCTTGTTGTTGCAAGGAATAGCAATATCGATCAGTTTCAAAGGGGACTCGGTGTTGCAGAAGGAGATTACGGGCACGTTGACGTATGAAGCCTCGGTAACCACCTAAAAACACATGAGGCAATAGTGATACAAACGCAAGGAAAATTCTGCAAAACACATAACTTTTTTTTGGAAAATAAAAATAGCAAGGATTGCATAACAACTTATTTCACATGGAAGACCATTTTTTTCGCATCACTAGAATGTTGTCTCATTACTATTTCAAGCATGTACATTTCTCAACGTGACCAGCTCTTACACAGAACCTCCCGAAGCTGGTCTTCTTCTTGGAGCAGAACTGTCTGACCTGTCCTTTGCTTACAAGGCAGTCAGACTTCCCGGTCAAACTTCAAAGCTTTCCGACAAAACGCAAAGGGAATATGAAGCCCGAATGGGAGAACCTTGTGACCTGTCCAACTCTAGAGAAGGCAGCAACATCGTAGTGCAGATCTACTCCATTCCTATGCCACATCCCTCTTGCTCTTCATTTGTTCAAGAACTCATACTCAAGGGCGGTTACTAAAGTTCTCCAAGATGTCAACGCAAGGATGAGTCAAAACACCCTACACGCACTCTTAACTAGAATTCACCTAGTCATTCTTCGACTCGATGCCAAATGGCTAGAAGTATACAAATTCAGCATGAAAATGCTAAGCGTAGTAGCTATTTACAGAATCCTATCAGTGGCAGCTCTTCCCCATTTTAGGTTCTTTTATGTTGCTGCTGTTCTTATTTTAAGAAAAGGAACATTTCGCTCCGTACACACTTGTTTGTTTCGACTCCACCGTTCTTACCAAGCTAACACATGGATCGGAGACCTTGCCCCTACGAAAGCATATAAACAAGCGATCAGCACAACGCAACGAGAAACAACGCTAGCATGGAAACACGAATCACGCAGGCTAGAGAGGGCCTATGGAGCTCCAAGCTTCGTCGCTGTTCGATTATCACAGACGTCGCATGCACAACGGTGCCCGTCGATCTATTATGGGATGCGCCGAGCATTGCACTCGAGAAAAATACTGTGCGAGCCATTTGTAAATGTATTTGACCTATAGAATGTCCTGCGCTGAGCAGCCAAAGAACTGCTCAGTGTCTTGTCATTCCCACACAAGCCTGGTATCAAATTCCCGACTCCGAATGGATGCCTGGGAATGATAAAATGCAAAGTTTGTCTAGTCCGTCCGGAACTCAAGCCCGCGCCTCCTTCGACTGCAGCACCACGAAAGCGTGCCTTACCAGGGAATGCCGTCAGCTTCCCATGGAACTTCGGATTGAGACCTATATCACGTGAAAGAGATATGTATATGCTGCTGTATATGCTGATATGCTGATCACAGATATGTAGACCAAATTTGCTAAATGGACCTCCTAAGCGAGTTATGGCCGGCGGAAGCCGCGATGTCTTCCATGTGTTCCAAGGCGTTCTCAATCGGCGTTGGGCGAAGTGTTGTGCGGAAATCAGCGGTTCGGCTATCAGCACCCTCAGCAGTGGCGGTGGCGCAGTGGTAGAGCGCGCGCTCCAAGGGATTGGATTCATTGGTTCGGTTCCTGATGGGATTTGTGCATTTTGTGACCTATCTTCGACGAGGACCTATAATCTCATTTTCGTCTCGTCTTCGTCTAGGGGGTTATTTGGGGTGCTGATCACGAATCTGACATCCGTTTTTTACGATTCGGTCGGAGACCACCCATATATTTAACTAGGGTGGTCCAGGCAGAGTCACCGATTTCGCTGGGCACTAGTTAAAGTTAGTTAGTCCCGCCTGGCGCTAGAAGTTTTGATCGCAACAAAACATCGTTGTAACAGCTTACATCCTCGGTACCAGCCAATTGAGGCTTAAAGAAACTGATTTGAATCACTAGTTAAAAGTTCCGACTCCACAGACACGACTTCGGCCGAACGGTTGTAGACACGGTATGGGTGGTCTCGGACCGAATCGTGAAAAAACGGATGTCAGATTTGTGATCAGCACCCCAAATAACCCCTAGACGAAGACGAGACGAAAATGAGATCATAGGTTTTCGTCGAAGATAGGTCACAAAATGCAAAAACCACGTCACCGACGAGAACCGAACCAATGAACCCAATCCTTTGGAGGGTGCACCCAACCACTGCGTCGCCGCCGCTGCTGCGGCCTTGGTAGCCGAACCACTGATTTCCGCGCAATATTGCGCACAACGCTGATTGAGCGCGCCTAACACATGGAAGACATCGCGGCTTCCGCCGGCCACAACTCGCTTAGGAGATCCATTTAGCAAATTTGGTCTACATATCTGTGATCAGAGTCTCGAGCTCTTTCACGTGATATAGGTCTCAATCCGAAGTTCCATGGGAAGCTGACGGCATTCCCTGGTTAGATAAATTTGAATTTCATAATTCTAACTAAATTGCCCGACATCCTGCTTGGGTGGACATCCTAGTTCACGCAAGCAAATAGATATAAGTGCGAGTGCAAGAATTTACTGCCATACTGTACTCAGATACTGGAACACGACTTCTAATTCATCGACACGACGTTCCAGTTTGGGGCAGTGCAAACAAACATTTTCATCGACCTTTCCTTAATAATGGAGAACTCGAACTGCGAATACTGTTAAAGTAATGTCTCTCCCCTCTATCAAGTAATAATATATCACTCTCCCATAAAACCTGTGACGGTGGATCACTGGCGAGGAAGAGAATGACTAGATCGTGTAATTCGCGTTGGAAGAATATATGGAAATGCCCTGGAAATAAGTATATAAGCACCGTCCTCTCGAGTAGTAGGACCTGCACTTCGGTTTTCCTACAACAGCGCCTGAATCGGACCATAACTTTTGATCCCAGCCCATCATCTTTTTTTCTGCTTCGAAAACCATCACCCTAGACAATTTAATGCTCAAGCAGGATTTCAAAGAGGCCCGACTCGTTAGAAGCCCTTGAAGAACTCCCTAACCTCAACCTATCTAACAAAACCCTTCCAGCTCTGAAAAAAATTGGTTATTTATTTCAAAGCTAATTCGGACATATTGTTTGGGTTCTTGAATGTAATCCTCGAAGATAATCCTAAACTAAGAACTGGGACATCGGCTCTGCCGCAATGACGCAGGGCTACCTATAATTCTTCATGCCAATAAGGTCTGAGTCTGAACAAGACAAGAAGTGACTTCGCAGAACATCGTCATGTGATTCTGTTTAAAGGCTCCTGACGGAGCGCGATCTTCATCTGACCAGAAATGGAGTCTATAATGACGGACTTCTACACGAAACTTTTCAAGGAAAGACGTCATTCCACCGCCGCACGTCTCCTCTTGGCGACAATGTTCCGACGTTCCTGCCATCCGAAGTGCGTTATGCGATTGAGACTATGTCCAAAGGTAAATCCCCAGGCGTCGACGGAATCACTGTTGAAATTCTGCTGGCTTGTGGTCATAAGCTGTTCGGCGCCTTGGCGCAGCGCTTCTGCCGCTACGTAACCCAATGTGAAGTACCGTCTGCTTGGAAGAGATCCAAGACGATTCTGCTGTTTGAAAAGGGCGACAGGGAGGACCTCTCCAACTATCGGCCAATAACTCTCCTACTGGTTCTATACAAGATTCTTTTCCTGCCTATCGCGCATCAGGACTCTGGAAAAAGCGCAACCGGTAGAGCATGCAGGCTTCCGACGGAAGTTCAGCATCTTAGATCACATACTCACCTGCTGTCCACTAATTGAAGCTGCTCGATAATGCCACGATCCTCTGGTGTTGACGTTTACCGATTACCACAAAGCGTTCGAATCAGTGGAACCGCAGAAAGTTTGGGAAGCACTCAACGAACAGGTGTCGAACCACGTTACACGAACATTCTGAGCAAATGCTACACCGGATGCGTCACTGTATTTCGACCATTTCATCGCGCCTTAGAGGTGGCTGTGGAAAGAGGGTACTTCAGGGTGGTCCCATCTCTAACAAACTCTTCTCAGCATGTTGAGAACCAACCATCCGTCGCTGTAATTTGGAGAGACTATGGCATCGAAGTCGATGGTAGGCAGCCGAACCACTAGAGGTTTGTCGACGATATTGTCCTCATCACAAATTCCACGGAGCAAACTTCAATAATGTCGCACGAGCTTCACATCGGAGGAGCTGAGGCTGGACTAACGATCACATGTCGAAGACGAAATTTTTGAAGAACGAGTTCACTTGAGGTGACCCAGTACTGTTTGAAGGAGCTCGTTTGGAGGAAGTCGATGATTACGTCTACCTCGAGCGATTGTTGAACACGAAGAGCGACCCCAGCCCAGAAATATCACGAGGGAAGAAAGTGGCATGGGCGGCGTACAATTCTGTGAGAGGAGTGGTTGAGAGCTGCAATACCTGTGACCTGAGAGCTAATATCTCCAACTCCAGTTCTTCCAGCGCTGTGCTACGCGTGCGAAACATGGGACGCAACAAAGGAAGCAAAAGCTCAATTATGAAGAGTGCAAACGGCCTTGGAAAGGAAGATGGTCGGCATCTCTCTACACCAGCAGCAACTCTCTGGACTGCACAGTGAACAGGTACGAGCAATGTCCAGGATCCAGGTCGTCATTCTTCATATCGATGAAGTGAAACACCATTTCGCTGGATATTTGATGGGACGAAAGAACGGACGTTGGAATACCGCCACTGTGCATTGGAAAACGGCAAGTCGGTCGTCCTCCTCTATGATGTCAAGATTCGCTCGCTCATCAGAACAACATCCGTACCTCTAACACCAACCCGATTAAGGTGCCCGTCCACTGGTCAACATTGGCTCAAGATCGAACAAGGTGGCGAACAAACTGAGACCCGCACAAGACAAATCGTTGCTGAGGAACTGGTCGCAGGTATCGCAAGCAAGTAAGAAGGTTAGGTAGCGTGACTGGGTGACGGCTAGGCTTTGCCGATAACTTGATAAGGTTTCTTTGATTATAAAAAGGAATGTGCCAAAGCACAGCTGGAGTTCTCTCCGTTACGCAGCCTGTGGTCAAAATTGACACAGATGTGGTAGATGGACCTCATACTGGAGTTCCTTGCACACACACACCGATCCACTTCCCTATAAGAGTCGCACTGAGCCAGGGAAGGAATTACAAGATGCGGCCAGTATTGACACAGCAATGGGATGGTCATACCCTCGAGTTGGCTGTATGCGTATGGACCAGCTTCTCTACAAGAAAGAACAGAATTATAAAAAACAACCAAACTGTTGCCAGTGTAACATGGTGTTCAATTGGGAATCGATTCGGAACGGATTTTCAACAGACTACTAATAGCGCCTCTGACATTTGTAACGTTCCATGACACTCTTGCATAGGTTCATTTGATTCCCACATCAATATGGCTGCTGTGGAGTTTTCCGTGCTTTTGTAAGAATATCTTTAAGCTCTGCATGCGATTACCATCATTTCTTATTAACAGATCCACTGTGTACGAATTTAGGGATGATCAGCTTTTAAAATGAGGCAGTGCGGGAAATTTGATGAAGATATAAGAAGACTTGAAATCATCATAGAATTCTTCAGGCGTCTTCAATCGGTCTTTCTTCCATCACAATAGCGAAGCACTGTACTTTTGTTTTCTTGAATAACTACACTACGAAACGGCAGAGCAGAATTTCCGGATAAGAATTTCTGGGTGACATGGAGAAAGACATGAAAGACAGACAAGCGAGACAAGTGAGCCAACGGTGCCTTGCCTAACCATAAGAGATATACGAAGTGCATGAAATTCCAAAACTCGCGTGGTTGTGAAAACCAGATGTACCCTGAGGATGAATGAAAACCGCAACCCGAATACGGATAAAGGCAATCTTAAATGAGTTGCAACCGTTAGGTAAAGGGAGATATGAGGTGCAGCCACAAAGGACATCTTGATGATTCGCAAGACGTTCAATAGTCGTTCAGTATTAACCTAATATGGGAGAGCAAAAATGAAGCTGCTTAGTCATAAAATAGGACCAAACCTTCGATGGAGCTTAAGTTGACACTGACATTTAACATTGCTTCCCCGCCTTTCAACCTCCGCCTCAAATCCGTAAAAGATCAAGTTGAAGCGCCCAGCTTTGGGTGGGACAATCCTACATAATCTGACCTAATATAAAGTACCCACAAGATGACAGTAAGCCTGACACGATTGAAAACTCGGCACTTCACTAAAGAATCGTATAATTCCATAAAAATCAAATAAAAACTGACTGTTGACTCTCCCTTAAAGTTCAGCAAGCATATAGAAACCGTTACAAGAAAGGCACTATCATCGCTTTTTCTAATTCTAAGGAATGTACAGTGCAACGACCCTCCTTTCCTGGTCAAATTGTATAAAATGTATGTCTTGCCACACTTGGAGTACGGCTCTCCTATGTGGAATCCTTGTGTTAAGAAATACCTGCAGCAATTGGAAAATGTTCAAAAAATTTCACCAGAATACTTTACTATAGAGCATTTCCCGATCCAAATTACCCGCGAACTTTACCGTCCTACAGAGAACGGCTTCATTACTCTAAAAAGACTAGAATACAGAAGGGTTGTTAAAGAATTAGTATTTTCCTTTTGCATTTTAGACATGGAAGTTAAATTGAGGGCCAGTAAATACTGGATATTTAGGCCAAGTCGTGGAAGAGCAAAAGTTCTAGCAATACAACACCGTAAATTGAACCGTCCCATCGGAAACACTGCATTTAATTCATTCTTTTGCGGACCGCTAGATGGCTTAATCAACTTCCACAGCATTTGATTTCATGTAGAAATTCTAAGGACTTCAGAAATAAGTTGCGCAAACTAAATGTTTTGCAAATACTTCGGATTGAGGATGTGAACTAAAGGGATGTTCGATGATTTCTGGCTCCAGATTATCCCGACAAATCTATCTGACGTGGTGACAACTTTTATCGGTACTATTGTACTTTTGGTACCCCACTTAATCTTGTTCAAAATAGGTCTGCTGAGGAATCTGCCATGGGAGGAACGAATATCATAGTCGTTTTTTCCGGAAATGTCTTATGAGCCCGTTACATTATGTTGAAATTGCCTAACGCCTTACGAAATAGCGCGCACTGGTAAGAGACGCAGAGACACCGCCTCCTACAAGCACGCACTCGCGGCCGCCTACCCGGGGGAGTGGGGGGAGAGTCAGCGCGCAGGCGCGGCGACTAGCTACACACAGCGAATGCAAGTGCAGCCTTATTTCCCCATTCTGATTACAGATCCGCGTCTTATTTGTTTCCATATTAGCAATGGAGGGACAACAGGATGAAGGCGATTTTAGCACGGGTGCGCTAGTGGGCCCACATTCCGGAGCCCCTTCCGAGAGCACACAACAGGGTTTTCAAGACTTTTCGAGATTTCAAGGCTTATGCCTGGCTAACCTCTGCTGCAGACTAGAGACGGCGAAATAGTGCGCATCGATAGGAGGCGGAGTCTCTGCGTCTCTACAAGCGCGCGCTATTTCGGAAGGCCTTGGGCAATTCGAACTTAATATAACGGACTTATAAGGCATTTCCGCAAGAAACGGCTATGATATTCGTTCCTCCCATGGCAGATTACCCCCAGTACACCTATTTTGAACAAGATTAAGTGGGGTACCAAAAGTACAATAGTACCCTTTTATCATATTTATAATACGTATAATATATGTACCTAAGATCAATGAAGTTCAGAATGAAGAGATCTTGATTATCCCGACATACGAAGCATGACGTTCGCTCTTCATTTATGCTGCTACACGAAGAAAACAAGAAATTGAAGAAGAAGACAGGCTACAATAGTTATTCCGTTTCTAGCTCAATACTCGAGACGGACTACCTTATTATTACTACTTAGCGCTAGCATCCTATTGTAAAGATAAATAATAAAAATTCTTCAGACGTTCCTGATATTGCTCTACCACGCTCATGGGCTTCGATATTTATATCGATAGTGTTCAATTATTCTCGCGGACTATAACGACGACACTATCTATATCCATATTGCTCGACTCTTCTGGCGATTATAACGACTGTACTGCTTATATATCTAGACATC
The DNA here is from genome assembly GCA_947396885.1 of Heligmosomoides polygyrus polygyrus. NCBI lineage: Eukaryota > Metazoa > Nematoda > Chromadorea > Rhabditida > Heligmosomidae > Heligmosomoides > Heligmosomoides polygyrus. The sequence goes on from OX377203.1 coordinate 35,323,942, forward strand.
TACATCTGCATATATATTAATTATAGCGCACAAATATGTGCATTGTAATTAATAAATGATAATAAATAGTAAAAACCATTCTTCAGTAGGTAAATCATAAAACAAACAAGCCAATCACAAAAGCATACCTGGTGATCAACACGTGGGTCGGAAATAACAAGAAGACGGGGTTCCTTGAAAGTCTTCTGGATCTGATTGGTGAGGCATCCAGGACTGAAGCGACCGAAGATTGCGGTGGCACCAGTGTGGGCAGCGAATTTGAGAAGAGCCCTCTGCGCGTATGGTCGAGCCGAAACGACCACCACGTCAGCAGGGTTCTCTACGGCAGCGATGGCACGAGCTGCCAGGAGAAGCTTCTCCCATGTCTTTCTCAGATTAATAATGTATGTTCCTGAAACAACGGAGTGCAGCATTTCATCGGTAAAAAGATCGATGTTCTGTGAAAATGTGCAGAAATAAGGACTAACCATCAAAACGACGCTGGTAAACATACTGCTCCATCTGGAAGTCCACATTGGCAGAACCGATGTGGGCCTGGGTAGCAATCAGTTTCAACACGTCATCCTCAGAAAGGGCGAACGGTTCAAAGCCGCCCGACATGGTTACCTGGAACTAGTTGGCATGCTTCTTGCAGGGAGATGAATGAGTGGTATAAATCGAGTCCAAAACCAATGAGAAGATTAAATCTGATTCCACTGTCGATCCCAAAACCATACTTTCCTTGCTCCACCATTCGTAAATTCATGAGAACATCGTCAATACTGGCACACATGTCAAGTCAAGATAGGGTTAAACAACACATTTGTATTAGGGACACTAGGAGAAAGGAAGAAACAAAACAGGAGTGATCTACAGCAATGAAGTCGTCGTGCAGAAGGAAACACATGGTCACGGCTGATTTTTAGGCCAAATGAAACAGTCGTGAAGGCGAACTCTGAAACCCCTAGAAAGACCATGAAAATCCAGAACAAGCTACAACAGAATTCTAGTAAGTATTACAATTGAAAACCCTAAATGATTGGTTCCGCTATTTCGCTGCCGGTCCATCCACGTTCGAGATCTAATACTCAGCCTGCGCAGTGGAAAACGGGTCGCGTAGGGAATCCTCGGATACGGTGAGTTTTTCCATACGAGCAATTTGAAGGCGAACTCGTACGCGGCAACCGCGCGGCATGCGCGTTCGCCCTGGGGCGTCGGTCTGCCCGAGGTCGATTGTTGACGTCTTGGTGAGACTTGTGGCCGGTTCCACACGGCACTCCCCAGCCCTGAGCCCGCCGAATCCGGTCTGGAGCGCTGTATGGTCCAGTGCGGCCGGTTCTGTTCGTTTCTGTACCGTTTGCCGCGTTCCCGTGTTTGAACTGTTCCCTTGAGGTCAGATGTTTTTGTGGCACGATGACGAGAGGCTTGCGTTCTCACGTCGATCGAAACTGGTATGAGGACCATAGACGCTGCCGTAGTCCTGGATTTCATCAGCCGCTATCTGATGACGTCGATAACAAGGAAAGAAGCAAGCTATTAGGAGAGGAGCAGTCATTAGATCTATTCTTAAAAAAAAGCCCGAACAAGTACGCGTGCGAGATCGCAAAAGTTCCGCCACAAATAGGGTCGTGGAGGGAGGGGGGAGGTCCGCTTCGGTAAGAAGCCATGTGTCTGTGAAACAAAAAATAGAAAAGATACATTAGCAATGGCCTAACTCATTTCACTGTAGGGGTAGAACACAACGGTGCTGCAAAAATTCCGGTTCCGTACAGCACAAACCGTTGTGTAGGGCTGTTCTACATGGTGACCCCCCGACGCTATTTGCAGCAAAATTCCTCCTAGTGAGACCATGTCACAGCTCTCTACACGTGCACTTACAACTCGACAGGGACCTGCTGATATCGCGACTGTTACCTACCCACTGCATATGGAAGGGTGAGATCGTGTGCCTCCCCTGTGTCAAAACGTGTGTAAGCCTGTAAAACTTGCCGAACCTGAAAAAGAGACCAGCTTGTGCAGACCAAACCTGTGAAAGGGACTTAGACGTGAAAACTGACAAGTCGATGGGGCTCGATCGGACAACCAGTATCGATCGATGTAATCGATTTTCGCCGAGGTTTGGTAGATTTGAGTGGGAATCGGACGAATATGATGGTTGGTGGATGGAGTTCACAACATGAAGATTGAATCGACCGGAGACCGGTATCGGTACTTGACGGGCTGGGGCCGTATGCTCGTGCTCCCCCGTTGGGGGAGAATCAATCAATATCAGCATATCTTATCACGCCCCAATCCCCCATCGGGGAGACTCGGCGTAGACGAGCATACGGCCCCTGGTGCTCGTTCCGAGATTGCGCATGGTCGTGGAACACTCACATAAACGCGGTTTCCGTGCTCTCTGAGGCGCCTTTTATACTCGCGCCGCCTCGCGGCGCGGCGCGATGGTTGACATAGCTATCGATTTTTCGCGCCGCCCGGCGGCGCCGCATCGCATTCATACTTCGCCGCCTCAAAACACCACATTTGACGGAATTTCGGGTTACGGTATTCGGCGAATCGCGCCGCTGGAGGGAAGGACGCGGCGCGGCGCGATCAGCTGCGGCAGACCCGATGTGGAGTGAGAGTGTGGATCACCACCAAGATGAGTCATTTTGCTATGTCCTCTTTGTTTTGGCTCCTCAACTAAAAAACAAAGAAGGTGTAGCAAAATTATGGCGCTATTGTACTTTCAGGACTCCAGAGGTCGACTAGAGGTCGAAAAGGTTTTTTGACCAAAGTTCTCCGGGGGGGGGGGTATTTATGGTGCTGATCACGATCCTGATATCTGTTTTCGGTGACCATTACCTTAGTTACACGTACCTTTCGCAACCTAGGAAGGGAATGGAGATCTGTAGACATTCATGAAGTTTTACCTACTACGCTAGAGGTATGTTTAGTGAACAATGACCCTGGAATGGCAATATGAGAGAGAATTCTGAGCGATTCTCGACATTGAGTATTTTCCAACAATTTTACTTTTGAACCCGCACATGTTGCAAAATAAAGTCGTTTAGTGTCATTTACATAACGGGGGACTTGACTCAATGCCACTGTCAATAACTTCATCCATAGGTTGAGCAGACGACTTTGACCCCAGCTTTAAGAGAGGATTCGTCGCTCCCCACGGGTATCCCACCACTAACATTAGCCAGATGCATTCCGCTGACCGGCCAGACAAATTCTTTCTGTTTTGGTTCTTCAGTGACTCATGGACCGTCTCCTTCGTCGTCCTTTGTGGCGCACGGAAAGTACGTAGAAGTTGGTCGACGCTCGTCGCTGACGCTCCCCTTTCTAACTACAATCGCGTAGCGGCGCGTCAAATTCGGGCGCGGCGCGACTGGCCGCGCCGCGTCCCGAATTGACGATCCGCACAGCGGCGGGAGTATAAAAGGCGGCGGAGTGGCGTTCTATCCCCCGCCCTTTAAACGGAGGCGTGGCAAATGTCTGCGTCTCCACTATCTCGTAAGGCAGCCATTGGACTCTCGAGCAAGCCCAGGAGATTGGGGGGTGGGCGGGCCAGGGGGACGAGGGGGTAGAACGCTAGACCCCCATAAAAGGCGCCTGACGCGGAGGAGAGCACAGAACTAGGCAAGGGAAGGGACTTGGAGTCTGGCTGATCTAACTTACCCGTTTTAATATACCTTGCCGATGGTGGCGATGTCCGTTCCTCCACGTGGTGCCACTGGAAACTACTCGCTCTGCGAGTTAAGCCGAACACGGACACTCGATTGCAGGTGACAGGCCCTTGTGACAGGCCGGCCTACGAAGACCCATGTCACATCACATGGTGTATGACAGCTCAAGTGTTTCGAGATAGTGCTACGGCGTCCGCGGGAGCCGACGCGCACTCGCAGAGCCCGGCGAGTGTGAGAAGTATGCGAGGGTCCCTGATGCGAGGACGGCATCGGGGGGCAACTGAGCTAGTCCGAAAGTCCCGTAACGTAAGCAGGACCCGCGTGGCAACGCTGAATGTGGGTACGTTGACGGGCCGCTCGTGCGAGTTGGTTGAAGCACTGGAGCGTAGAAGAGTTGATTTCTGTGCGGTGCAGGAGACGAGGTGGTCCTGCCGCAAGTCTAGCAACATAGGACGAGGCTTCAAGGCCGTTCTATGTGGAAGTCCCAGGACCACTAGTGGAGTTGGAGTCATCGTCTCCGAACGATTTCGTGACTCGATTGTAAGCGTCGAACGCTTTGACGATCGACTGATGAAGATCGTTGTTGCCGCTAAGGAGCGACTCTATCACTTCTTCTCTGCGTATGCTCCGCAGACTGGCTGCTCCGATCAAGCCAAGGATGAGTTTTGGAGCCTGCTTGATGAGAAGACAGCAGAGGTGCCGTCGAAAGATGTCATCATAGTCGCTGGTGACCTCAACGGGCACGTCGGCGCGACGAAAGACGGGTACGGCTGTCATGGTGGGTTCGGTTACGGATCGCGTAACGCAGATGGTGAGCGTATCCTTGAATATGCGGAATCGCACAACCTCACCATAGTGAACACCGTATTTCGCAAACGCGATTCCCACCTCATCTCGTTCTATAGCGGGAACACCAGGACTCAGATAGACTTTGTCCTTGTGAAGGATCGAGACCGAAGTCTTGTCACAGACGCGAAGGTCGTGCCGTATGAGACGGTCGCCCCACAGCATCGACCGCTGATCTGTACTTTAAAGATCGCCCCTCCGAGGCTGAAGCAGGTCGAGCGATGTGGTGCACCAAGAATCAAGTGGTGGCGAATGAAAGAGAAGGAAGCAGCTGTGATTTCTCGCGTGCGGTTACCGACAGTGACAACTGTCGACGAAACTTGGGAGAAGGCCACCGACGCGATTCGTCACGCTGCACGGTCGGAGCTCGGCATCACGAAGCCTGGACGACGGAAGGTCGACAAGCAGGCCTGGCTGTGGACAGATGACGTGAAAGCCAAAGTTCGAGAGAAGAAGACGCTATATCACGTGTTTCTCGGCGAAAAGACAGCCGATAACTGGCGGAAGTACCAAGAAGCGAAGAAAGCTGCAAAGAAGGCCGTGGCTGTTGCAAAAGCCACTCATTATGGAGATGTCAACGAGAAGCTCGAGTCGCGCGATGGTGAGCGGTATCTGTACCGACTCGCAAAGAATCGCCATCGCCAGACCGAGGATATCGAGAAGTTCTTCGGCATCAATGATGAGAACGGCCGTCTTCTTATGGACCGCAAGAAGGCATTGAAGCGATGGCGCGATTACTTTGAGGAAATCTCTACAGTAGAATTTCCTCATCCAGCCACCCCCTCAACGGCTCCAACCCACGGCCCCGTTCAGAAGATCACCGTGGAGGAGATTGAAGCGGCTTTGAAGAAGATGAGGCCAGGCAAAGCGACTGGGCCCGACGACGTGGCAGCAGAACTGTGGAAGTCGAAGTTTTGGTACCCTGCTGAGTGGTTGGCGAAATTCTTAATCAGGTTGTGGCGGAGAAAAAAGTGCCTGATAGTTGGCGCCAAAGTACGACGATTCCGATTTGGAAGAAGAAGGGCAGTCCTGCAGACTGCTCCAATTACCGTCCGATTCGCTTGGTTTCGCACAGCATGAAGATCTTTGAGCGAATTGTCGATGGACGAATTCGGAACATCGTCCAGCTTTCCAGCAATCAGTGCGGCTTCGTGGCTGGCTGTGGCACCATTGATGCCATACACGCCGCCCGCCTCCTGATAGAGAAGCATCGCGAGAAACAGAAGGCAGTGCATATCGCCTTCCTCGACTTGGAGAAGGCCTTTGACCGCGTACCGCGTGAAGTGATATGGTACGCCTTGCGACATCATGGAGTTCCCGAAGAGCTCATAGAGTGGGTGCGAATTCTCTACTCTTGTCCAAAGAGTCGAGTGCGAGCTGCAGCTGGAACCTCGATGGAGTTCCCCATCTCTGTCGAGGTACACCAGGGTTCTGCGCTTTCCCCACTCCTCTTTGTTGTCGTCATGGATGCCATCACACGAGATCTTCAGAAGCCCGTCCCTTGGACGTTGCTTTATGCCGATGACGTGATGCTCGCTAGCGAAGATAAAGGTGAACTCGAGCGAGAGGTGCAAGCTTGGTGTGATCGCTTGGAGTGGTTTGGACTCAAATTGAACGTGAAGAAGACCGAATATCTAACGACGGACGTTACTGAGTCCAGCTCCATCAAGGTTAACGGCATCGAGCTTCCACGCACTGCGGTCTTTAAGTACCTGGGATCAGCAGTCGCGTCTGACGGCAAACTGATGGTCGAAGTGAATTCACGCGTGAGTGCAGCTTGGTCCAAGTGGCGCTCGTTGACTGGGGTGCTCTGCGATAGGAAGATACCGGAGCGCTTTAAGTCAAAGATCTACAGGGCAGTCATCCGGCCAGTAGCGATGTACGGCGCTGAGTGTTGGCCTGCGACCAAGGAAGTTGAAGCGCGCCTCAGCGTCATGGAGACGAAGATGCTGCGCTGGACGGCAGGAGTTACGCGCATGGACCGCATCCGAAACGATGCTATTCGGCAGAAGTTCGGTGTCGCGCCGATAACTGACAAGATGCGCGAAGCTCGCTTACGATGGTACGGCCACGTTCTGCGTGGAAAGGAAGATAGCGTCCGCAAGATAGGCCTTAAGTTCGAGGTGGTAGGAAAGCGGCCTAGAGGGCGCCCGAAGCAGCGCTGGGCTGATACGTTACATACGGACTTGAAAGCGGCTGGCGTCCACCCTGATCTAGCGCTGGATCGGGAAAGGTGGCGTCATGACACCAGAATAGCGGACCCCGCTACGAAGCGGGACAGACGCTGAAGAAGAAGAAGAAGAATATACCTTGCCGATGTGCATCGGGCACCAGCGGGAGTACAATTCAGAGCACAAAAAACGGCTAGGCAAGGAAGGAACTACGGGGTGTGGCTTACCTAACTTACCCGTTTTAAGAAACACTGCCGGTGTACAGCGGGCACCAGCCCGCTTAATACCAGTACTTCAAAACATCTTATCCTATCTAATAAGGTAGACATCTAGAGACCTTCATTCTCTAGTGTGGGTCAGAGCTCTAGGGAAGAAAAGGGAAATAGTGCTCGAGGTGTTCTTTCAGGGCTTGGAGCGAAGCTCGCAACCAGACGTTTGGCGGTCGTTAGGCCGCTGAACACCAGGTTGCGAGCTTCCTTGTAGTCACGTTCTGCTGCACCTCTACTCAGATTCCCATTGATCTGCTGTATGCACTATGATGCTTAAGAGATTTTTGTCACATGTCACGAAGGCGCTCCGCAGCATTGGGGGACGTGCAGCGGGGGTGCGAGAACGCACTATTGCTGCTACCGTAACCGCGGCACCCAATCAGGCATCGACTCTGCCGCACAGGCAGAGCACATGTTTGGTGCCGCGATTACGGTAGGGGCAACGGCGCGTTCTCGCACCCCCTGCGGTGCATCTTCGTGACATGTTCCGATTTCCTCAGTCTGATAGCAAATTGGGTGCCGTCTCCGCAATGGGGCTGTTCTGGTGTGGTCAAATTCTTGCGAAGCACGTACATTCAGTGCTCTCTGAGTCAGGGGGCAGGTCAAGTTCTATATCGCGCGTGATAAGGGTCTGGTGGCAATCGCCGACACCCTCATGACATGAATTAACTAGGGCCAACCCTTATCCTTCATCACTTGGCAAGGGAAGAACTTTGACTTACCCGTTTCAGAAGCCTTGCCGGTGACCAGCAACGATGAATAGTATCTCAGGCAGGGTTTCTAATAGGGCTGAGAAGGGTTGGGGTTTTTGTTGCCGATAAATACGTAGTCGTTTCTGGACCAGTGACCGTTGTGCTAGCCAAACTCTCGATGTTGACACGCAGCGTCTTCTTGAAAGCGTGACTACCTTAGTCGATTGTTGTAGATAAACAACCTGTTTAGCATCCTCATTCCACTGTTCTTGTTTCTCTGACGAGACTTTCGCACCCAACTACTTCTTCTCAACTAGTTTGGTTTTAGGTGTGTTTCATGTGCTGCTTAACGGAGCCTTGATTTGTGCTGTTCGCCTCTCGACCGATAAGAGGCATTGAGCAGCTATTCTGGGTAATGAATGGCTCTAAGAAGATGAGCGGGTGTGGTTTATATCATATTTTGAATATGCCCTCATGCTTCATATAAGTCCGTTTATAGCCTCCTCATTTCACTTTTTTTAAGGAATGAGTACTCGTCGATTCTTAGCGACCAGCTTACCATCGACATCTTGAAGAATTTCTGCTTGAGAGGTGGCTTGCGTACGTCTACTCTTCGGTCCATCGCTTGGAGAGTGAGTCTAGCATACAACTGTTCCTTTACCAGTTGAAGGGGCTAGGCTAAACAGCATTGTTTGCACACTGACTGCTTTCCCTTTTAACGCAAACTTTTCAGATCCATCTGAAGTGCCTGCCATTGTCGAAAGTTGAATGGGTTGCGGTGACTACGCGTGCAAGGAACCTATACGCAACACTTAAGCAGAAGAACATCCCGAATCCTCACGATGACCGCTTCTGCCAAGACCCTCAGATCAACAATCCTCTTGATCAGACGGATCATGTAAGCAGATTTTGTTTATTTTTGAGGTCCCACGCCAACACTCCGGGTGAAGAGCGGTGCTCTCGAATGTCGTGCAGCATTTTCTGCTGAAAGCGAGCCCAAATTTCTTTGGCGTTCCAGTCGCGTTTCTCACTATAGTCTTGCGTTTAGTACGTCTGCAACAGAGGCTGGTATATTAGCGTAGGAGTTCACGTTGCTCAAAGCTTGAATAAAGGTGCGTATTATGCTCGCAATTTGCTGTCCCTGCTCAGACGACTGATAGCAGTGTCAGCTACAAATGCTGAGAAATACTTGACATTCATAACCTGGTCTTGTCTTCTTGCTGCCTACAGACTGAAATTCACTCAGGCCTTCTTGAATGAAGTATGAGAAGCCATAACCAACCGTACCAACAAGCAGCATTTCGTGGACAAAATTGCGCCAAAATTTGAAATATTCTGTATCCCCTTTTCCCAGCAATGGGACGATGCGCTTTGTCGGCAGCATTGACCTTAGAAACATTTATAGTACTTAGAAGATCAGAGGATAACTGCCGACGGAAGTTCTACCTCAGCGTCAATTGGTAGACTTTAAGGGAGTTGGTTGGTAAGATGGCATTCATATAACACGTCCTCGAAATCGCGGAGTGTAAAAACTGTTAGTGCTCGCTTAAGCTGCTGATGCAGAGAACTAGAGTGGAAGAGGGTCACCGCAAGGTATACGAAGGATACTATCCTACCCCGGAAGTCATCTGCTCCCTCCCAACCCGTACAACGTTGCAGGGCATGGAGGTCTGCGCTAAAAAGCGGTCCGTTTGCAGTTCAGAGGTTCTTCACTGGTTGAATACAAAGGAAGCTCTTTACTTGCTCAACAGTAGATTGATTGATTTTTGAATTTTTGGATTTGGCGGAGTACGGTAGTTTACGGTAGGGTCGGGTGAGTAGGGCTGTTGGGGTCATGATCATCGATTGATGATATCTCCACTGTAATACTAACAATGGCAGATTCGTGGTCGGCACCCCAATAGGCTCAATAAACGAGGTTTGGGCGAAATCGCTGATCATGACCCAGACACCCCTACTCACCGAACCCTACCGTAACCTATCGTAATAGGCTGAAATACCAAAAACGGGTGCCAGATTTGTGATCACCACCCCAAATAATTCATTGTGCGAAGATTAGGCGAAACCGATTCTTCATCTAAAGAATCAATTAATTTGAAATCAACTGCACGGTTTCCAGAATCCGTGGCAGCAGTATTTCGCCGATCATGAGCTACGAGACATCATTTTAAAAGACGTCGGGAGAACGTGGGTTGATCCAGATAGTTACGGTTCCTATAGAGAATTCGGTAACTACTTTCGTTTAGTTTCCCTGAACTAGAATTCTTTCAACAGGAACATATCCGAAGAATGATGTGTGATATCCTTTTAATATACGCGAAGGAGTATCCGTTCGTCTCATATAAACAGGTGAGATTCCTCAATTACTGCATGTATGGGCTGGGACTGAAACGGTTGCCATCCAGGGCATGCATGAGATCCTCGCGCCGCTGATGTTCGTGCTGTTTTGCGATCAGCAGTCTTTCTCGCACTGCTATGAAACTGGTGGATTGAAGTGAGTTACTGCTAACGCAGTTGGCGCAGATTGAGAAAAAAGGTTTCCGAATGAACTGTCAGGTGTAGTGTTCTAGCTAGCTATACGTTAGGCTACTTCTGAGGTTGCTCTGGACGCACGATTTCATAATAACAGAAGTTTTACGGACATTTCGTCAAGGGCATCTATGTTTGTATCGGTACTTCAGTAGTTTGCCAGTTTCAGAATGCTGTCCTCCGAAGATATTTCTATTTTGTCGCACGTATACGATCGCAATCACCTGGAGAGCGATAGCTAGTAAGATGACCTTATTTTTCTGGTTTCCTTGCGGTGTTTTAATGCGATTCGCATTTAGTGGGATGTTTTGCGAAGTGATGCTAGAAGTGACGAAGTGGTACGAAGATGGCTCGCAGCCAGTAACGAATCCTAAACAGCTCAACGACTCGGGCCCGTATATGAGGTGGGATGCATATTTTATGCAGTTTTTAGTTCTGTTTGTTACATATGTTTGTGCTGTATTACAAAGTTAAATAGAAGTGCGCTTGTCGGATGCACTAATGAGATCGTTGTTGTAAATGCAACGTGTCCCCTGATTACACATAACCGCTATGCTGTTTGTTTTCCTCAAAAAAGTGTGGGAAGTCCTTGCTCCTTGTGCTCTCTTACACCGCCAATTGGCTTATTTATACTTGATTTCTTTTAAAATTATCGGTCTTCTCGAAGTGTGTGGTAGCGTGATCAGAGAGAGCGCTCCTTATCGCGTCTAATCGAGGTTCTTGGATCGGGCCCTGCCTTGTCCAGTCAAGCTTTTTTTATCCTTCCGAGGTCAGTGAGTTGGTACCGGAGTTGTCTGGGAAAGACAACACACGCTTGTTCATTGGCCGCGAGTGGTTGTTTACTCCAAACAGGCCCTCAAACTTCTGGTATACGTGTTCCTAATATTGAAAGAAAGCCGGACTAGAACGCTAAGTAATGTTAGATGAAATGATCATCTGTTTGTCGGTAGCAAATTAGTGGTAGCTGGACAAGGGTCACAGTGGTCTTTACAGAATCACCCAAGACAGGCAACGACTACAAAGGCCGCTGGATCAATCTTCGTAATATATCGATTATCGAATCGATATCGAACGATCCTAGCGATGTTTACCTAGAATTCACGTTTTCCCATGGGAATCACGCGACTATGGTAGCTGACAAATACATTCTACGAGAAGTGAACAATGCAGATCAGCGGATCAATATCAATCAATATCACCAAGATGTTACAAAGTTTCCTGTTAGGTGTGACCACGGCACACACAACATACGCCAAAAATACGTGCACTACCTTCCTCTACGATGGAACGATTGGAAATCAATGTTAAAAAGCGTTTTTATACTTAATGCGTTCATGCTTTTTGTAAGATTTCGTTCTTTCTAATTCTGTTATCTGTGCCTACTATCTTAAATCGTCCTCTTTCATGAAGCGAGCAACAAAGTGCATAGGAACTAAATAAATAAACGATCAGAAGCGCTCTGGACTTCTACGAATTCCAGATTTAAGTCTGTGACAGCGTTCTCTTTTAGATTCTTTTTCTTTTAGATTTAAACGCATGGTGGTCTGCGTAACGGCTTAAACGTTGACTCTCACAGCAAAATGGGACAGTTCTCAAATTTTTGCTAACCCAAAGCTACAGAAGGTACCAAATGTTCGTTATCGTTTTCGCCAATGGAAGTTATATCAGGTGTTAATATGTACATGTAATGGCAGCGCGACAGGAGGTACACCGGCCCCCTGCTGGGGGGGGGGGGGGGGGTGGCGTCAGGAGGTACACCGCTGTTCTGCTGACCGGAAACTTTTGTTCTGCATGTCAGAGGTTTCGTAAGGCAGCCTTAGACTCTCGGCGAAGCCTAGGAGTTGGGGGTGGGTGAGCAAGGGGATGAGAGGAAGATCGCATGGCCCCAGCAGGGGGCGGGTTTACCTCCTGACCGTCCCCCTGGGCTAAGGCGTAGACGTTTAGTAATGGTGTTAAATGTTAATGTAATTTCTTGAGCCGTTTCTATTCATTTTTTTTTACAATTTTATTTCCTGTTCCTTCTCTAATTCTTCTCTTATTTTGCTGACGTTTTTTATTGGCCTATCATACCTTTTGCATTTAATCATTGCTCAGTGACAATGAACTCCTGTGCTCCTACATGTGGCCACAGAAGGGCCCAGCGGTATCACTTTTTATCGGGCTGAGAAACAACACATAAACATGCGTTTTATTCGATGTGACATTTTGTGAACTGAATGTTTAGTGTGAGGTTGCCCAACGAGTACATAAGCTATGGCACCATTGATCGGATATGTGTGTATGTTCGAAAACTTGTTAAGGAGCAGTCCGCAGTCAGCTTTTCACAATTTTATACTCTGCGTCCCTCAATAACCAGAGAGGTCAATATAAATTGTACTTCTCTAAGCCTAAGACCACCGTAAGAGCGAAATTTTTCACAGTTGGAGCAGGTTTAGCCTACGCCTACAACTCAGTAAGACTACCTTCCTCCCAGAATCCAAACATTCTTTTAAACGCATCGCAGCAAAACAAATTCTCTGTACATAGGTATTTAGGAGCGACTTTTGTCTGTTGGTTTTGGTGTTTGTTGCATTGCAGTTGTATCTCACTCCAGTCTTATACAGAGTATTTCAATAAAGCGGAGTAAATAGCGGATCGCAGAATCGCACGTGCGCACCTGAGGACCAGGGGCAACTCGTGACAGAGGCGGGGATCAGTACGCGGGGGGGGGGGGGCAGCAGCCGGGAGGTCGAACCGTCGCGTCGCAGGGTCAGGAGTAGGCGAGCGCTTCTCGAGTCGTCCTCTTGTCGAATGCCTCGTCTCCCAGCCGCCGTCCTCCTGCCGCCCGTAATCAGCGCTTTTAATCTCGGAGCTTTCATGCCGCTGCTCGATCAAGCTATCGATCGCGACCTCTTGAAGCTATGTTCAGAATTTGTATTTTTGTCACTTTTACAGTTTCAGGGTTCAAGACGCTGCTCCGACAAATCAAGTTTTGCGTGAGCTGTCCGCTATCGGTGAGCGACTTCAATCAGTCGATGGAGAGCTTTCGGATCATTTACGGAATCTTGATATTCCGCCTCAGCTGTATGGAATGTGAGTTAAGTTCAATAGTTGTATAGTCATCGTTCAAATCTGAAGCCCAATTAAAACTCTCAGACGCTGGCTACGGTTACTCTTTGGTCGCGAATTTGCTATTCACGATCTTCTTTATGTGTGGGATGTACTGCTATGTGACAGACCAGTGGCCAGAATGGTGGAATGCATCTTCGTTGCAATGCTGGTGCAGATACGGCATTTGCGTGCGTTTTTCTTCATTGTGAATGTCACTTTACTTACGCATTTGTGGAAGTTGTCCTGCTCGTGGGTTGACGCTTGTTTTGGCAGTCAGAAACAGTTCTCGCTAACGTGCTTGTTAGCTGTAGTGACTGCTTTATGCAACCGTTTAGTTCTTCAATCAGACTATGGCGGCTGTCTTCAATACTTGATGCGTTATCCGCCGATTGTGGATGTCTCGGCGTTCATTCAGCTCGCTTTGCACTACAGGAATCCCAAGGTACGTCTTCCAACAACTGCTTGCTCCTCCGTGTTTGATCCTAATACTTCCGAATATCTTCAATGATTACTTCATTGAAACGTTTCTAGAAATATGCGAAGCCGGTTTCCTCAAATTCTTTGGGAAATTTCTCCCATATGACAGTGACAGGCGCAGATCATCCTAACCGTTCTCGGCAACCGGCGATGATGAGTAATGCTACACCTCATGATGAGACACCCACAGGTCTTCGCAACATCACATCTTCGGTGTTGTCGAAGGTTAAAAGCTCAGTTTTAGAAAGGCCTAGTAAGTCAACTTCCTAGTTCTCCTTTCATAGCCACGATTTGGATTCGCACCTGTTCCCTCTGCTTTAGCAGCATTAGCGAGCTCACCGCCAGCAACTCCGAAGAAGGTGATCAACAATCTGACTAAGCCATCACCTTCTTGGGAAAAGGTAAAATAATTAGAGATTCGTTGTGCTGCTCTTGCAAGACCAATGTTTCAGGAGCTTCGATTGATGGAAGAACAGGTGGCATGCCTTCAAACCAGGCTTAATGAAAAGGACGTTGCTTGTCTGGAAGCCGCTCGGAATATTGGTATGCTTGCTGTTAATTTCTGCTCAATTAACGCCCATTTGTCCAAACCCAAAACTCGCAGGAAAGAATATCGACCGTCTCTCTTTCATGTGATATTGATTTGTTCAATACACCTTGCATACGACAGATGGTTAATGCGAGAACAATGGAAGAACGAGTATCTGGATAAAAGAGTTTTTTCTAGCTGATAAAATGGCAGGGTCTTAACAGTCTAAGACGGTCTGAGAGGCTAGGACGAACATTTGGTTCCACTCCAGCATGGTCGTTTTGACACAGGAGCCCTGAGCTTGCCTCGAGGCTTTTATGCACGCTTTTTACCTGCGATTTCCAGGTTGCATGAAGATGTGGACTTGTTGAGTAGGTAGTGTCTGCGTTTCTTGCGTTCGTGTGCGCCGTTTTGCTTCTGTCCGCGTTCCCGTCGGTGAGGCCGCAGCTGTTGACACATCTGACACGGTGTTGTTGACAGGCCCACGCCGGTGGGCGCGCCCCTTCATCCCTCCAGGGTTGGTGAATGCACTGATATGTTCTACGCCTGACCACTGCAGGTCGCTATTGGATAATTATTCATTCGAATCGCATCCACAACATCCTGTAGAAGTGGTCCGCGTTGGGCATACCTAGCGGGGATGACTAACACGCTATCATTTATCCTTATCATTATTTCACCAACAAACACTTTCACCTTCTCGTGACAACTAGTCATTCATAGCCTTGCATTTTTTTTTTGCGTTCTTACAGTTATTCAAATTTAATTCTTTTTAACGTTCTTAGAGTCATGTGTGGAGCAACTACGTGACTGTGGTGGAGATGCTGTGGCTGCTCTGTGCTCGAAGCTTATGGAAGTCAGCAGTAATCTGACTGCTAGCACTACGAACGGCGTAGGTTAGAGAGTAACTTCTTACATCTTTCAGCTTCCACGGCCTTATTTAACATTTCCAATTCCTTCTGACGTCAATATTCTTAAATGATAGGAGCATCTGTTATCTACCGACGTAGCGAGGATGAGGTCTGGGAGAGGAGGAACAGTGTGGGCCGAGGTGCCCCTCAGCCACGGCACATCCAACGGGAGAACGAGATGGTCGATCTTAGACTGAGGCCAATGAAATGACTCCATCTGATTTGTTGACACATCATCAATTATGTTAGGAATTATCTGAGAAAGGTTTCTCTATGGGTTTTATCTGTTTTGCAGCGCTCTGGACTTTAATCTTCTCTCCTTCTGGATGAGAGTATTGAGTTCTAGTTTTTTTATTGAGTTCACAGTTGATGCCGCTATTCCTATCGCTTTAGAAGATTGCAGCGGTGTTGCTGTACGTAGTGATGTGTTCTGATGGATAAATGTCGGGTTAGCGCTTCTGACTCGGTTCTCGTTCCTACTATTACCCTAGTGTTGACATGTACAAAGGTTTCAGTCGCTCCATGTTAAACGCATATTCTTTTGTCATATGTTGTGATTCCGAGAAACAGTGCTTCAGCTAGTTTTCTCTGTTGTGATACGGTGTGATCTGAACGTAGTGCGCAGGCTCTTCAGCTGTGTCAGGTCTGTGTTCTATGTTAGAGCTGGTCTTGCGTTTCTTGCTGTGAATAAATCCTTTCCCGGGTTCGATTGTTTTAGTAATACATTACGAGCATTTCTTTGCGCATGTCAAGATGTGCTCTATTTCACTGGTAGTGCTGCGAATATTTCTGCCACTTATTTTCTGAAGACGTGCAGGTAAGCTGATGTAAAACAAGATATCAGCTGTGTCATGAGTTGCTCGAGTAGGCGCCAACGAGACCTCGATTCGTCCCTGTTGCGTGCCAGAGTGCTCAAATGGATCCTCGCTTGAGGGACACGAAGAGCATCATATCGTCGTTCAGGGCTTTCAGGAAGATGTCCGACCAACGCGTTAGTGGGCGTTCTGGTGCTCTCTTGACAGCTCGTGGAATCCTGTCGATGACAACTCTCTTCCGGGTGTCTGCGGAATGCATTACGTGGCCGGTCCACCTAATTTAGGCTGTGGCGTGATTTTCGTATCAAGGTCCTTGGGCGGGATCCCACACAGGCGTTCTTTATCTCGTTAACCGAATTGGAACTAGACTTATTAGGAAGAGCAGAGCGCCGATTTGTCCATTGACTGACCTACGCAATTCATTGCTGAGATCAGATATGCATTCAAATTGCCTCTATGGTATCGCGCAGAAGTAGAGTGTGTGGCGTCCCAAAAAAGGTGTTGACTAACACCGATCATTATCCCTGTCCTTGACAGCATCACCTCGAAATTTGTTGAAGCTCAGATTTCAGAGCACCGTCGGCACAGCGTCATCATACGTGTGCTCAGACACGCAGCCCACCCCATCTTACTCTTAGGTTTGGTCCACATCAGGGATGGGCGGAAATTTTGAAAGCTTTCCCAGAAAACAAAAAAATTGCGAAATTCTCGCTTTATGTAGCTATCTATTGTATTCAAAAATGCGTTTTTACCAATAACCAACACGTTTATACTATTTCACCGTAAACTGGACACTTACCCACGTAAGCTGGATAGTTTTGAAATCGAACTCAACACCTCCCAAGCAAAAGGGAAGGGGTATGTGGTTAAAGCAGATCCTCTCTTCTTTTTCTTTGAAAACTTATAACCCACTTACTGCAATTAATTGAATGCTTAAAATCAAGAAAAATTGATCCTTTCAGTTATAATAATCAATAAATAATAAATAAGTAGTAATAAATAATTACACTTTTGAGTGCATGAAAAGAAGGAGGAGATCACACCGTCTCCTCATCTGACCATGAATCGTCACATTTTTTTAATTGATAGAGTGAACGCTGCTTAACTGGAGAGCAAAATGGATATGTGCATTTCCTGCAATTGCTTCGGTAAGCCGTTTTCAAGCGCTACTTACTACACGTAAATAAAATTTTCGCTATGAATCAAAGGAGAATCGAGATGCTGGACGAGTGCATGCGGCCATCTGTTTTTTAAATACATTGAAAATGTGCTGTTTTCCTAGACTTAAAAAATGCGATGTTATTCTGTTTACAAGAATAATTGAATTTTCAAAAATTTCAAGTTTCAAACACTGCGTTTGCGTTTTTGGGAAAGGTGCATTTTCCAAGTAAGTGACAGTGATTTCTCCTGAGACAGGAATTTCGACATTCGTAATGGGTGTCAGGTTTAATGTGGAACGCAGGGGATCAAGTAGTGTTAATATGAATTTCTGTCACCCACATCATGCTCCCGTTCAATTGAAAAAGTTAGTAAACAGATAATCCTAACCTACTCATTTTAGGCGGTGTCGAAATCTCAAGGATGCTGCGCCGCTACTTATCTTTCCTATGTCTCTACTGCCCAACTGTCCCAATTAATAACTCGAAGATTGAAGGACAGCGCTCCAACAACCAGTGAATAGGCTCATTCAAATTTGGAGCGGAATATAGAAGGGAACTACCTGAGATGACTCGAAAAGCTTATAGAATTGATTCTGCAACTGATTAGATTCCTAGGTGGTTCCAAGTTATAGAACAATTGACCGTCGCATCGAGATAAGAACATGTGTGCTAAAAGAAGCACGAAGGCCTATGGACTGCAACAGCTCAACTGCAAGTGGAAATATTGTAGGATGACCCTATGAAGTGATGGTGTCATGACAAGGAATTGGGCTTTTGAAGTCAACGAATGGACTTCCCCTTCGCCACTGCTTATAAATTTCAGATCCCCTCGCATGAATGTAGGAGTTTCTAGGCACCCTTTAGGGATTAATGTTCACGCGCTGCAATTGTTCTGACTCAAGTCTTTAAACACTTTTCACAGTAAACTGTTGCATAGAGCAAGCAATTGGTAGAAGAATTTACGAAATCGTACATCCCTCCAACTTCATGAGAATGACACTGGAATTACCAATCTAGTAAACGTCCCGATTCATCGGTCGAGCGAATGAATCTCAACATCAAATTCGCGCCTAGATTTCTCTTTCTTGCCATTCAAAACCAGCCACAATGGTTGTTGGAAGGCTAAGAGTTTAAGACCATTCAAGCACTGACAACATTCTTTTAGGAGAATCTGTATTGGTGCACCAGTTCCTTAGCGCGAACTGTCATAAAGTTTTCTCATGTCTAAGACTGCGATGCACTTATGTAGGCTGGAGAGTCATCAAATCCAATTTATTAAAGACGTGAAAATTCTGCGGAGGAACTGCGTGTTAATAGCACTCACGCCATCAATGAAACGAAGCAGAAGAGTTCATGGTGCGATTTGTAATGAAAGCCATCGCACAAACAGCTTTTTTTCAAATTTGGAATAGCTTAGGAGCATTTTTTGCTATTGAGGATGTGATGTTGTGATATATGTGGTTTGAATTCTGACGGTTGGATACTTATAGCAAAAGTTATATGCTATTTTCTGTTTTGTGACCTATTTTGTAGCCATTTAGAGAAATTCCGCCCACTCCTGGTCCACACCCAGCCCAAGCAAGCTATCATCCGTCTGATGTCCATGAAAGCATTATGTATGTATTGCCCATCTAGGCCTCGTGTTTCGAGTAATTGTATGGGTGGAAAGTATGAGTTTATCTGCCCATTTGCGAGAGATGGAGATTGCGCACGAAATGGTCTTGTCTACTAAATCCAGTGCTTAACCTGTGGCGAGCTATCACCTGTATCACCTGTCGTCCCGTTGATCATCGAATTGCTCGAGCGGGTGCCAGCAGCGTCTCCATTCGTCCCTGTCGCGTGCCAGAGTGGTCCAATGGATCCTCCTCGCTCGAGGGACACGAAGAGCGTCATATCGGTCGTTCAGGGCTTTAACGAAGAAGTCCGACCAACGCGTTGGTGGGCGTCCTGGTGTTCTTTTGACATCCCGCGGAATCCAGTCGGTGATGGCTCTCGTCCAGCGGGTGTCTGCGAAGCGCATTACGTGGCCGGCCCACCTAATTTTCGTCAACTTGGCCCACGCGACAGCGTCTCTGATCTTCGAGCGTCGGCGAAGCTCGGAACTCCGGAGGCCTTCTCTCACTTGCGTGAGTCGTTTCACTCCGAGCATCGTCCTCTCGATTCCACGCTGCGCGACGCTGATCGCGTGTTCATCCTGCTTTCGTATAGCCCAGGTCTCTGAGGCGTATGTTAGGGCAGGAAGAACAGTGGAGTCGAATAGGTGGGCGGCACGGAGTCGGACGTTCTTCGTCTTCTTCGCGACTTCTTCGACGCTCTTGAAAGCTCCCCAAGCCGCTCTTTTCCTCCTGCTCAGCTCTGGTGCTAGGTCATTGGCCATGTTGACTTCGCGACCCAGATACACATAGCTGGAGCATTCGGAGATGTTCGTTCCGTTGAGCGAGAATGGGGCATCAGAAACCCATCCGTTCCTCATGAACATCGTCTTCGTAAGATTCAGCTGCAGTCCAACGTTCCCACATACACGATCGAAGTCGGCCAGCATTCGCTCCGCCTGGCTGATGCTCGGTGTTATGAGCACGATGTCGTCAGCGAAGCGAAGATGATGTAGTTGCCGGCCGTCGACCTTCACTCCCATGTCTTCCCATTCTAGTTCGCGCATGACGTTTTCGAGAGTGGCGCTGAAGAGCTTCGGGGATATGGTATCCCCTTGCCGAACCCCTCTCTTCACGTCGACGACGACGTCGTTGTAGAATGGTGAGATCTTGGTCGTGAATCCACTGTACAGCTCTCGAAGGACTCTGATGTACTGAGTAGGAACGCCCTGAGTGAGCAGGGCTTCGATGACCGCTTCAGTTTCGACAGAGTCGAATGCCTTCTTCAGGTCGATGAACGTAAGGCACAGCGGCAGCTTGTACTCTCGCGGCACTTCGATGAGCTTCGTAATGGTGTGTATGTGGTCGATCGTGCTGAATCCTCTCCGAAATCCTGCTTGCTCGCATGGCTGTCCTTCGTCCAGCGTTCTGCTAATCCTATTCAGGATAACTCGAGTGAACAGCTTGTAGACTACGGACAGCAGGCAGATCGGGCGATAGTTGCCAATGTCGTGCACGTCTCCCTTCTTGTACAGCAAGACGGTTCTGCTGGTCTTCCACTGAGATGGAACCTTGCACTCCGACAGGTAACGTGTGAAGAGCCGCGCCAGGGTGTTGATGAGCGTAGGCGGGAGGTTCTTCAGGTGTTCGGGTCTGATCCTGTCGGGACCGGGTGCTGTACGTTTCTTCACCGACGAGATGGCGTGTCGGATCTCGGAAGGGAGAACAGAGGGGACGACGTATCCATCCTGCGGAAGATGGCATGGGGGCAGGTGGACGTGGCTATCGAAGAGATCGGAGTAGAAGTCGTGGATGACCCTCTCCATGGTCCTTCTGGAAGAGGTGACGGTTCCGTCGGGACGTCGGAGAGCGGTCATCTTGGTCTTGAAGTTGGCGAAGTTCCGGCGGACATTGCGGATGCTCAACCCTGCCTCTGCAGCTTCAGCCAACACTTCCGCCCTTCTCTCCTTAAGATCCTCCTTTATCGCCTCTCTGCATAGCTTCGCAAGCTCGGACGTCAGTTGGTGGTTGCCTGACGCTCGTGCTGCTCCACGCTGGCGTATCAGCTCGAGAGTTTCCGGAGACAGACGTCTCTTGGTGGTCTTCAAGCTCTCGGCTCCCTTAGCACTATCGTGGAGATGGTGCACGAAGCGGTCGTATTCCTCGTCGACGTTGTCCATGACGGCATCTTCCCAAAGGCCGGCAAGAGAGGTGTAGAGGTCCCAGTTGATGGTCGTTCTGGGACTCCTCTTCTTGAACTTCGCGGCCTTCTCTCCTTGACGCGAAAAGCGGAACCTTGCGCGAAGGAGGCGGTGGTCCGATCCCGTGTAGAACTTGGGGACAACGGAGACGTCGGTCAGGCAATATTTGCGGTTGAAGATGATGTGGTCGATCTCGTTGTGGAACTGGCCACCGGGAGATTCCCAGGTCCATCGTAGGGAGGGAGGCTTCTGGAACTGCGAGTTTCCATGGATGGTCTTGGTCGACATGATAAACTCAGACAGCCTTTCACCTTGCTCGTTCCACTCCAAACCGTGGGTTCCGATGTGAAGTTCTTCCGGCGACCTTCGCGGTCCGATTTTGGCGTTGAAGTCGCCGACGATCACCTTGTAGAAGGTGTGATCTTCCTTATAGAAGTTCTCCAGCTCCACGTAGAAGGCTTCGACCTCTTCGTCGTCGTAGTCGGATGTTGGGGCATACGCGACGAATACAGTCAAAGCTGGCACGGAACCACATCGCTTCAGTCGCAGACGTCCGATTCGGGTTGTCAGAGACTCGTACGAATCGATGTTCATGGCCAAGTGCGTGTTGACGAGGACACCAACGCCGCCTACTCCTCTGCTGTCGCATGTTCCGAGGAATAGTTCTTCTCCGGAGTCGTAGGCGGCGTGCAGGGGATGGTGTCTTCTCGTCTCGGTCAGTCCGATGACGTCGTACTTGATCTTCCTGACTTGCATCATCAGGTCCTCGACGGATGCTTCCGATGCAAGCGTGCGGGCGTTGTAAGTACAGATCGTCATCCTAGTCCTTCTCAATTTGCGCAGCCTGGTTAGGCCCTGAGATTTTAGCAGCCTCTCCGTACTCGTCCTTCCCATCGCTGCAGAAATGGGGGCTCTTTCGGGGTCAGGGGAATGAGGCCCTTTAGTGCTGCTGTTTTTGACTTGAGTACACACGGGTAGCTAGTCGGGCTCTGTCGTGCGGGCGAAGAACTCCGGGCAGCCAGCCAGACTGCCCGAAGCGACGGGGCGAGACTTAAGGCGGCCTCGAATCGCCTTACATGTACTCCCAGTCTACCGAGTGCAAGCTTTTGGCCGAGCCGACACAGTTACAATCCGCACAGTCACGGACACGTCCGCGCACACTGTGCACGAACATGCCGCTCCCACGCACAAGGAACGCATCGACCCGACACAGCAGGAGCAAGGAGTACATCCCCTGCATCCCACCTGCGTCTCTGGGCAGTACACGGTCGCATTTGGTTCGCGTTTAATTCCCCTATCCACCACCCGGGGACGCGCCACGTGGCCCTGCGACAAGCGGCCCGAGATCCCTCTTAACAAGAGAGCCCGAAGGCTCTCTATCGAGGGAGATCCGTGGTGGCGAGCTATACATAGGTGAAACAGGAAGGGTACTTAGTGTTCGCATCAATGAACACTTAGCTGGAAAATTGAAACGAAGCTTGTTAACCCCACTGGGTAAACATCGACAAGAAACCCACGGCGGAATCGACTTTGACATTAAATGCACTGTGTTGCTACATAAAAGTGAAATTGTTGCCAGAAAGACTCTTGATTCTTTCTGGATTCGGGAACGTAATCCAGCAGTGAACAACCGAAACGAGTGCATTTCAATAACCACCGACTTCTTGCCCTTCATCCCGCTGTGTGAGCTCTGAGACTGCGCGATCTGTACTTATACTGCATGGTAGGTCCCAGTTGCTCATTAGCTGAGTCCTCTCTCAGCACTGGTGGAACAACGGTGAGTTGGGTATGCTTTAGAGTGGCACTCCTTGATATTTGTGAGGACCCATTGTAACTAGAGATGTGAAGAAGTATGCCTTTAACGGAATGAGTTGCCGGATCTAAGGTTTCGAAGTACTTTCAGGCCTTTGAAAAAGGCGAGTTGTGTCGAAACGTCGGCAGAAAAAGTTATACCATCGTAACAAACCTGCGTGGATCAAATATATTGTTATAACAATTCTAAGTGTTTTCGCGGCATCCTGAACTATAGTATGAGCACGCTGATCTCTACTCCTGCTGCCTCTTCATTTCATTTAAGTGACGTAAGCTTGCAACATACAAACTGCAAGGACCTTCCATTTTTTGTTCTTTCGAAATTCCTGATCACTCAAGATCGAGCGGCTCTTCTCGATCCGTTCCCAGCCGCTGCATTGCATCGAAGAATAATCTGAGAGGGATTCGCTACTCGATGTCCACTTCGGTTGTGTGCATGGATCATCGATGAAAAATTCAATGCCATTCTTCGCAGTCGTCGTAGAGTTGAGTGACGTTACCTGTCACCCAGTCACAGCGCTAATGCTTAACCGGGCAATATAACCGGATTTATGGCGTGGTAACCTGCTCCACTACAAGTCATTAAATCCATCCTAAAGGACTGCTTCTGCTCGAGCTTTGATCTGTAAGCTCTAGAGGTCTGTAAAACCAGGATGATCTATGAACTCTAGAGCTCCGTAAACCAAGAGAACCAACGGCTTTTTGCTTCGACACCTTACCGCGAACCCTGCGCTGTAGTTAGCGGCACCCACTTCATACTTTCATTTTTTACACAAAGACGAATTTTAACATAGACATACTCCGAGCGTTCACATTTTCTTCCTCAACTTCAATATTTTATGACTCAAAGCAATATGTACATTGGAAGCATGTTCTCTCAAGGTGCAAGAGTGTAGCTAAAAATCGGTGCAAATGAAACCGGTTTCACAATATTTGCGGGTAATCTGGAATGTAGTGAACGAATGTTGTTCAGGAACGAGGAAATGGAGGCACGTTTCAGTGTCGGAGAAGTGAGAAGAAGTGAGTCCAGATGGTGCAAGCAGAGCACTACTTCGGGTGGAGAAAATTATTTCAAGGGATCTATGACCTTTTCTAGGAAAACGCATTGGTGGCAGAGTTTCTACTCATCTTCACCTTGCACCATAGCCAGCCATTTTCGGCGAAGGATTTTCACTTGAGTCGAGGAGAAAGACTGCCGTCGACTGCACGGCCTCAGCGTGCACTTGGCATCGCACGGGTTCACCAAGTACGGCGCACAGCAGCAGTAGCACTTGCGCTCGATGCTGAAATGATCAGAACTCCAGCAGTTTATGGAACAGTTCCATTAGAAAAGCGAAGTTGAAGCGGTGAGGCCTTTGCAGGCGTTTGGTAAAACATTACTGATGACCGTAATGGCCTTAAGGCAATTACAACCATCCTCTGTTACGCAGCCTTAATTCTAGCCAAACTGACTCTTTTAGTGATACATATATCAAGCCAGTTTCAGTTACAGTTCCTAATCAAAAATGCGAAAATTCGTGACGGCAGACTTTATACTGGAAGGTCTCGAGGATATCGCGGATGTTACATGCTGTCAAACATGTGTAGGCAGGTGGTGTAAGGCATAGCATTGCTGCCCGGAAAGAGGAAGGCGCGGGTTGGAGTCCTGCCTGGCGCAAGAGTTTTGATAGCAACGAAACATTCTGTAACAACATTTAGCCTCTCTACCAGGCTTGAACAAATATGTTATAAGACTATCAGACGTTCAGCGGCCTGGCGGCCGCCAAACGTCTGGTTGGGGGCTTCGCCCCCCCGGGGTCGAGCGTTCTACCCCCGCGTCCCCCTGGCCCGCCCACCCCCAACCCCGTGGGCTTGCTCGAGAGTACAGTGGCTGCCTGGCGAGATAATGGAGACGCAGACATTTGCCACGCCCCAGTTTAAAGGGCGGGGGGTAGAACGCCACTCCGCCTTCGCCCCCAGACCCCGAGAGTAGAACAACCCATCCCATCTGATTGGGGACTTCGCCGCCAAACCCCGAGAATAGCACAACCCCAATCTTCCTTCTTTCTTCTTTAGGCCTTCCCACAATAAAAAACTGGTTTTACTATATAGATTAGTGCAGTGGGATATGATAGGGCAGAATTTTGACTGCGCATATGAAGCCCATCCATCCTCCATCACATGTACGCGATTTATTCTCCGAAGCGCTTGTTCTCTACGTGTCGAAAAACAGTAATGAGAGTCCCAAACCGATGGTTAATCAGCAAAATCATAATTATAATTAATCGGTATTGGTCGACACCGCTTACTGTCTGACAGCAATAATACTTCTCCGAATCCTACAGTACTCTCTCTTCCCCCCCCCCCGCTCCCTCCCGAAATACTTCCTTTCCTATGTGCTGGCAAAGAAATGGAGTGAGAGCCAAGCACGCACATGTGACACTGAGTACCGACTCACGTGTCACTACGTTGCCACTTCTGCAATCTGACACACGTGTCACGACTTATGTAAGCTGTCTTCAGAACACACTGAACGATGTTGAGGGAAAATGCTGGTCCTCCCTTATTCACGCTCCCCCTCTAATGGTCTCCCTTTGTTGGTCATCTCCTATTGGTAGCCCTTACTCGGAATCCCTACGTAAGTTGGACGACGTCTTCAGCACGTCTTCTGAATCCCTACGCACGTTGGACGACGTCTAGCGCAGGTCTTCTGACTCTTGACTCACGACGCCTAGCGCAGGTCTTCTGAATCCCTACGCACGTTGGACGACATCATCAGCACCTCTTTTGAATCCCTACGCAAGTTGGAGGACATCATCATCACGTCTTTTGAATCCCTACGCAAGTTGGACGACGTTGAACGACGTCTCCAGCACGTCTTCTGAATCCCTACCTACGTTGGACGACGTCTAGCGCAGGTCTTTTGGATCCCTACGCAAGTTGGACGACGTCTAGGGCACGCCTGAATCATTATCACAAGCACTCGATCCCCATTCCTACCTTGACGCGTTGCCCGCTGAATATATCGTAAACTTGGACGATCAGCCGCCAAGGATATAGTTCGCCAGCAATCGCCCATGGTTAAGCTCAGAGAAAGCCCGGCTGGCATACGCCGCACTGTCGAAGGTCTCTTTTGGCTCCAGACCCCTCCCCGTGACGGACACGTGACATTAGCCGATTTTACAGGGTGCGTAAAAAGTATTGACGCACTAAACGTAAGCGTTAGAAGTAACAACACATTATAAAATTCAACAAGTTTATATCTAAAATGTCAACAATGATCTGTCGAACAGAACAGCATCACTTGTATTTTATATGGGCTTCTTTGCTGCGAATGCAGGGGCGAAGACGACAAGGAAAGGCATCGACGGGGTGCCGCAAGTAGTCCACGTCGATTTCGTTCTATGCTTTGAATTTCAGTGACTTGATACTTTTGTGCATTCGAGTTGTAAAAGTGTTACATACTCTACAAGGACCTCCAAAGTGCTAATTCTGGCGGAGGGCTCGCTGCAAGGAAGGCGCATCCGGTCAGTATCACGGTTTGTGCATTCATCACAAGCGTCTCTCGTTTTCATGGATACAATAGTGAAGATAAATCAGTATAACTATCTGTATTGGTGTCCTAAAGAGGCAACTGGTTCCTTGGCACGAATCCCACCTCGAGAGTAAGCCGTAAGTGTTCCAGCAGGATTAGACTCCTGCGCAGAGTCGAGGATTGTTCAGGACAGATGCCGCGCCAACTTGAAAGACTTCATTGCGGCAGAGGAACGACCTCTGTATACATTGGATTTGGATCCGCTGAAATACTCTATACGAGTTTTGAAGAACAAGGCGTGCGCTTCTTCCCACCAAAGTATGAACTCAGAGAAAGATGATCTGGACAAAACATGGAACAGAATCGACGTGGACTACTTGCAGCACCCCGTCGATGGCTTTCCTCGTCGTCTTCGCCCGTGCTTTCGCAGCAAAGAAGCCCATATAAAATACAAGTGATGCTATTCTGTTTGCTAGATCATTGTTGACATTTCATATATAAACTTGTTAAATTTTATAATGTGTTGTTTCTTCTAACGCTTACGTTTAAAGCGTCAATACTTTTTACGCACCCTGTATATAGTAGGATTTTACTTTAGCCCTGAATGGGCATATTTCACAAGATAGCGGAAGACTGGTGAGCTTATAGTTAGTTCAATCTTCAGTCACGCGACCCACAACTACTTTGATTTGACCATCTCGAGACGGAAGTTTTTCGCACCGTTGATTTGGCGCTGGTACACGTCACGGGTGAGAAGGTGTTTGTTGAACGGTTGAGAGCCGACATTCTTCTGCGGGTACTTACCGTTAAAAGTCAGGTCGTCGATGAAGAATGAACGGATGACACGGCACGGAGGTGAGGCTTGTTTCTGAGCTTACTAAGGTATTGCTAAGATTCGAATCCATAGCTCTAATTGCAAAGACGCCGACTAATTACGATTGTGCCGAAGAGGCGGCTTTGATTGCCGATAGGAGGAATTCCCGAGAGTGCCGTTCAAGTAGGGATGGACGTCAGGAGCAGCCTTTATGGCAGCTTCGTTCGCTATTATCGAAAAAATCCTAACTCCTAAACTCCTAAACTCCTGTAACTAAACGGCCTTGATGAATGTCCAGACGCTTAAACAGAATGCGATGAAATGAAATAAGTTTCTGTAGAAGGGCTCGTTTTTTTTTTCAAGAAGTGTACATGCCCAGTCACTGTTGGCTATTCCTGAGATCATTTAGACGCGGTTGCGGCGGGACAAATGGAAAGCGGAAGTAGAACCCATCGGTCGCAAGACGTAAACGAAGCAGCCTGAATGCGATGGACCCTGAAAGAGGTGTCAGGACTACCCTTAGGGCAAATGCCAGAAGTATCTGCTCTTAGGGACTGGACCACACCAGGTTGCATTAGGTGCAGTTAGCTAATTTATGTTATAGAATGATACGCTACCTGATGCAGTTCAACGGCTTCAATGACCACACTTGGTCTCGGATGTTTGGTGGCACCAGCGCTCCAAGGAAGTCGACTGCCGTTGTGTACCTGACAATGAGCATAAGGTTTTAGGCATTTGAGCAATTTAGACACCTGTTTCTTGAAGCTTAAGTGTGTGCTTAAGTACGAAACTGGAATGGAGCCATTCATAGGTGACAGGGTTTTGGAACGAATGTAGTGATATTAGGTTTTTTGAGCGGCAGAAAGATAAATATCAAGATTCTGTAAGATCAGAAAAGATGAAAAAGTGAATAAAAACGAAAAATTTGAGGATCACTGCTAGTGCGGCGATATTTAATTTCTAGTTTAGAAATCTTTAGAAATGTAAGGTAGGCGTGCTGAGATGCGAGAAATGGAGCTAAAACGGTAACCCACCGCCGCTTCGATAACATATAAAACAGTTGTTCCTCTAACATTTACACTATCACTTGAAATATCGATAAGCTTTTATGACCTATGCTTGAGCTCGGATAGCTTTAAGATAGTTTTTATAACATAAATTCCTTTGAGTAACTTCTTTTTCAGCTCCTAGCCTGTCACAAATTATTTAGTTCAACTGCAGGAGTTGCCATAAAATCAGTGTAGCGAGATGGTAAATATTATACTAAATTAGAATCGTATAATTTGAATGTAGCGTTCATTTTGCTATTGCTTTTAACCGTCATTTTGCTTGTTCGAAGCTTTGTATTTAGTGCACTCTCGAGTGCATTTAAATAAACAAAATACAATAAAATAAATGAAGCGGTACGAAAAGTGCATGAATAGCACTACAAAACACACTCACCGCGGCGGCCAAACTTTGCACAGTCCGGATTCCTCATCATAGGCTCGAGGAGTCATGGCGCAGGCCTGTTTCTCAGTTGGCAGGTCGCAGATTCGGTCCACGACCCCAAACGAGTTGCCCCTTAAAGCGTCCTTGAAGAGTCGTCCTAGAGTTTGAAACCCGCTACTTACTCATGCTCATGTATGCATTTTTCGTTGAGTTCAGGTAAAGATGGTACCTTTTGCTCCGTGGTGCGTGGTGGTGCGCTTACTAGAGATCTTTAAACGGCATGACTTCAGAAAAGTCCAGAAAATTGACCAAACCCGGGTGTGTAGTCGCATCGGGGCGAGCAGGACACCTGCACGTTGCACATCCCGCAAGCGTTGGCCGACTTGTTGAACATCTCGGCGTAGTCCATCACCTTCTGCACAATCGGATTCCCAATGCCCGTGATCAGCTGCAAATTCCAGTTGAGAATTTCAAGACTGCTCAGGGTATAAAGCATAATGGTCGGCGCTAGTGAATCCTCTTGAGGGATGCTCTACGCATTGCGCTTCTACACTGTTAGAATACTGAAAGACTAAATATTTGCCCCATCAAGCATGCGCGCATTCGACTATATTGTATTCGATCAATCCCTTTAGTTGAATGTATATGTTGTATTCCTATGGGCTCCTCACTCGGAAAAGCTGCCGGCTGTAGCATCCGACTATAGGATCTTAGTTTGGAGTTCCTGCCCAGGACATCCAAGCCTTTCACCTCTGGGGTCGGTGAATTGGTTCAAAACTCATCAGAGAATGATAAGAAACTGCCTTGTTCTTCGACTGGTCACACAGTTCACTTTATTAGCCATGTACGCATTCAAATTGCCTCCATAACATCCGGTAGAAGTAGAATGTGTGGCCAACCCATTAGCAATTTATTAATGCTGTCCATTACCCTCTATCCCTAATTAGGCCATACTGAAAGACCAAGATTTTTTTGAACGTCCTACATGAAGTGTTCTGACAATCCAAGAAGTTGAATTCACCTTCACTGCTGGATACCACGCTTCTAGATTCATACGTGTGAGGACTACTCAGTGCTCTACTTTCCGCTTTTCTCGTTAATGAGAGCCTCTTCTTCTGGACCTCCTGAACGTAGCCCAACTAACCATAAAGAAAGTTCCGCCATCGAAATTCTTGTTCCTTTGTTGAAGAAAGCGCCAAACTTCATCTTTCTGACATTTCTTTTCTCTCCGACACGACTTATTAAGTCGCGAAGATGAGCAGCGGGTGCGGGGGTGCAGGAAGAGAGGGGTGAAAGAACCATACCTTAATCGCTCCAGTTAATCAGATCCCAACCGAACACACTCCTTTCTGTGTCACGGCCAGAGCTCAGCTGTACATGGAGGGCACACGAGGATCAAGAAGGATCAGAAAGTCAGCTGTTTGACGAAGGGGTTGAAATGCGGCGCACAAATAATCTCCGCTATGCGGTCCATCTAAGCTAAATGTGCCAAATAGCCCACAACCCGGAGTTCCTTCCCTTGCACAGATCCGTGCCTGAAGGGCATGATTGCTTTTGCTTTATCTGGGCATGCTAACAAACTCCTATCTTTCGGATACATCGATAGTTCAGGTGGAAGTTCACGCCGCTGCTCACCTCCGCGACATGTACCGGTTCTTCTTTGGTCGCTGCTATTCAAATCTGATACCGGAGCACTGTTCGTGGCTCTTGCTCCACATTTTGTGGATAGTCCTTGCAGCATGTAGTTGGAGGTCTGAGGGTTAACACAGATAAACGATAAAGGATACAGAACGGCGTTACTACACCCCTTTTGGGATGCGTCTGAGCACTTTTACGAGATGACGTGCGTATTTGGCCTATGCAATGACTTGCGCTGGTCAGCCGACGAACAAGTCACGTATCCTCCCAGACAAGTCTGGTACCGATTTGTTGACCCCGGAGGGATGCGAGGCTTCGTTGGCCCGAGATGGAACTCCCTTTCCAGAATCTGTCATCAGGTGCACGCGACAGCCTCCTCCTTTGATTGCGCTCTACGCCCCCATGTTGCGTGCTCCCGCTTCGTAGAGGAACAGACGCCGAAGAAGAAGAAGAAGAAGAAGTGAGCAGTTATCAACACTTAAAGAATGGTGATGCCACCTTTCCCGATCCAGCACTAGATCAGGGTGGACACCAGCTACTTTCAAGTCCATATGTAACGTATCGGACCAGCGCTGTTTCCGACGCCCTCTAGGCCGCTTTCCAATTACCTCGAAGTTAAGGCCTATCTTGCGGACGCTGTCTTCCTTTCCACGCAGAACGTGGCCGTAACATCGCAAGCGAGCTTCGCGCATCAGCTATCGGCGCGACACCGAACTTCTGCCGAATGGCATCGTTTCGGATGCGGTCCATGCGCGTGACTCCAGCCGTCCAGCGAAGCATCTTCGTCTCCATGACGCCGAGGCGCGTTTCAGCTTCCTTAGTCACAGGCCAACACTCAGCGCCGTACACTGCTACAGCCGGACGGCTGCTCTTTAGATCTTCGACTTCAGGTGCTCTGGTATCTTCCTATCGAAGAGCACGCCAGTCAACGAGCGCCACTTGGACCAAGCTGCACTCACGCGTGAGTTCACTTCAGTCATCAGATTGCCATCGGATGCTACTGCTGATCCCAGGTACTTAAAAACCGAAGTACGTGGGAGCTCGATGCCATTCACCTTGATGAAGCTGGACTCAGTAAAGTCCGTCGTTAGATATTCGGTCTTCTTCACGTTCAATCTGAGTCTAAACCGCTCCAAGCGATCACACCAAGCTTGCAGCTCTCGCTCTAGTTCATCTTTATCTTCGCTAGCGAGCATTACGTCATCACCATAAAGCAAAGTCCAGGGGACTGGCTTCTGAAGATCCCGTGTAATGGCGTCCATCACGACAACAAAGAGGAGTGGGGAAAGCGCAGAACCCTGGTGTACCCCTACAGAGATGGGAGGCTCCATCGAGGTTCCAGCTGCAGCTTGAACTCGACTCTTTGGGCGAGAGTAGAGAATTCGCACCCACTCTATGAGCTCTTCAGGAACTCCATGATGTCGCAAGGCGTACCATATCACTTAACGTGGTACGCGATCGAAGGCCTTCTCCAGGTCGAGAAAGGCGATATGCACTAGCTTCTGTTTCTCGCGATACTTCTTTAACAGGAGACGGGCGGCATGTATGGCATCAATGGTGCCACAGCCAGCTACGAAACCGCACTGATTGCTGGAAAGCTGGACGATGTCACGAATTCGACCATCAACAATTCGCTCAAAGATCTTCATGCTGTGCGAGAGCAAGCGAATCGGACGGTAATTTGAGCAGTCTGCAGGACTGCCCTTCTTCTTCCAAATCGGAATCGTCGTGCTTTGGCGCCAACACTCAGGCACTTTCTTTTCCGCCACAACTGGTATCTGCTCACATCTACTGTCAGGAATTCATTGCGTACATACCTGGTACTATGCCTTCAAATGCGGTCCGATCTAGTAGGGCTTTGGGTCAGATCGATATGTGCAAAGAAGCTCAAATAATCACACGCATACTGACGCTCCAGTGTTGCTACGATCACTCGACATACTAAGCACCGTGACAGGAGGCAGACAGAAACGTGTTCACATGTGACAATTTTGCCGAATATTGTGAAAAATAGTGCTTTAATGCGGAAATGGGCTCTATGAGCACGTCTTGTCCAACAGGACCCACTTTCTTCATGTCTTGCACCTTCTTCATAAAATGTGCTGAATAAGGATGGAAGCAGGGTTTAGAAAGGTTCTCACCGACATGTATCTGTTTTGGTAGCACTGCGGTGGAAGCCTGTGCCAGAACGTGCGGTCCGATGTGCTGAAAAAATTGGATTGAATGTTTTGCGATCTAAGAGAGTTTCCACTCCGTGATGTGGTCTAATTAGCTAGCTACAGTAGGGCCTTTGTATTAGGTAGTGCATATGAAATGGCCGATTTTGTTCCCCAATTTGTGGTCGATTTTTCGTGGCTACGACTATGAGTCAAATTCCTATCAACAACCTAATAGACCACTAGAAGCGAAGCTTCTGCGGCGGCTAATTACCATCGATGCATACTGACCATGAGAATGAGCTTCCCTCAGTGTATTTCGATGCGATGACCACCCAGGAGTTGTTCGACTTTACATTGAGCAGAGCGCTGATTTAGCTTCGTCAGTAACGGGATCTCATTTCGGCAACTATCACTGCTGTTGTTAATGTCTGGCGCATCAGACTACATATTTTCGCTCAAATGTATTGGTTTTAGATAGTACATAAAAATACAGACATCATCCTAAAAGAACGCACTCTAATTTCCCCAATTTAGCAGCAAATTGTAGCGAACCACCCACAGTCCATGTTGCCAATCTAAATTCGCGTAGAGTTTGTCACTTGCCTACTCAAACAAAGGGAAGTGCATGGTGACTGCCCGAAATGCGCCTAGTGACTTTGTGAAACTCTTACGGAACTCATGGTGTTTGGGAGGCCTAGTTCGGGCCGCCGCTCAGATGTGTAAAGGACACTCAGCGGTAAGTTTGCATCAGCAGTCAGAAATTGTGATCTACGTAGTAACCTTTAAACTAGTAATATCCACAGAAGAAAGTTGAAAATCATCTTCTATTGTTTCCAGAAGATGCCGCCAATAGTAGCGATTTTTGGTACCAGATAATTTTGAAATTCTCGTCAGTAGTTCGCACTTTATGGTTTACCTTAAATTGTGAAGGTTTATCCATATCGGTGAACAGATTTTGATCGAAAGCACGATAAATTACAGTCGCTTCGTTCCCTTACATACGCATTACCTGATTCCTGCTGCACCGTATCGCTCGACCTGCTTCTGCCTCGGAGGTGCGATCTTTAAAGTGGAGAGCAGCGATCGATGGTGCGGGGTGACCGTCTCATACGACACGATCTTCGCGTCTGTGACGAGACTTCACTCGCCATCCTTCACAAGCATGAAGTCTATCTGACGATGAGTCTTGGTGTTCCCACTACAGAACGAGATGAGGTGGGAGTCACGATTACGGAACACGGTGTTCAACATGGTGAGGTTATGCGATTCCGCATACTCAAGGATACGCACACCAGCGTTACGCGAATCATAACCGAATCCACCATGCTGTCTTTCGCAGCACCTAGCGACAATGATGGCGACTCTTGACGCTTCGACTCTGCCTTCTCATCAAGCAGGCTCAAAAACTCTTCCTTGGCTTGATCGAAGCAGCCAGTCTGCGGAGAATACGCAGAGAAGAAGTGACAGAGTCGCTCCTTAGCGGCGACAACGATCTTCATCAACCCATCGTCAAAGCGCTCGACACTTGCGATCGATTCACGAAAACGTTCGGAGTCGATTATTATTGGTGGTCCCGGGACTTCACATAGAACGGCCTATGTCCCTTGACTTGCAGCAGGACCACCTCGTCTCGTGCACCGCACAGAGATCAACTCTTCTACGCTCCAGTGCTTCTTTCAGTTCACAGCAGTTCACACGTTAACGTAATGATATCTGGCTGCGGTAGAACACCATCAATTCCTCGTTCGTCGACAGCGCATCGCCTTCCCAAAAAGCGGTGGCGGTATGTCTGCTGGGCGGAAATTTGTTCTCCTTTGCGAACTGGTCGCCAGATTTTCACCGCAGGTTAAAAAGCGGTCTGCGGCGAGCGAGAGATGGATGGAAAAGTGTTCGAATGAAGGGGAAATTGGATGTCGAGGTTACCCTTTCAGTTGCGGCCACAGAGCTGGAATGCATGGATACGTATTAAGGCTATGTAGTGGCTAGTGGACATATCGGTGTGTCGTCATACATAGACGAGCGTGGTACCGATTAATCGACTTCAATGAGTAGAAACGCTGGCTTGCCTTGGACGGGATGTAGACCCGTCATTGATTTGCGGAAAACTATAGGATAAAGGATACGGATAAAGTACGGCTTTAGTCAATCCCTTTTGGGATGTGCCACGCATTCTACTTCTAGAGGATGTCATGGAGGCGATTTGAATGCGTATTTGGCCATACAATGACTTGCGGTGGCCAGCCGATGAACAAGTCAGCGCTCTATCCTTCCCAGACAAGTCTGGTACCAATTCACCGACCCTGAGGAATGGAAGGTATGATTGGCCTGGGCGGGAAATCCGAACCAGGAACTTGGTATCGGGTGCACGCGACAACCGGCGCCTCCTCCGACTGCGCTACACGCGCCAATTATAGTATTAAAGAAAAAACTACTTAAACTACTTTCAGCAATCAATCACACCCGTCAAGTGTATTCTGGGGGTCAGAAGCGGACCAAGTCCACAGTTCCAATAGCACTGAAATTTAGGATCACTTTCTACCGATCAATTGACTACGGATACGAAAAGGATACGGAAAAAAGGGAGACGTTAATCAATCTTTTTTGGGATGCGCTGCACATTCTGCTTCTACGTAATGTCGTTGAGGTAATTTGAATGCGCATTTGGCCTATGCAATGTCTTGCGCCAGCCAGTCGATTAGGCACCTATTCACCAACCCTGGAGAGATGGAGTATTTAGTTGATCTGGGGGGGGGGGGGTGTTAGAGACCCGAACAAGAACGTGAAATCGGATCTACTCGACAGCCGACACCTACGACTGTGCTACAAGCGCCCAATGGTAGAACGGAATTTTAGAAAATTCACTTCTTAATCAAGTGCGCGATAGTGGAGAACTTTCGACTCATTCTTGTTGTTGACGGCCAAAACAATTACGGTTACGATAAAGTGTAAGCAGAGGACCAGTGCCATAAAGAATATGCACCTGCTTAACGTGGAGGTACATTATATTTGCTAGAGTCCAGCGGGAGTTTCTTTATCTTGCCTTGATGATCGTGCTAAATTGTACTTCCTCGACAATACTTTCTCCATAGTTTTTCTCTTTTTCAGGAATACGCTTTCTGATCAAAACTCTCGTTTGGAATGAAGCTCGGAAGAGGCGTTGGTAAGAGAGAGACAATGGAAGAAAGCGAAGAAATACCATTAAGAGACGTGGACAGCGGCAACGGCGTCAGAGTGGACGTCCGCTAAGTCCGAAAAGAGAATGCATGAAATGCATAAGTGGCCTTTCGATAAGAGAGGCTTCGTCTTGATTACACTCTTTGTGACTTGCACCGGTATGAAAAGTAGGCTGTCGCACTCCTGTATGTGCCCACGTTGAAAGGGCAGTAAAATATTGGGACAGTGGTAAAGGAAAAATATGTAGCGGGGCAGAAATAATATAAGTTATGCCTAAAGCACGAGGAGTGGAATGTGAATAAAAGCGGGAACTTCTCTTAATGGACAAAAGTGGAAAAACAGTTATGAACGGGTAACATCGTCACAAAAACAAGTCCAACCGCGCAAAGGTGAGGTGTCCAGCTACAGAAAAGTGTTGTTTTAAAGGATCTGAAGTGTCGTTTCATAGTTTGCAACACTGGTATTATGTTGTCCGGAAAGTTCTCATCGTTTTGTGTTGCTATTTTTCATTTATCCATTATTAAGTAAAAATTCAACTTGTATTGCGCATTAATGCTACTTCCTGTACAGAATTTTTCGCTCTGTCTGACTAAATAATTTATGTTTCAGCGTTGTTTTATATTTCTGTTCTTGAAGGGTTTATTGGAGAAAGCCGATGAAGCATTTCCGGACAATATTTCATTTCAACTTCAAATTGGGACAATCCGCCGCCGAGACAGCTCGACAAATCAATCGAATGTGGGGGCCCAATAGTGTTGGAGAAAGCACTGCGGCAGTGGTTCAGTAAATTTCGGACCGGAGATTTCAGCCTCGAAGATGACCCCCGTAGCGGTCGACCTAGAGCAATCCTGGACGACGAGTTGAAGGAATTGGTGGAGACTGAACCGTCCCAAACAGTTCGCGGGATCGCGGAAGAGCTAGACGTCAGTAAAACTGCTGTTGGAATGCTCTGAAACGCCTTGGGAAGGTGAAAACGCTCAAAAGGTTGGTCCCCCAGGAGATGAGTGAGCGGCAAAAATTGTTACGTTTCGAGATTTGTCCTTCTCTACTTTTACGCAATAAAACTGACCCAATGGTGGTCGGCGGCTGGTGTGATCCGTTACAACTTTTTGGCACCAGGCCAAACGATCATAGCAGAGTCTTACTGTGAGGAAACCGTCGAAATGCACCGAAAATTGCGTCAACTTCAGCCAGCATTAGTCAGCAGAAGAGGCCCGATTCTTTTGCACGATAACGCCCACCCACACGCTTCACAACTCACTATTCGAAAATTGAACGAATTAAGGGTTGAAGTTCTGCCTCACTCGCCATATTCTCCAGACCTCTCGCCAACCTACTACCACCTGTTCAAACACTTTCAGATATTTCTCGCTGGTAAAACCTTCACCAATCAGGACCAAGCCAAAACAGCTTTCATGGATTTTGTCAGATCTCGACCACCTAATTTCTTCGCTGATGGAATAAGCCCTCCGGTGGCCCGTCCGCAAAAGTGTGCTGATTCGAACGGTGCTTATTTCGACAATCCGGTGAGATTTCAGAAAGTTATGGTAGTTGAAAGTGAAGCACTCAAAACGTTGAGAACTTTCCGTACAACCCAATAAACTTATGCACGAGCCCGGGACGGAGCACGATCTTACAATTAGTCGTTAGATTTTTTGGGAGATTTTTGTGCAGAGTCATCTGTGGCATTTGTATCACTCCACTTGCCACATGCGAAATAATAAAAGAAGTCAGAGGCTATTTTTAAAATGTCCGTTGCCACACATAAGTGTTAACGAACTCTTATTTATAGCTCTGTTTGGGGAGCAAAAGAGATTTCCTCCTCTTAGGTGGCCCCCATGAGTGGCTCAGGAAGTGCTTCTGGTTTGAGTTGAAACTTCTCATCAATGCATTCATTGTACCTGAAGCACGGTCCATAGTCACTCCAGTCGGCGCAGTTCGACGTCTTCCCGGCCTGAGAGACGGAGGAGAAGGCGGAGGCGAGGAACGAGTGACCGAGTTGCGTCAGGGAGGCGAGCAGCAGCAGCAGCTTCAGCATCACAGCGGCGGTCTCGTTACGCGATCAGCGCGCTGCTGCGGGCGAAAGCGACGGTGGTTTTCGGCCAATTTTGTGGATCACGAGAGCGCAAGAACAGGTTGGCCGGCGACGATAGCACAAGAGCGGAGAGATACAGAGTGGAAACCTCGAGAAGGCGCGGAAAGGTCTGTCGTCTTCCGGGGAAGGAAGGGCACTGAACAACAAGAGTTCTTCGGTCGATGGCCCGTGTCCAGTCTGAATACGCTCGTCCCTCTACCCTGGTGGTGCAATCTACAAGCTTTATCATGCAAGATAGATAACTCCGAGTGCCTCGTCAAGCTAACATCAGGGCGGCTCCTGATGGTAAGCCTCCACGGGTCTGCCCGTTCCGATAAAAATTGACGAAAATCAGCATGAAGAAATAAAAGCAACACGCGCATAGATAAAGTAAAGTGTAATATCTAAAAAAACTAACCAAAGACTAGGAGCTATTGGAAGAACAATTAATGTCTTCTGGACACTCCACTTTAATGTCCTGTCTCCACTTTAATGTTAACAAAAGCAAAATGTACGAAAAAAGTCAGCGTATTCTTGTGTAGAGCAAACAAACTTCTTTCGAGTGATGTTCAACGTCATGAAAAAAAATTTCAAACGTAGGTAGAGAGAAGGAGCTGTCCTCGAAGGTCAATTGTATCCTTCCGACTTTTCAATTTAATGACGAAACTAACAGAGCTCGACGTGAAAAAAGCAAAGCATTCTTTCCGATAAAGCAAATCATTCTCCTTCGAACGTAACACAATATTTTGCGAAAGAAGCCTTCGGCAAAATTCAGAGCGAAATGTTAAAAACGGCGGCGGTTTAGTTCCTAACTTAATAGCATTCAACTACGACTTTTGCTAAATAGGTTACTCCATGTCTCGGCGTAGGGCGCGTGTAGTGCAGTCGGAGGAGATGCCGGATGTCGCGTGCACCTGCTTCGGATTTTCCTCCCAGGCCAACCAAGCCTTCCATCCCTCCGGGGTCGGTGATTTGGTACCAGACTTGTCTGGGAAGGTTAGAGCGCTGAAATCTCCATCGGCTGGCCACTGAAAGTCATTGTTTGGCCAAATACGCATTCAAGTTTCCTCCACGAAATCCCATAGAAATGGAATGCGTGGCGCATCCTCATAGAGATTGAGTAGCGCTGTCCTTTATGCTTTGTCTTGGTGTAGCGTGACGAACAGTCACCCGAAATGCGTTCCCGGACTGCAACAGACTGTGCTGTTGCCGCTTTTGGTGACTTTGGCTTAAGGGCAAGTCAGTGCCTAATATATCACCTGTATCACTTGTCGTCCCGCTGCTCGAGCGGGCGCCAGCAGAATCTCCATTCGGGCCTGTCGCGTGCCGGAGTGCTCCAGTGGATCCTCCCCGCTCGAGGGACACGAAGAGCGTCATATCTGTCGTTCAGGGCTTTTACGAAGAAGCTCGACCAATGCATTCGTGAGCGTCCCTCTTGACATCCCGCGGAATCCAGTCGATCACTGCATTCGGCCAGCGGGTATTTGCGAAGCGCATTTCGTGGCGTGTTCATCCTGCATTCGTTTGGCCCAGGTTTCTGAAACGAACGTTAGAGCACGAAGAGCAGTGGAGTCGAATAGGTGGGCGCGGAGTCGGACGTTCTTCGCCTTCTTCACGACTCCTTCGACGCTCTTGAAAGCTCCCCAAGCTGATCTTTCCTACTGCAGTTTGGTGTAATAGTGTAATTTACCGTTCCTTGTTGTTGCAAGGAATTAAGAAACTGTCTCATTTGCTCTCAACTGTCTCTCTTTTGAATAGAGTGTAACGCTGTTTCGCATTTTTTTTAACGCCTCGAAGAATCAGGGTTGAAAGAGTGTTTACTAGGCATTTATACGTAATAGAACTGCCGCCTCCAGAGTTCGCAACAGGAAACCTGAGAAACACGTGCAGTGGTAGCCAGAGAAAGGGCACGATATCCTGAAGAAGTGGTGCAGCGTAAGTATAAATCTGGATAACTAAAAAGGATAAAGGATAAAGGACGGCGTTAGTCAATCCCTTCTGGGATGCGCCAGCGCATTCTACTTCTACGGGATGTCGTGGAGGCGACATGAATGCGTATTTGGCCATACAATGACTTGCGGTGGCCAGCCGATGAACAAGTCAGCGCTTTATCCTTCCCAGACAAGTCTGGTACCAATTCACCGACCCCCGAGGGATGGAAGGCTTGGTTGGCCTGGGCGGGAAATCGCCCAGGCCAACCAACACAGCCAACTAGGAACCTGGTATCGGGTGCACGCGGCAGTCGCGCCTCCTCCGACTGCGCTACACGCGCTCCTGGATACGGACTCGGGGAATCCGACTGGATAACTAATACATAATAAATATCTGGATTCAGAGCGCAAGAAATATTTCGCCTCCGAACATCAATATTAGCACAAAAACATTTCTTGTCTCAAGTGATTCGAATCCTGCTGTCCTTGCTGCTTTCTGATTAAATGTTGCTAGTTCTTGAAACGGTCAGAATGACCAGCGAATCAAAACAGAAGTTCCTTTCCAAAACAGAAGAACATCCTCCAGGCATCGAGCCGTGTGTATCGCATCATTCTTATTAGCGGTCACGCAAAACTGCAGAATTTATTGTAGAATCTCTAACGTAGATGCTATTAGCGGAATGCGTACTTCATCAGGAGCGACGGAACATTTTGGGCGTTGAGCACATCGCCCGATTTTTATCCGAATTTATCAAAATCATGGCATTTTCAAGATTGAATGATCGGATCACGGAAATTTGGCGGACCTCGAATAATTTGACAATTCCGATATTGATAATTTTGCTACCCCTGATAATCGGATAACAGTGATTTCCTGACTTCCGGATAATTAAATTAGTCGGATCGGATATATTCAACAAGATACCCGAAAATGATTCACTCGCGTCCAGTGTATACGTTCCAGGAATCGTCGCGTAAAAGTTGAACGAACTCTGGATCAAAGATTATGCAATACATCCACCAAACCTATCATAGCCGAGAGCTTTTATAACTTATAACTTTCACGACTTTTATGAGTTATATAATACAACTATAATATAATATAACTATAATACAACATATAACTACGGAGTTTTCGTTAGCAATGTCGTGAAACAATGTCATGTCGAAGTCCTCCTCGTTGACACCATAATTGATCAGATTTTTTGGAAGTGTAATCCCATTATATCTGCCGGATCGCCAGGGGACCGGCGCATACAACACTTCTTAGCATGCATGAAAAGCTTCATTCTGAGTCGACTTGTGGTTCTGGGAACATAAGCCTCGAAGACCGACAGAACCTTTCCTTCAACCTCATACAATAGATCATTGGATTAGGAGACCCATAGGATGAAATTTGCAAAAACTAACGGTAATAGAGTTCGGCGGCTGTGAAGGCAAAACAGCGTTATGTTCTTCTCCAAGCTTCAAGCTAAAATCACAGATATTCACAGGAATATCTACTCATACCAACTACACTCTTTTCGATAGGCTTCTGCAGCAGGTAAGCCTCCAAAGATCTCGTTCCGAAAATATTACTTCTACTGAAGAGTAAGGACTCTGTTAAACATGACGTATAATAGAAAGTTCCAGCAATGGGGTTTTTTCCAAGTGGGTTTTTCACATTGGTGACTTCATCGCGTTCCGAATGCAGAAGAACCCGCCTGAATTTGTGACGCGCCTTGCTCTGCACTCTCGTTACACTGCA
Source organism: Heligmosomoides polygyrus polygyrus (assembly GCA_947396885.1). Classification (NCBI taxonomy): domain Eukaryota; kingdom Metazoa; phylum Nematoda; class Chromadorea; order Rhabditida; family Heligmosomidae; genus Heligmosomoides; species Heligmosomoides polygyrus. The sequence goes on from OX377203.1 coordinate 35,365,171, forward strand.
AGGCGATGCAACAAAAAATGCACTTTCTAGTTGCCCTACGAATCGAGAACTGACAATGCATCAGAAGTATTTACAAGTCTATGTCTGTCTTCAGTAAATATCACCTTACAAATGCAGAAAACACGGGGTTGCCTGTCTTTTCAGATCTTTGTCAGCACTTATCAGTTCGCAAGTAAATCAGGGATCAAGGTCGTTGTTTCTCGCATGATAGTGTGCACTAAAACTCGACGACAACGTTAATTGGAGTGAGCCAGCGACATTCAACTCGTGGGGCGGAATTTACTTGAACATTAGATTGAGGAATAAGTCTTAGCGTCTTCCTCGAAGAGTTTTAATCACAAGACTTGCCTTTTGTTTGACCTACTGTTTATATAAATTAGAAAGCACCGTTTCTGCTCTAGAAAACTGCGTCACTTGTTTTTTAGGATGATTTGTTTTTGTGATTCTTTATTCCTAGAAATGGAATACCTAGGAGGCAAAAATCAGCACTGTCGACACCTGTTCTTCTTCCCACTTCGTCGTGGTCAAGAAGTAGCCGAAGCTGCCCGGGATATTTGCGAGGTGTTTGAAAAGGGAGTCATGTACGGAAATGGTTTGCGAAATCCTAGAACGGCGACTTTGACCTCGTAGCGAAGACCTTCGGCATTGAAGATTGTCTCAAGGCACTTTTGGAAGAGAACGGTTGCCAAAAAAATCGTGAATTAACCGACAAAATGAACTGCGATAAAAAACCATTCTGAACCACATCCACACCCTTCATGTGCCACCTCATCGTGGTGAAGGGGTGAACATCACTTAGTGTTGGCTAACGGCGCAAATGGTCACGCAGCACACGATGCTTTGTCGTGTATGGCGGCTCTCATGTATCCATGGCCAGGAACATGTGAGTAACTACCGCCATGGTTCAAACAACTAAACCCGCGCCCCAGTCCTCCGCACGCCGGAGTTGGACTTCTACGACGTCGGTTGCATCCACCTCCGGCGAGGGACCATCTAATCTCGGAGTGAAACTATCAGGACGTCATTGGAATCGGACTACCGAAAACCCCTTCCCACTACGAAACAGAAACTGCCTATTCTTCTGCACCTATAACTGTCGTTCGATCGCATCTGAGCAGGACCATCGGACACTGCTTTGCAGGAGCCGCAACATCAAATACGACATTATCGCCCTGCAGGAAACGAAAGGCAGAGCGGAGACCATAAGAAGGACCGACCACAACGAGCTTCTCACTAGCGGAGCAAAGGTGGACAGAAAGAATATTGGCGGAGTTGGATTTCTCGTCAATTCGACCTAGTAGACTCTTGCAGAATTATCAGTCCCGAGTAGCTGTTCTTTATCTGGAAACCAAAGATCAAGGAACCATCTCCATCATAAATGGATGTGCTTCAACATCTGCTGCCACAGACGAAAAAAAGGAGAAATTCTGCAAGCTGTTCGAAAGAACTGTCAATGACGAGAAGAGCTACTACAAAGTTGCCGTTGGTGACTTTAACGCTATCGTTGGTATGAATTGATCACAACGAATGGAGGCTAGGACCACATGGAACTTCCTCAAGGAACGAAAACGGAGAGCGCTTGATAGACTTCCTCTCCGCGTGCCGTCTCTTCCATGGAAATTCTATGTTTAAGAAGCATTCAAACCGGCGATGGACCTGGGAAAGCCCAAATGGAAGAACGCGTTCGGAAATCTACCATGTTCTTACAAAAAGGCGCCGGAGTCTGTTCGACGTCTCCCTGCTGCCTTCATTTGACACCGGCTCTGATCACCGTCTTGTCCGTGCGAAGCTGGCTCTCAAAAAGAGGATGTTCAAGCTGCCACTCATAATATGCAATATGCGATAAAGTCATATGATTGGAATCTTCTTAAAGATCCATCGGAATACTACGACCTTCTCTTCAAAGGACTATTATCGGAAAGCGTTCGACTCTGTGGAAATCAACGCCATTCTGAACGCGCTTGTGCATGCTGGTATACCATCCTCCTACATCCGACTCCTCGACGAATGCTTCTCGAACACATCGACTACCATCCAGCTGTTTGATCGAAAGCTTAAAATTCCTATCGGGAAAGGAGTACGACAGGGAGACACGATTTCTCCCGAGCTATTACAGCGATACTTCATGATGCCATGAAGGGCTTGAACTGCGACGATAAAGGCTACCTTGTCGACGATAAACGGATCAGCAACCTTCGCTTCGCCGACGATATTGTTCTCATCTCTACCAGCACGGCAGAAGTCGAGGAAATGCTGAACGAGCTCAATCTGGCAGGTATGAAGACTGGATTGGATATGAATATGTCCAAAACACAATTTATGGTCAACCAGTGGTGTGATACGGGACTCGTAAGGTTAAATGGAGTCGTTCCACAACAGGTCGACTCCTACGTCTATCTGGGAAGAGAGCTGAACATGGATAACGACCTCGCTCCTGAAATCGCCCGCAGGAGACGCGTAGCATGCCGGGCAGCCTTCAGTTCGATTCGCGAAGTTACCGATCAGGTCAAGGATGCTGGCTTCAAAACCTCGATATTCAACGCCTCTGTACTGCTTGCGATGTGTTACGTGACGGAAACCTGGCCCGACAACAAGACAATCTGAGGACAAGTCTTCGTCAGCAATATCAAGAAGGCCTACGAAGCTCGGAGCTAAGGGAGAAGTCGCAATTAGCAGACCCGCTTCAGTACAAGAAGTCCAAAGATCTTTCAGAGAGTGGAGTCTGCCTCACTGGATGCAAGCAGCCAGAGATCGAGCGGTCTGGAAGAGTTGTGGTCCCCGCTGAGAAGAACTCCAGATGACAAAAGGACCATCAAAGTATCAAAGTAAAGTAAGTAAACCACCCCCTCCCCACTCGATGGGATTTGCCGAAAAATTGGGAGCCTGGATAACGACCTGACTCGAGTCAACAACGAACAACGTCTTCAAATTGCTTCAAAAGATCTCGCTCAGCATCGAGACACACGCAGCCATAAACAATTTTTTGTAGCAAATAATCACAAAAAATGAGAAATGGTACGTTACGTTAGCAATGCTTCATACGTTCATATGAAGCATAAAAGGAGTAGATGGCGTCAGGCAAAGAAGAGCAGATGCAGAAATGCTGATTATTGTCTCACAGCTATTCCATTTCTAACCTTGAGAAATAACAAAAAACTTAAATATTAAAAAAAACATATAACACAGCGTTGTAGAGCAAAAAAGTGCTTTATAATAAATCCAAACAATTTGTCAAATGAAAAGCAAATGGTTTGAATAAAACTTCTCGAAGAAAGCGCTTGAGTAAACACAAATGCGTTGTGATATAAAGATAGGGGACAAACCTCCGGCTTTCGACCTAGGCAGTGGCAACGAAATAGAACAAAGTAATAAATAAGGATTTATCGATAAAACAAACAAACAATTACTCACTACGCCATGTACAATTAGGCGCAAACAACAACCCAGTGGTGGCGCTCACCGCGGCAGAGGCGGAGGAGGTGGACAACAGAGAATAAAATCGTCCCGTTCCTGCACGATGCCTTCTCTCGACGAATCGCGAGCCAAAGGAAGGAATACAAAACTACGACTCCCGTCCACATGTAACAGAACCAGAAAACCAAAAGACTCAGGGCTCTCCCGCCCTATTCTGGCGCGCCTTAGTTTTCGTGTACTCGCCGTCGATTTTGACCAGCTGGACAGCTACTACCCTCGTCCTGAGTCCCGCTCCAAAATTTCTGATTATTCCTTACTGTGCTTAGATTCCTTAATTTCTACAACCACCTCCCTCGGGGAAGTGACGTCCTGGCACCTATATTAGTTTATAATCTCCCGAACCTCGCCCTCTCCTGCCACGGTGATACCCAGGTGCTCTGCTAACACCTGAAAAGGAAGGGGTCCAATTCAGAGGGACCATTTGTGGCATAAAATGGTACGAGGCACCAGACGGTTGCGTTTGGCATCACACAGCGCGGTTGTCGCTCCAGTACGCTTCTAAAATCACGCAGTTCACGAGATTTCTTCGCTATTTCTTTAGAAGCAGTACGAATGCTTCTTTCCGCTTATTTCTGGCGACGGAAATCACTTTTCCTCGTATTACGTTCTTCACCATATATATCCTTTAGAATGCTTATTTCGCTTCGAACGTATTCACTTAGACTGTCGAGGAAATCCTTGGTTAAGCGTCTTCCTATGACTGGTGAAGGCGTAATCCAGCGGTCTGAAACGGCTCTAGCGTAGATTCGATCGACGGATTCATGCATGCAATGTTATGTCGCATGCTCATTGCGGACATCTTCACAAGTTCAACCATTCGCGTGCATCCAACTGATTAACTTTCCAGCTGTCTTCCCTGTCCCTGGGGCCACAGCGACGACTTTGGCTCCTCGCAATGCCACTTTTGAAAACAGAGTTGGCAGCTTGATCCACGATGAACGATGAATTCAATTTCTTGATGTCGGCCCCGCGAAAACGATGTTCCGGGGCTCCACATGGTCGGCAAGTTCTGGAATTTTGCTGAACCTCTGATAGGTCCACGATAGAGTCCCGTTCGCTGAACTGCCGTTCGAAATCCGTCTCGTAGTAGTATGAGGATATTCTGAATTGCTTCGTTGACTTCGACATCTCTCGAGTTGTGCGATATCGCAAATTTCACTCCCTGTTTAAGTCGTTCAGCTGCTCAATCGGTATTTCTGAGTTTCCTCTGTGTGGAAGCATGATTGGCGATCCATCGTGTAGAGCAAAACATTGGAACACATGATCGCTGTAGCGCTTGTAGAAAGTGAATGCTTCTTCGATTCCGCTCAGTGTGATGAATGCGTAACTTGGATCTCTAACTCGGAGGCACATCCTGTCGGCGTTCCTCTCGCATTCAAAAATTAAGATGAATCTTGTCAATGTGCATGCGTTATCGATTTTGAGTTCCCCTACGGTCTCATCAGCTTCAGGGACCACATCTTTGAACACCATGTCATTTACGGTACAAGCGAATTCATAGTCTACTCCAGCTTCGCGTCTTCGATCAGGACAGTTGAAGAACATTCCAGGGCACTCATGCCGCCGTCTCTCTCTTTGAGGTGGCCCTGAAACAATTTGCCCTAATTTTGGATGGCCCACTACCCTTGCGCCTTGATTTTCTCTTTGCAGCAGTTCTGAGAAGCGAGTCATCAATTTCTCACGGCAGTACGATTACATGTCTTGTTGGACTCTAATAGGGTCAGTGTTTCCGTTGAGGTTTGCTAATAGGGCCGAGTTCTCATTTGCAATTACTCTATAAGGTCCTCCTCATAGCTCACACAGCTTGGGATATTGTTTGTTGGTCTTTTCTCGTGGCAGTCTTATGAAAACTCTGACGCCCACTTTCGGCAGCTTAGCACTATCTGTTTTGTTACGTTTGTCGTACGCAGATCTCATTTTCCAGGTATTAGCGTTAATTACTTTGCGCGTTTTGACCAAGTCGAAACGCAACCAGTCATTCAGGTCCACATGTAGAAGTGCTAGCTTAGTCGTTTCTTTTGAGGAACACTTAGAACGATTTATTCTATACAAGACACACGGAAGCCAAGAAACCGAATATACAGGAAACTAAGGAGAATAATTCTGGGACAGCTTTAGGAAGACGACCACAAAAAAAGATACACTCTGACTTCTGACCACGGGTATTTATGCCCGTTACGAGCAGTAGGAGTGACCGTTGCTGCTTGTACGCTATCCGACCCGTAGCCTAGCAGGCATATCCCGGGTATATATCCTATATATATCCTAAGCCATATCCTAAGCCTACATCGGCGCCATATACCGCAGGGTATGCACCATTGACCAAGATACTCACCTCTAGCAAAAATCTTTCGGGTCTTTCTAGCAAAATTAGCGCTTTAACTCCGCTCTCGAATTAGTCGCGCATGCTACGACCGCATCTGTTCCCAAGCATAAAGCGCCACTGAAAGTTTTGCCTATTCGCAATAGTAGGAGGTCATGAGTGGGAACGATTATTACGCTGGTTTGGAGGACCTGCGTTGATAGGCCTGTGTCTCCGTTCGCGAACCATATATGTTGCCGTAAGAGGTTGCTGTTGTCCAGACAGTGGTCGTTTGGGCTCCGTGAAGCGTTTAAATTCAGGTAGTTTGAGCAGCTGTGTATATTGCTTCAGTGCGGCTCCCCAGTACCGTTTAGCCGCGCTCTGAGTAAAGCGAAGTCCCGTGACCAGATTCATTTGTCCGCTACAATCTTGAACGTTGCATTCCTCATGTTCTCGTCGGATTTGAGTGACAGCAAGCAGAAGAATCGTTGTTTCAAGGATGGCCTTGCATAACGGCTTCCTCGATAAAACTCCTTAGTAAATCTACGAATTGCCCCAGTTCTGGCGATCTTTGGTCCTGGTAATGCCACAAATTCTGTTCCTTTCGACACTGCTTGAAGTACCAAGCACCATTCATCAGCTCTCCAGTGGTGTGGTTCCACATTCTGGTTCGACGGTAACATCACGATCGCTGACCACTCTTCTTCGAACCATTCAGGTTCGAACAGCGAAGTGTCGTCAGAGGAGCAGCTGGTAGAACGTTACTTAGCGGCGCATTGACAGAGCATCCAAGTTCATGGTCGATGACATTTAGGCTTCCCGGGCAGCACCAGTAAATGTCGCGGACGTTCGCAAAAGACGAGAACTTGGAACTGAAATGAAAATGTTCGCATAAAAGACACAATTTTGTCTCGAAAATAAACCTCCTTCCGCTACCATATTTTACATCGCTTTCCACGCTTTGATACTCCTGCAACTGGGGTATCATCTATTTGCAGTGGTGCCTTTATCAGGTCAAACTGATTTCTAATCAGTTCTTCACTTTCCTATGTCCATGTAATCAATGCAGAATTATTACTGGATTCCAAAGCACGAAAAGGGCCAGACCAGTCATAATTAATTTCACGTGACGTGACTTTCCCCCTTTTCCGCAGGAAATTTCGTTTAAACCCGATTACCCGTCTTGAACGTGGTGCTGTTAGCCGTTTTATTTTTCTCATCGCACTTGGACTCCATGTGTTGATGATATTCCTCCGCATATTCATGAACGCATTATCGTGCTAGCTTCAGACCGCATAACAGTTCTGTTTTATAGTTAGCGTAGTTCATTAGGTACGCCACTAATTGAGTAGAAGGTATCACGGTTGATGGGTATTTTGGATCCAAATCATACAGTAAAAACTAAAGACTCTCCACGTAGCTCAATGTGGTGACGCGTTGTGGTACACTACGGTTGGCAGTACTTTATCCCACTCTGCAGAGACAACCGTTTTGTTTTTTAACATTATAATGATGGTGCAATTAACTCGTTCCGTCAGACCATTTTCCCGTGGGCAGTATCCCTTAATAGGTATTGCTCGATTCATATTTTACATAGAATGTTGACTATGTCGTTCTCAAATTCACCACCATGCTCCGAAGTAATTATTTCGGGCCGCCTGCCAGCACCGCATATCCAGTTGGCAAGTATAGCTTCAGGAGTAGTTTCGGCCTTCTTATGCGAAATCGGGTAAGCACCTAGATTCTTGGTAAATGGTCTATAATGGTGACTATGTAGCGATTTCCACGAGTCGTCAATTTCATTTCTAGAATATCTACTCCACAATTTATAGTGGTCTTTCCATTTCAAAATGACGTACAGGCGACAAATTTTCTGATCTATGGTTGCTAAGGAAGCACTGTTGACACCCACTACACCAGCTAACAAGATCTTGCTACATTCCTGGCCAAACCGTCGTCTTCTTTAACTGTACGTGCATATTTTGTGCACTAAAATGTTTGCTCAGTACGCTTGAGTAGGCTTGTTTGAAAAGATCCCTTCTATGCGATAGTGGAACCACAATTGCAAGCGAACTCTCTTCTCTTCTGAGTCTTGCCGGAGTTCAGTGAGCCATTCGTCTTCCTGAATAGCTCGTAATAATCCCATAGAAAATAACAGCGCTGTGTCTTTAAAGTGGTCAGTGAGGATATCTCGGCTGTCCGAATCACCCCATACCGAGGAAGGGAACTTGACCTCCAGTGCTCGAAGAAAATCTAGCAGAGAATTCCTACCACTATATTTTTGAACGCAAGCCATGCCCTAGGCCTTGAAAACTTCCCGGAAAATAGTAAACATGTCATCTACCTCAACACTGATAGTTTGCATATTCTCTTACCATAGGTAGCACTAGACATGTACTCACTGAGAGTCGGTCCTCCGGAAGATGGTGTGGACTACAGACGCGATGATGCGTGAGATGGTACCATCCGGCCCAGTTGTTCCCAACGTTCATGACGGGAGACTCGCCCGTTTCCTAGACATAACCGTTCCGTCTTCCTTCCCAAGGGCTACAATGGCTGCGAACCCCACGCCAGTCAACTCCTACCTTCATTCGGCCGCTATTGTCCCAGACCCTCTTGCTATGCTCATCACTTGTTCTTGCAAACGTCTGACATCCTTTTGCAAATCCGTGATTCTGTTATTTGTATCACTGATTTCACATTCGGAGTGCGTCGTTGCTAACCTATTCCGCAACTATATGACAACGTCATTTTTAGCGCTGACTGCCTGTGAGACTTGGCTTGGTTCACATCCTAAGCTTGAAGCTAGTTCACACAAAATGCTGCTGTGCTGGCTCATTACCGGTAGGTGTAGGCGCACCTTATATGGTGAGATCACAATTTCGTCAAAAATGCCGCTTCCGACGGAACTTCAGCCGCTAACTGTTCTACGACTTTTTCAAATGTGCATTTATTACTGCACCTTTAACAGCATCTAAGAGCTAATGTCTTTTCTGCCAACTTACATGTCCAATTTGTTCATCCAGAGTATGATTTAGCCTTTTTAAAATATTTCCAAACGGCATGTTTATATCTTCAGGGTTGAGCAACTCACCCAAAGCGTGCTCGAATTTTCCAGCGGCGTGAGAGCTTCAGTACTGTTTTCCTCTCGTGCAGCGTTTTAGCAATGTCGGTTGATGTCGACATCCTATCGAACTTAATCTATATCTAGAATGAGAACTATTACCATGTATCAACAGGCTCCAAGCGTTTCTTTCTAGGAATACATAGAACGGTTCATTCAGTACAAGACACAAGGAAGCTAAGAGACGGAGTATACTGGAAACTAAGGAGAATAATTCCAGGAAGCTTTAGGAAGACGACCTCAAAAAAGATACCCCTTGACCTCTGACCACGGGTATTTATGCCCGTTACGAGCTGAGGCGTGACCGTAGCTGCTAGCACGCTATCTGACCCGCAGCCTAGCAGGCATACCCCGGAGGCACTGCCCCACATCGGCGCGATATGCCGCAAGGCATGCGCCACTGGCCAAGATGCTCACCTTTTTATATAACCTTTTCCTTCAGAATTACATTTGAGGGGTAATTTGGGTGAAACTCATGCAGTGAAAAGAACGGATATTTCCCCGATGGCTTCGTGCGGGTTGAGCTGTATGCAAACACATAGGAAGAAGTAAGTCCAATCCACACGAAAGACCGTTTTCTTCCTTATCCTTAGCATGCGCATGAATGTTCCTATGGCACGCTCTGTCGTTCCGTTTTCACGGGGGTTGTGACCCTTACTTACGGTCTGCTCAGTGCCTATTATTTCACATATTTCCGGCAGAACGGCATTTACAAATTCGGTGCCCTGATCGGAACGAACTCTTTTCGACCCTCGACAGGCATCGCGAATCCATATTTTAAAAATACACGTGTAACTGTTCTAGCAATTTTTCCGTAACAGCGTCTGCTCTAGAAACTTCGAGAACAGATCCATAACGACTAGAGCTTACCTACTGCCTCTTTCTGACACCCCTAAATCAGGTAGATCGAGCCCTACTATATCGTATGGCTCGCTTGATACGAAGGGTATGACCGGAAGAACGTGCATTTCATGAGCCCTAGACAAGAAGCATTTAGTGCATTCTTTGCTCCTTGGTAATGTCGTTTTGCATACCTTACCAGAGAACTATCTTCTTCAGTTTCCGGTACATTCTCTTACCTAAGATGCGCGGTCATCTTTCCACAATGGGCTTCCTCGAACCCTTCCGTTTTGTGCTGCCGAGGAACCATCGCCACTTCTGAATCTTACAGAGCCATTTTTAGTTCACCATCTTCGATTAGGAAATCGGCTATTTTAAACTTCCTAGTACACCTAATTAGCTTCACATCATTCTGGTGCCTTGAGTGAGTTCCCGAATTATGCGGGCATAATTTCCGTCATTTCCCAGCTCTGCAAGTCACTTGCTATCTTGCGCCTCTACTGCACACACTACCGCTTCGCCTTCATTGCACAGTGGCGCTACCTCCGACCCTACGATATTTCTCGAAAGTGCATCAGCCACGGCGTTCCCGTTGTCGGCCACATACTCAATTGGAAGCTTATATTTTTGCAGCTCTATCTCCCAATGAAGTACTCGGCCGGAGATATTTGTTCGCTTGAACAAATTTGTCAGGGTCTGGTGATCTGAACCACTATGGGAAGGCCGTACACGCAGAAGTGAAACTTTTTCAAAGCAAACACTACTGTCAGAGCTTCTATATCAGTCACGCGGTAATTTCGCTCTGCTTTTGTTAGGCCTTTTGAAGAAAACTGGATGTAGCATTTTATCCTTTTATCCATTTTATCATCCCAAATATTACCATCTGGTTTTTTAGAAGCATCTCTGATGGAAAGCTTTCGTACCTTGATGCATTCCACGAAACCAAGGTTTGCTCCTGCGTGACCAAGACGTGTCAAAAGTTGTGCCGGATGGAGGAAATTTCCGAGCCAGTATCCAGCAGTGCCATAACCTTTTCGTCAGTCATGACCACAGGCTTAAGACAGTAATAGCCAAATAGGACAACGAGGACTTCGACGACGAGCATCCTCCGCAATTGATGAGCACGTCCAGGAATCAGCAATAGCTAAATAAGAGCTAGCATTGCGATCTCGGTAGCCTTGCTGATTGTTGGAGGGATCATTAGCTAATGGTCTCCTACCACTGCTACCCTGGTTCTAGCAAGGCTCTTTACAGTCATTGGCCACATGATCCAATCTTCCGCAGTTGTAGCGCCTACGAAATTGCTCCGTTCTGACTACTATGCCCATGACTAACTGGAATCTCCATTTTATCGCTATTACCATTTCTTAGATCTTTAGAGACCGCATTGCTTGCATTCGCTCCAGGAGTATTGTTGGCACTTTTGTTACTGTGTCATCTACCGCTGCTTACTTGTTTCTGATGAGATTTATAAACATACATTCTTGACTTTTGAGAAGGGATGCCCTTACTCATTTCTTCCACTACCTTTCTGCTCTTTTCCAGACCAAAGGCAGTTTCTTTAACCTTTAGCGTATGCTTCGGACTCTACACTAGTTTCTAGCGCATCAGCCAAACAGTAGCTACCCTCCCATTTTGATAGTTGTCTGCTCAAAAATTTCAGCCTTTTTTAATCACACAGCCTCAAGCGGAGCATTGGGGTGGGCGCGAATAACTAACTTTTTTTTTAAATTAAGCAAAACATACTGACTGACTGGTTCTTACGTATAGTTAACGTTCGCAGGTCTGTCATAGCTTTAATCCTAGCGCTAGCAGTATCCACTCTAAGCCTTTTCTTCACTTCGAGTACCACTTCGTCCACGCTGCTTTTCCTCACGTGCTTTGGCCACGTTTCAAAAATAGTGGACACGTCTTTGCGTAAAAATCCCTCAAAAAGTTGCAGTCGACTAGTTCTATTCCAATGCGAGCGAAGGTACTTTATGTTAAATGCGCTTACAAATACTTTGAAGCACTCGTTATGTTTACCACTAAACGGTTATTTCAGGTAAAGACATCGCGCGCAAACACTCAGCCACACTCATTTCATTTACTGTGTTCAAGAGTGTACCTATGTCCTGCTGAGATGAACTTCCTTGACTCGTTTCGCACCCCCTTCTCGGCGTAGGGGAGCAGGACTCGCAGATTGAATGACTCGATGTCGGTCCCCTCCTTCACACCCCAGGTGCGCACGACACAACTTTTACAGTACCCGGGGTGATGCGAAAATCGATCGATTAAGTGACCGATAATGCGAAAATTGATCGATCAAGTGATTTGTAGCACCGAGCCAAGAGGCCTTACGATACTTTTTTCCAAAAAATCGATAGGATAAACAAATTTAGCATAACCTCCCACTCAGACCTGACGCTATGCATTCACTCTAGGAAAATGAAGGTGGGCTCACCAAGACTGTACCATCTAAAACTAGCTACGGTGTAGTACGCTGTTCTTTATTTCACCTTAGTGTCTATGTCGCGTTGGCCTCCAAAGTAAACACAAATGTGTTGTGATATAAAGATAGGGGACGAACCCCCGGCTTTCGACCTAGGCAGTGGGAACGAAATAGAACAAAGTAATAAATAAGGATTTATCGATAAGACACACAAACAAACAAACAATTGCAAACCACACTGTGAACAATAAGGCACAAACAACAACCCAGCGATGGGGCTCACAGCGGCTCAGCAGAGGCGGAGGAGGTGAGAAGAAATTTGTCCCGTTCCTGCACGGAACCTCTTCTCGACAAATCGCGAGTCAAAGGAAGGAATACAAAACAACGGACTCCCGTCCACCTGTAACAGAACCAGAAAAAAAGACACAACATGCGCGAAAACTAACGCGCGCCACCTTCTTCTGGAGCGCGTTAGTTTTCACGCGCTCGCCGTCGATTTTGACCAGCTGGCCAACTACTACCCTCGTTCTGAATTCCGTTACAAAATTTCTGATTATTCCTTACCGTGCTTAGATTCATTACTTTCTACATTTGGAACTTATTCTTAAAAAAAACGAATGAATGAATGAATGAATGAATGAATGAATGAATAAACCTAATAAATGGGTAGAACATACCGAAGTTTGTTGTTCACTGTAGTCATGTGCAAGTTGGCATCGATTCTATCGTTTAGTCTCCTTACATCTGGAGAGTCCACTAGTGAACAGAACGAAAGTTCACATACTCTGCAACGCAGCCTGTGAGTGTGTTGTTTCTCTACGCTGAAGGTCACTTGGGTGAAATAAACCTAACGCTTTCCACAAAAAAATGCCTCTCTGATAAAAAGAAACAGAAACAGGACGGTCTCTACTAGATCTGCGCTATTGCACACCTAAAGAGCAATTGTCAGAAATTGCGTTTCCATCAATAGTTTGAAGTGGAGGAGCAGTGAGCGGCCCCATGCCAGCGGTACGGGGCGTTATCCAAGAAAGTAAGAATTTTTCAGTGAGGCAACCTTGAAATTCTGTGAAGAAAATGCAGTCAAAAACCGCGTCATGTTTTGCCTCTCACAAGGGAGGTCAATGAGCGTCCCGTGACATTCTTAAAACTGACCTATTGAGGGTTGTAGGAAACTGTAAGAGAACCACCGTAGTGGTTTTCAAATTTCCTACGGACACTTGTGTAGGTCAAAAATTGCAAAAACTCGTATCACTTCAGTGCGGGCCGATAAAGCCAAACTGACACCTATTATTGCCATGTCGTGGTTAGAATCTAACCTGCAAAAGGTTTGGGGCTGGAACAATAGCGGAATTACAGCGCATTCACAATTGGCTAGCCGTACAGTAATCGAAGTGGAACATTGAGGTTCGCCGCTCACGAACATAGGTGCAGCGACTGGATGGCAGAGTGGATACGGGGGCGGACTTACAGGAAAGGAGTGAGGAGTTCGGATCCGGTGGGGGTGTTCCCGCATTGCTGGCCGTGTTCGATCCAATTTTGTCGATGTAAAGTGTATTTTGACCACGGTATTGTACCATACTGACATTGGAACCTTATTTTAACCATGATGTTACGATATAAAAACAAAAAAAGTAAAGCAACAGCGTTCATAATACATAGTTCGGTTGGCCTTTGAGGAGAATGGCGGCTTTTCTTCGCTTAAAAAATACGTAATATTCTTTGTCTTGACCTCCTCGGAAGGCATTGACGGTGGGATTGTGAGCGCTACTGTACTTCGACTTCAAAAATCGAGGAGAAACTGAAAAATTGTATGAAAGATTTGTTTTTATATTTATTAATTATTGTTTTTAAATTTATTTTCATTTATTATATTTTATTATTACTTATTCATTATTTATATCTATATTTTTAACTAATTAATTTATATATTTATGTTTTCGACCCCCCTACAACCTCTGGGGAGAAAGTATAACAGTCGGTCTGTCTGACTCCATTCTTCATGCTCAACCAACCATATTGCTAGTGATCTCACGGCCGTCACATACAGCAACCTCGTCATTGTTACAAGAAGGCGTACTACACGAGCAGTCCACATCCTGCGCTTCGCTCAAGTCAAGCTAACATCACGAACGAGAGAACCTCAATGGAATAAACAACAAACAAAAAACTACCTCGAGTGTTTCCTCCTCATCAGTACAATCAATATCCCCTTAATAGAACTTTGAATTATGCCCCGAAGGGCATCTATTACAACGATCTCCCTAGGAATAGGGGGAGAGCAGTCGGGAGGAAGGCAGTTAGCAGAACAACCAATAATTCGGCATGGAGAAAACATTGAATTGTTCAATTGATATCAACTCTAGAAAGAGGTCGCGTGTAGTGTGCCGAGGATGATCACAACAATCGATAGAATACAAATATATACATTATTTAATTATTTAAAAATATAAATGTAAATAATAATTAATAATTAATGCATAATAAGTAAAATAATAAATAGGCAAGTAAATAATAAAATTAAGATAAATCTTTTTTATCCATTTTTTCAGTATCTCATGGACTTTTGGAGTCATGAAGTACAGTAGTGCTGACAGACCCACCGTCAATGCCCAACTAGGCAGTCAAGATAAAGAATATTATCTATTTTGTAGGGCTGGTAGTACGAACATACAATTTTCGCCGCGCGCGGCGGCCTCTGCCGCACTCTCGACGAACCGCCACAGCGCAGTGCTTCAAAGTGGGCTGTTACGGGAAAATTGAATTCTAACAAACTACACAGGTATGCTGTATTGTATCTAGATATGCCGCTTTTAGAAATGAAGTGCACCAGTGGACTCTCAAATAGCTCGGCAGAGGCTGCAGAAGAGGTTTATGCAGTTACAAGGGCATTAGACTCCGTAACTGTACCAACACACACTATGTGGACATCGGGCTTGCCGCAGCAGTCGCCGCACCCGCCGCGCGCTTTTGCACGTTCAGCTTGCTTCCCTGTTAGCTTGACTTGTGCGAAGCGCAACATGTAGACTGGTGATGATGTGGGTCGTATTACGCCTTTTTGTAGCAGTGAGGAGGTTGCTGTATGTGACGACGGTGAAATCACTAGCAATATGGTTGGTTGAGCATGAAGAAGATAGATTGGTATGTTATACTTTCTCTCCAGAAGTCGAAGAGGGGTCGAAAAAATCAATCATAAATAAGCAAATAAATAAATAAATTGAAAATATAAGTATAAATAATAAATAATAGTAAAATATATTAAATAAAAAATTTTAAACAATAAAATAATGAATAACTAAAAAATACAAAAACAAATCTTTTTTATCCAATTTTTTTTTCATTTTCTTCTCGATTTTTGAAGTACAGTCGTGCTGACAATCCCACCATCAATGCCTATCGAACACGGTTAAGCCAAAGAATATTATCTATTTTTCAAGCAAAAAAGCCGCCTGCTCTCCTCAACGGCCAATCGAACTATCTATTATGAGCGCTGTTGCTTTGCGTGTTTATTTTTGTTTTTATACCGTAACATCCAAGGGCCGGATTTATCTACGACTTACAGCACTTTAACGGAGAAAATACAGCCGAAATTCCTGATAGCGCGGCTTGTCAAGCGATAGGTGAAACATTTCACCATATCACTCGCAGATATGTCGCGTTATCAGGAATCTCGCCTGTATTTTTCCGTTAAATTGCTGTAAGTCGTTGACGAATCCCCTCAGGTTAAAACAATGTTCAAGAGTGAGGATGGTGCACTACGTGGTCAAGATACACTTATATCGACAAAGATGGATCGAGCAAGCCTAGCAACGCGGAATCCCGACCTCCGGATCCGAACCCCTAACCCCTTTCCTGCAAGTCCGCCACCGTATCCACTCAGCCATCCAGCCACTGCCCCATGTTCGTGAGCGGCGCACCTCAATGTTCCACTTTGGTTACTGTACGGCTAACTAGCAATTTGTGAAATCGTTGTAATTCCGCTATTGTTCCAGCCCGAAACCTTGTGCAGGTTAGATTCTAACCCACACATGGCAGTTCCAGGCGTCGGTTTGGCTTTATCGGCCCGCACTGAAGTGATACAGTTTTTTGCAATTTTTGACCTACCCAAGTGTCCGCAGGAAATTTGAAAACCACTACGGTACTTCTCTTACAGTCCCCTGCAACCCTAAATAGGTCGTTTTTAAAATTGCCACGGGACACTGACTGACCTTCCTTGTCAGATGCAGATATCCAAAACCAGTGTAATTTCGAATCCACGATCGGCACCAGGATGACATTTCCTGCTGGATGTCCCAGTGATTCCACCAGAAATAAGTAAGCTTGCATGTTGTTGTATTCAACGAATCTGCATATGATATTTTGTTTAACCTCTTAGCCCTATATCCATTACTGCAATAAGAGTATAGTGGTACTACGGCTATCTCCAAAGGAACATCAGTAGGACATAGAGCTATATTACGTACTAGGCGCTGAGACCGGGTTTATATACACCCCTAACTAGATCAAGCGTGGCGGGAGATAGTATAGGTCATTATTTATTGGGCTAGAGTGATCTTGACAGGGGATAAACAACGTGGTTGACCTCTAAGAGGCTCGAATTGATCTAGCAGCGTTTGAATGGAACTGCGTGTTTCTTCATACGAGTTTAAAACCATACTTAGCTGTGCTTTTGTTATGAAGAATGCACCTCAGCATAATCTGCAAAATATTTTTTATTGTAGTTTAGTTTAACAAGGGAGGATACCAAGCGGCTAACCCTGCTTATTATATCTTTTTGGGGCAATTATGGGATATGCGAATATTCCACACGACATATTTATTGAAAACATAGCTGAATTTATCAACATTTGTTTCAAAAATTCTAATAAAAGTTTCTTGTCGTTAACCGATACAGATGTTTTTATAGCGGCGAAGCCTCACGTTTTTGGTGACTACAGATCATATACTAACCAGGGAAGGGTCTCAGGCATAGGGGGGGGGGGGAATTGATAGTACTGCGAGAATCTCCACCCTTCATGTAGTAGGAAAGCATGTTTCGTTTTTGCTGAATCCTTGAACCAAAAGAGCTACGGGCCCTCGAAGGCGGGGAGCACTAGCACAGCAGCACGTGCCCACGTGTATGCGTGTGCACACGCGCTTGTATGGGACGCGGCGAAAGGCTCTGCGGCAAGCGAGTCGATGGCTCAGCCGGTTGTGGGTCCGCTTCACAGGTGCTGACCCAGATGCTCGACTCCCGTACTACAGCATTTCTGCATTTTTTCAAGACCGCTGCCTCCTTCACCAATTTGCTTCCTACACATCTCCTACACATTTGTTTCACTCTAAATTGTCAAATAAGGATTTGCTATGAGCTGTGCTTCGCTCACTTTTCTCATTTTCTGTACTGTACAGTGTTTCGAGTTTCTCAGCGAATGTTAAACAGAGTGACCTTTAGTAAGCTTGTATTTATCTTCGCAGCCAGTTTCCTCGCAAGGACCAAACATTCGTAATGCTTCAGAAATGTGTACGCATGTTATGACTAATCTTTATTTCGATCTACTAATCGATTGACATTGGCGGGAACCCGTCGTAAAGAAGAAAATCGCACAGCGTAGCTACTCTAAAGCCGTAGAACCCGAAAGGATGTGCATCAGTCCTCAAGTGGTGATCCACTTGCTAACCTTGAAATTTGGTCCAGCGCTCGACAGGAGACCGTAAAGGGGAGAACACAAGATGGCACAACGGATTGCCAGCATTCTCAAGGATTTTGAAGAGCTTCTGCTTGAGATCGATGAAGAAGAAAGATTGGTAGTAATGGAGGAAGAGGAGGACGACTGGAATCCAGAAGAAGAACATGACGATGTGAATGAGCAGATGGCATAAGAGGTCACGATCACCTTCTCCGGAGGAGCGCAAGTATCGGAACAAAGGGTGCGTGATCAGTTCGAGTTTTAACCTAGTGGTGAATAAATTGAACCAGAATCGCGGATTTAGGCCTGAGCAGCAGCGGAACACCACTGGTCAACCACTAGTAAGCATTCATGCAGCAGGGAGAGCACGAGCCGGTGCTACAGGTTTCTTCGCAATGAACGAGACTGGACAAACTTAAGACTTTCTACGAACAAGGTGAAATAAGCGAGTTAGACACGAAATGATTACTTTTTCCAGTTGCCATTTTTAATAGGACTCCTGAAGAAAAACGAGCGCCATCGTCTATTGGAAATTGCAAAAGTTCCCAAGGAAAAAATTATCAAGAAGATCAACGAAGGTTCGGTAGGAACAGGTCGCTATTTCATTCCGTAGCATTTTCGAGGTTTATAAGTGTGCCTTTGCATGATCGTGATATCAAGATGTTCGCCCTCGCAATCAATCGACGCAGTCCAGATCCCGTTGCAAACTTCGAGCGTCTGTTCCTGGTTGAAGCGCTTGAAGCGGAACTTTGGACTCACTAGCCGACGATTGACGCGCTTCTATCAAAAGAAGGCCCCTTTGGACGAAGACAGGATTAAAGACGCTGCGCAAAAGTTTGTGACCGAGATTCGCCACGAAATGGGTCTGCGTTCCTCCGACTCGTTTATTAATACAGACCAGTCTGGATTCACCAAGAAGATGACGGTGAGGATTAAGATTGATTAACTTACCTACATGAAAAAGATACACATTCGCGATCATTTTTAGGTGCCGAGGTATTTGTCTTTCAAAGGCGAAAAAAGCACCGTTCGAGTTGTGCAGTCCACATGGGCTATTACCCACAGTCTAACTGTCACGCTACTCATTTTTGCGTCGGACAAACTGGGGACATGCTCTTCGTGTTGCTAGAACAGGAACAGAACGGCCGATTTCCGCAGAGCGGTATCTTTGATGCAAAGAATCTGCACGTCGCCCCCAGATATTCGCACATCATGGCGAAGCAGACTACTCTCTCCTTCTTTGAGCACGTGTTTATTCCCCAGATGACCGAGAATAGCGCTATAATTCTCGACTCCTGGAAGGGCTTTTCGAACCAGGAAGCGATTCAAGCCCTTATACCGCCAGGGAACATCCTTCACATTCGGACGATACCATCGGGAGCTACTAGTATGATCCAGCCAGCTGATGTGGGCTTCTTCAGATAAGAGAAGTCCCTTATAAAGCGGATTCACGCCCATGTCATTGTGCACGACCTCCCTTTTGCACTGCAGAAAAAAGGCAACACTGTAAAGGTAAGAACAGCAGCACCAGAGTTTAAAGAAAACCAATTTCTTACAATTTTAAAGGTCGTGTCGTTGGTGTATCGTCTGATGTGCCATCCGCGCATGCAAAAGCTAGTGACCTATGCATAGTTTAAAGCCGGATATATGACGACGCATCCAGATATCATCGAGAGTCCAACAACGATCGCCTTTCCCGATGAGCTTGGTCCTTGCGAGGAAACTGGCTGCGAAGAATCCGTGGCCTTCATACATTGCAACCATTCATACTGCTTCATGCACTTTGTACCTGTTTACCATTGGTGCTAAAAGTACAATAAATCAGCTTACTAAAGGTCACTCTCTTTAACATTCGCTGAAAAACACGAAACACTGTATAGTACAGAAATGAGAAAAGTGAGCGAAGCACAGCTCACAGCAAACCCTTATTTGACAATTTAGAGTGAAATAAATGTGTAGGAGATATGTAGGAAGCAAGGTGGCGATGTCCGTTCCTCCACGTGGTGCCACTGGAAACTGCTTGCTTTTGCGAGCCGAGCCAATCACGGACAATCGAATGCAGGCGACAGGCCCTAGTGACAGGCCGGCCTACGAACATCCTGCGTCACATCATATGGTCGATGACGTTTCAGAGTTCTCGAGATAGTGCTACGGCGTCCGCGGGAACCGACGCGCACTCGCAAAGCCCGGCGGGTGTGAGAAGTATGCGAGGGTCCCTGATGCGAGGACGGCATCGGGGGGCAACTGAGCTAGTCCGAAAGTCCCGTTACGTAGGCAAGACCCGCGTAGCAACGTTGAATGTGGGTACGTTGACGGGCCGCTCGTGCGAGTTGGTAGAAGCACTGGAGCGAAGAAAGATAGATTTCTGTGCGGTGCAGGAGACGAGGTGGTCCTGCAGCAAGTCAAGGGACATAGGACGTGGCTTCAAAGCCGTTCTATGTGGAAGTCCCAGGACCACCAGTGGTGTCGGTATGATCGTCTCCGAGCGTTTCCGTGACGCGATTGCAAGCGTAGAACGTTTCGATGACCGCTTGATGAAGATTGTTGTCGCCGTAGAAGAGCGACGATGTCATTTCTTTTCCGCGTATGCTCCGCAGACAGGTTGCTCCGAGCAAACCAAGGACGAGTTCTGGTCCCTGCTTGATGAGAAGACAGCGGAAGTGCCGTCACAAGACATGATTGTTGTGGCAGGTGACCTTAATGGTCACGTCGGAGCAGCGAAAGATGGTTACAGCTGTCATGGTGGTTTTGGCTATGGGTCACGCAACGCCGATGGTGAGCGTATACTTGAGTATGCAGACTCACACGACCTCATCATCGTGAACACCAAGTTTCGAAAGCGTGACTCCCACCTCATCTCGTTTTATAGCGGGAACGCCAAAACGCAGATTGACTATGTCCTTGTTAGGCGTCGCGACCAAGGTCTTGTCACAGACGCGAAGACCGTGCCGTATGAGACGGTTGCCACGCAACACCGTCCACTTATCTGCTCGCTGAAGATCACACCTCCGAGGTGTAAACGTATTGAGCGATGCGGGACGGCTAGAATCAAATGGTGGCGACTGAAAGAGAAGGAAGCAGCTGTTATTTCTCGCATGCGGTTGCCGACGGTAACAACTGTCGACGAAACCTGGAAGGATGCTACCGATGCGATAACTCGGGCTGCGCGTCTCGAACTCGGCACAACGAAGCCTGGACGGCGTTGGGTCGACAAGCAGGCTTGGCTGTGGACTGACGATGTCAGAGAGAAGGTCAGGGAAAAGAAACGGCTATATCACGTATTTATCGGTGATAAAACAGTCGATAATTGGCGGAATTATCGAGAAGCGAAGAAAGCGGCAAAGAAGGCTGTGGCCGGTGCTAAAGCCGCACACTACGCTGATGTGAGTGAAAAACTGGAGACGCGCGATGGCGAGCGTTATCTTTACCGCCTCGCCAAAGCTCGCTGTCGCCAAGCAGAAGACATCGAGAAGTTCTTTGGCATTAACGACAAGAACGGTCATCTTCTGATGGATCGTAAGAGGGCTGTGAAGAGATGGCGCGAGTACTTCGAGGAAATCTCGAATGTAGAATTTGAACATCCTGCTGTTCCTTTCGCATCACCTGTATACGGTCCCGTTCAGAAGATCACAGTGAGCGAAACTGAAGCAGCCCTGAGGAAGATGAAGTCAGGCAAAGCCACTGGTCCCGATGACCTGCCAGCTGACCTGTGGAAGTCGAAGGGCTGGTGCCCTGCTGACTGGCTGACTGAATTTTTCAATCAGGTTGTTGCTGAGAAGAAAGTGCCTGAGGGTTGGCAGCAAAGCACGACTATTCCGATTTGGAAGAAGAAGGGCAGTCCTGCAGACTGTGCTAGTTACCGTCCAATTCGCCTTCTTTCGCACACCATGAAAATCTTTGAGCGAATTGTCGACGGACGTATCCGGGATGTCGTACAGCTTTCCACGAATCAGTGTGGTTTCGTATCTGGCTGTGGCACCGTTGATGCCATTCACGCCGTTCGTCTTCTGCTAGAGAAGCACCGCGAGAAACAGAAACCGGTGCATTTTGCCTTCCTGGACTTGGAGAAGGCCTTCGACCGCGTTCCGCGGGAAGTGATATGGTACGCGTTGCGACGACATGGTATCCCTGAAGAGCTTATTGAGTGGATGCGCATCCTCTACTCGTGCCCATTAAGCCGAGTGCGAGCACCAGCGGGCACCTCGATGGAGTTTCCAATATCTGTCGGAGTGCACCAGGGATCAGCGCTCTCCCCACTGCTCTTCGTGATCGTCATGGATGCAATTACACGCGATCTCCAAAGGGCAGCTCCTTGGACGCTGCTGTATGCCGATGACGTCATGCTTGCATGCGAAGACAAAGCAGAGCTCGAGCGACAGGCACAGGCGTGGTCGCTGCGATCGCTTAGCATTGTTCGGACTCAAGCTAAACGTCAAAAAGACGGAATACTTGACGACGGATGTGAATGAGCATGGATCCATTAAGATCAATGGTACTGAGCTCTCACGTGTTACATCTTTCAAGTATCTTGGATCAACAGTCACGTCCGATGGCAGTCTAAAGTTGGAGGTGAACGCACGTGTGAGTGCAGCCTGGTCCAAATGGCGTTCTTTGACTGGGGTGCTTTGCGACAAGACAATTCCTGAGTACCTCAAATCAAAGGTGTATAGAGCAGTCGTCCGCCCTGTAGCGACGTACGGTGCTGAGTGCGAGTGCTGGCCCGTGACGAAGGAAATCGAAAGCCGCCTCAGTGTAATGGAGACGAAAATGCTAAGGTGGACGGCTGGAGTAACGCGATTGGACCGCGTTCGCAATGAAACCATGCGACAAAGGTTCGGTGTCGCCTCGATAGCTGACAAGTTGCGCGAAGCACGCCTACGATGGTATGGCCACGTCCTTCGCGCTAACGACGACACCGTGTGTAAGATTGGCCTGAATCTTGAAGTCCCTGGAAAACGGCCCAGAGGACGTCCGAAACAACGTTGGCTAGATACGTTGCTTATGGACTTGAAGTTAGCTGGTGTCCATCCCGACCAAGCGTTTGATCGGGAGAAGTGGCGTCACCAGACCAGAAGAGCGGACCCCGCCACCAAGCGGGACAAACGCTATTGAAAATGATGATGATATGTAGGAAGCAAATTGGTAAAGGAGGCAGCGGTCATGAAAAAATGCAGAAATGCTGTAGTACGGGAGTCGAGCATCTGGGTCAGCACCTGTGAAGCGGACCCACAACCGGCTGAGCCATCGACTCGCTTGCCGCAGAGCCTTTCGCCGCGTCCCATATAAGCGCGCGTGCACACATGCCGTGGGCACGTGCTGACGGTGCGCTAGTTCTCCTCGCATTCGAGGGCCCATAGCTCTTTTGGTTCAAGGACTCAGCAAAAGCGAAACATGTTTTTCTACTATATGAAGGGTGGAGATCCTCGATTTACTATCCATTCACCCCGTTCAGTCCTACGCCTGAGACCCTTCCCTGGTTAGTATATGATCTGTAGTCACCAAAAAAGTGAGCTTCGCCGCTATAAAAACATCTGTATCGGTTAACGACAAGAAACTTTTATTAGAATTTTTTAAACAAATGTTGATAAATTCAGCTGTTTTCTATAAATATGTCGTGTGGAATATTTGTAAACATGTCAACAAAATCATGTAGAGCTTCAAATTATTGTCATGAATGGAGCAAATTGAATAAGATATTTTGATATAGTTAATAGCCCAAAATGTTTTGACACAACCTTCATTGTTTTGGGCGCAGCAGTCATAGCTCTAAAGTGCTTTTTTCACGTGCATTGGTATAATCATAAGTTCAACAGCTACGGGCTTAATTGTACTATTTGATGCATCTGTTATAAATCTAAATTTGGTGGGACTTTTATGAAGTTTAAGTATACCGTAAATTAACAGAACAACGCTCTCTACATTAGGCTTCAAATTGATGGAATTTAAAATGCTATGTTTTTCAACGATATTATTTATGGATATGTTCCACTTAACATATACAATTGAAGAGCTACTGCTCATGTTGCCTATCTCCCTGATTATGATGTCGAAACAGAGTCGCTTACAGACAATACAGTAGTTTAAGAAAGCTTTGTCGAGAGGCCAAAGGGTAAAAGATTTTGTTATAAAGAAAGCACCAATTTTTGTGTCATTGGAACTACTCTACCAGGTGTTTTAGTATGTAGAAGTTTTCTGTATTTTTGTTCTTCAAAGGTTCATTAAACGTCGTTCTAGTTGTGCTAAGCTTATGCGAATTGAGCTTATATCTGTTTCTTACTTTTAGGATTTCGCCGAATAGGTTTTTACAAAGATTTTTAACACGTTGACGACCGTGTGGCCTGATGTCAAGCCACAACTTTCGAATTTATTTTTCTAGTTGGATTCAGATCTTTCCGAGGAACTTTTTTTGTGTTGTGTGCGCTTCATCTTTAGACATTGTTGTAAAACGCGTAGTCCACAAAAACAAGTTTCGGTTACTGATTTATTGAGCTTCTCGTCAAGTAGTGGCTTCAACTAACAATTCGACATTGAAAAATAATCGATAATAATCGATCGGCTACCGCAGTCGAACACGTCGTCATGAAAGCCGGACTCCGTCGCAAAGCTCCACCAATTAGAGGCTTCAAAATCGCTCTTCCAAGCTCCCTTATTCTCATCTTCTATTTCGGATTCTCTTACTTCACGTCCTGAGCCATCATCGTCGTCAGTTGGTAGTACAAGGATATCGTCCTCAGCATCAACGTCGTCCTGGAGCACTTCGTCATTCTCATCATCGCTTCCCACCAAGAGACGAATTTTGCGGTCGCGTAGAACCGTGCGACATGATGTCATGCCATGCTGTCGGCGTCGCAAAAAATCGGTTGGTTCCACGCGCCAGACACGCGAAGAAGGCGCGGTCGTCAACCTGTTAATGTCCTCAGTAGTATTATGGCGGTGGTCTAAATTTTGTTCCTTTACTAAGCATTTTATGAAGCTTTAAACAGTTGAAGATTTCAGTGTCACCTCTTAAAACATGATTCTAATACGGATCTATAAAGTTTTACAGTTACATTACAAGGTATGTCGATAGGACCTGTACAAAGTCTCGTGGCCTAGAGAACTCATTCATATCGCTCTCACCGCAGTGGGACCCACGCTGCCACTGTGGAGGAAGCCGCGGCGCGGACGAGTCGTCGTGGAGCTGCTGGTCGCAAAGGGCGCCGTGACCTGCTCTTCATGGCGGCTCTCACACGCAGTACCAGGTGCTGCGGATGAGGCCCGCCGAGGGGAGTGGTCCAATTCGAAGCTTGGGGAGGAGTAGGATAGCCCATTTTTCATGGCCAAGACATTCTCAGGGAAGTAGGCCTTCGACTTAGAGCCTGGGAGGCATTTGGCATTTACGCTTCATATTGAGATGGCCGCAGCCTTTAAATTTAGGTCTGAAATCTTCCGTTTTGAGCTGCTTCTCAAGCGACTTCGCGTTCTATGGGATTTATACAATTTTCGCGTCAAATTGGACACTTTTCAAATCAAGTTGGAGAGTTTTCAAACCAAATTGGACACAGTTCAAGCCAAGCTGCCGAGAAGTGTTAGGTTTAGTTTGAGACGTGTCTAATTCGACATTAAATTGGTATAAATTCTCTTGTTTGCTTTTGTTGTGAATACGTTTATCGTATTCATGCTTACCTAACCGTTCTCACTGACTCGGTGTTTTGTTTATTCGTGTTTCCGTGCTCGTTTTCGTTGCTCCCTTGTTTTTGTTTGTGCTACCTGCCGGTTTTCACTGTTGCTTCGGGTTTGTTGGTGTTTGCTTGATCGTTTTCATTGTTGCTTTGGTTGTGTTCGTGTTTCCGTCCTCGCTTTCATCGCATACTCGGGTTTCTTTGTGTTTCGACTTTTTCGTTCTTGCCGGCAAAAGTACGCAATATTGCGTAGGTAACCCTCGCGGCGCGGCACCTCCCGTCTTTGGCATCTGTATACCTCGACCGTATTTAAAGATACAAAACGGGAGCGACAGCGGTCGCGCTGACGCGTTGCCAGCTGTGTCGGCCGATTACGGGGCAGCTCGCCCCGAGCATGCTGAGTCATCGGAGAGGTAGATTCCAGAGAGGAGAAGGCCAGTGGCGGCACCTGTACTGCTTCCTTGAACACTTGTGCATTTCATGCGAAAGGCTTCGAGCGAGGCGGAAAGGAGGATGGGAGGGAACGTAACCGGATTTGGAGTTATGAAACTTAAGAAATTACGATACTAGGCGGGCTGGTACCTGCTGTACACCGGAAAGGTGGCTTAAAACGGGAAAGTTAGATCAGCCACACCCCGGAGTTCCCTTCCTTGCCTAGTTCTGTGCTCTCCTCCGCGTCAGCGGCGTGCCGACCTACCGTTGAGATAGTAACCTGGTGAGAAGCAGGTCGTGGCCCGGTTTTTGACCGTATTTTTGTAATTTTTCCCACTCGTTAGGGATTTGGCCATCCTTAACGTCTGATATGGATTATCGGCCAAAATCAAGCTCAAACACTTATCCACCTTACCTTCAGGTACAGCTTTTTCGGAAGTGCAAGTTAAATGGCAGGTATAGTATAGAGAATTCTGGTACATCCACCGCTATCACTTCATATAATTTGACGTGTTCTGTGTGAAAGCTGACAGAAAAGGAAATTTTCGTAAAACCTTACCACAGATTATACAGTCAATACACATAAAACTAATTTAGCTGTTTGTCGTGTAATGTCGTGCCGTGTCTTACTTGCGACACTTCTGGTAAACAATATGTTGGTATTACTACAAGAAAACCGAAACTTAGAATCAAAGGACATATAAATAATATTCATAAGGGCAAAAACGGAATGATTTTCTACAATCACTTTAATGATGCTATAAATAATGTTTGGGCGCGTGTAGCGCAGTCGGAGGAGGCGCCGACGGTCGCGTGCATTCAATACCAGGCTCCTGGTTCGGATTTTCCTCCCAGGCCAACCAAGCCTTCCATACCTCCGGGGTCGGTGATTTGGTACCAGACGTGTCTGGGAAGGATAAAGCGCTGACTTGTTCATCGGCTGGCCACCGCAAGTCATTGTATGGCCAAATACACATCCATATCGCCTCCACGACATCCCGTAGAAGTAGAATGCATTGACGTATCCCAAAACATCCTAAAAGGGATCGAGTAACGCCGTCCTTTATCCTTTTTATCCTTTAAGAAATAATATTCATAAAGGAAACGGAATGATTTTCTACAATCACTTTAGTGATGCTTGTCACAACAGGTCATTTCGCGTAACAGTTTTAGACTGCTTGAGAGAAAACACTGACAGAAGTGTACCAAGGTAAGAGGAAAAAGAACTTTTTGGATCAGACTATTTATGGCTCCTTATCCTTTTGGATTTAATGATAACATTAAGGGATACGGTAACCTTGCACATATAGATAATCCATTTCTCATAAATCGAACCATCCACTCTTTAATCTTAAAATACTAAAGGATCACTCAAATAGAAACAAAAATCATAGAACGCAGAAAAATAAGCACGAGGTTGATGAAAGCAATATAGTGAGAAAGTTAACAATATTTCTCAATAATCATACGAACGCACCTTACGATTTCTTCAGATTACTGAAATCAAAAACAAAGCAGTACATTAAAACCCTATTTCAATTTACTCTAAGAAACATGAACACAACTCTAGCATCTGTTAGCCCGACATGGATGAGGGTGAGAACTAGTCCGTGTATGGTACAGTGAGATTAATCTGGAAATGGGATAAGTGTCATTTTTCGATAAATGAGGTTTTTGTACAATTGGTGGTCAATGTGTAGGCATGTCTGATTAAATCATTGGGACATCCAGCACTAATTGTCATCCTAGGGCCGATCGTGTATTCGAAAGTACGACTGATTTATAAATATCTGCGTCTGACCAGGATACTATCCCAACGG
>OX377203.1:35393120-35562934 GCA_947396885.1 Heligmosomoides polygyrus polygyrus
CAAAAGTCTCGCGCCCACACATTTTGGTGCAACGGCCTAACAAGCCTATTTTTCCCGTGTCAAGGCGTCGCAACCTTGAGGCCAGGAATAGAGACTAGCTCAGACAAGAGCAATTCTAAGTCGGTTAACAGTTCACAAACCGCAGTCAAGCTATAGCTTGATTTCTCGCTACTCATAGCGACCAAACCTCCGGTACATAATACGGGACGAGATTTTAATTAATTTTTCGAACGAAAGAAAAATTTTCCAATCAAACAAAATGGCTCTTCATTTTTACAAGACGCCCATTGTTCAGAGTGCAACAACTCTCAAAAATTTAGTTACTCGTTACAGCGAGTACACACCTCAGGTAGATTTTCCCGTTATAGATGAGGAATCCTACGAAAAGTGTAGGTCCACCATAGTTCTCTTGGAAAGTAGCATAAAGCACCTTAAAATTGGTCAAGAGAAACTGCAAAAACTATTTGTAGAAATCAGAGAACACTACAACAACTGTAAAAATAAAACAGAAAGAAAGGACATAATGCAGGAAATAGAACAGATTGAGCACGAATCCAAACTACACGCAACTACGGCAGAATCGGAGGAACTCACCCTTAAACTGAGTGCGCGCTTGGACGAAGTAAAGTGTGTGCGTGACCGAATGGACGTCAAATTGGGATATATCACCCAAAGAGCGCAGAGAATTGAATCCAAAAGCTTAGAAAAAGGCTTGGAAAACTCTGTAACAAATGATCAAGCCGTCGCAGATCAAAACAACGCCCAAACCACTGGAGAAGCCACGCCTTCGCCAAACTTGGATGCTCCAGACAATAACGAGCAATCCATTCAAGTGGTACCCAAACCGTTCAGGTCTATCAAGCCGCCTCAAGCTTCGCTGCCTACATTCAGTGGAAATGCCGAAGATTTCCCAGAATACTGGGCTGTATTTGAGACTCTAGTTCATAAAAGCTCAGAGCTCGATGTAATGGAAAAAATTTTGCTACTAAAAGAAAGTCTTAAGGGCAGAGCACAAGATTCCATAAAAGGGATCCGACTAATACCAGAAAATTATACCTGGATTATCAAAACGCTTTGTGAAAAATACAACGATAGCGATGCAAATCGACCACAAATCGTTCAAAAACTTGTCACTATGAAACCAGCAACTAATTCTGCTGACAGTTGTACTTCAACATATGACCAAATACAAATTTTGGTTAATCAAATGATCTCCGCTGGATACGATGTCCGAAAAACATCTGATCCTATGTGGTCAGAAACTATCCTAGCAAAATTTCCAAGGGAAATCGTCAAAGGGGTTTTGATCTTGTGCCGCACACAATCTAATCAAAATATAGATGATCTTTTGAACGCACTCAAGAAGATAGCGGCAAAGAGATACGTCGAGAACAGAATAGGGCACTCGATACACGAGAGGGTCAACACCGGCGCAACAGATAAGACCACTTATCCGCGACCTCATAGCAATGATAAGTGCGCGTTTTGCCACAGGAGCAATCATGTATCTGTTGCGTGTCGCACAGTACCCGACCTAAGCACCCGCCGAAAAATGTTAAGAGATGAAAAACGCTGTTGGAAGTGTTTTTCACCAAGCCACAATAGTTTCGATTGTCAGAAACCAGATTGTCCACAGTGTGGACAAAAGCATCATGTAACCTTATGCTACAGAAAAGAAACTACCACTTCAAGGAGTCAAAACACCACATGGAACCCTGGTCAAAGAAACGCCAGGACAAGCAATCAAGCTGCTAGGCCTAATCTCAATCAAAATAGAGATCGCCGCAACCCTAACGGTTTCAACAGTGGTAACAGAAACGTTGCAAATAACAACTTACACACAAAGAGTGAAAATACCCCATCGGAAATTTGCGAGCAACGCCAAACTGCTTCCCAGCAGCTCGTACTGATGACTGCTGAAGGCAACCTCTGGAATCATAATAGAAACGAGTTCGAAAAAGTGCTATTCTTCTTCGACTCTGGCGCCCAGAAAACAGTCATCGAAGAGAATTTAGCGAACCGCTTCGGTCTTCCCAAGGAGACGACGGAAATTTGCACGATGTCAGGCATCGGCGGACACATTGAACATTTCCAAAGCCACATAGTACTGACAAAGGTTAGCACAGTATTCGGAGAAGAACTGGAACTAAAGATCCAAACAAAACCCGTAATAACAAATGGGTTTCCGAGTGTTAACCTCAATAAGGCTGACATCACCTTTCTGAAAGAAAACAAAATTCACCTAGCAAATTCAAAGCTTCGTGGTGAGCATCAAATCCCGCATGTTCTAGTCGGACTAGATTACTACCATGATCTAGTTTGCAGTCCTGATCACAATCTAACAACACCAACGGGACTTCATATCGCTACTACCGTATTTGGTCCATCCATATACGGAAAAGGTTTGACAAGACATCAAACCGAAGGAACTACCGTCATCTACAGCATGACGGCAGTTCATGAGAACAACGAACAAGAAATGCTTCGCAAAATGTTCGAACTAGACGGACTCGGAATCGTAGAAAAAGAGTGCCAAAATGATAGCAAAGCATTCGACTACCTGGAACACTACTCCAAGACTGTCTGTTTCAAAAATAACTTCATAACAGCACCTTTTCCACTGAAAGAAAATGTGTCACGATTAGAAAACAATTATTCTGTGGCGATTCGACGCCTAGAATCACTTCAAAAAGCACTGCGTCTAAACCCTGAGCAATGCAAATGGTACTTTGAGATAATACAAAAGTACAGTAATGAAGACATGATAGAAACGTTTTCAAAGACACATCCAGAGGCGGTTAGTACCTACTATATGCCTCACTCAGGGGTCTGGAAACCAGCCAAAACAGTGCCTCTACGCATAGTCTTCGACGCTTCTTCAAAAAAGAAGAATCAACTGTCTTTAAACGACGTGATTCATAAAGGAGAGTCGTTTATAAACAAAATCCATGATATCATCGTTACATCTCGAACAGAGAAGATCCTTCTGTTATGCGATATAGAGGCAGCTTTTACGCAAATACGCCTAATCGATTCCCATAAAGATTTGTGCAGATTCTTATGGGTGAAAAACATAAATCTTCCTCCAACCAGAGACAATTTGGTCGAATATAGGTTTAAAAGACTGCCGTTCGGCGTAACAGCATGTCCTAGCATACTAAATATGACTTTAGTATCCTACCTGAATAAAATCAATACACCACTGGCGAAAGAGATCGCCAGCAACTTATACGTCGACAACATAATGATGTTGGCAGAAAATGAAGATGAAGCCATTCTCAATACAAGACCACTCACTATGTCGAATTCTTCGGACATGGAAAATACCCCACTGCGACCTATAGACTTCCTACAGGGAAATATCAAATTCTCCTTGCCCTACTCTGAGGATAACGTCGACTGGCGCGATCCTATATTCGACCTTGAAGTTATCCAGACTGAAAAACAAGCGATAGAAGCAATGAGACACTCAGAGCACATTGCAAACAAGTTCTGGGACAGCTGGAAATCATTATATTTGATATCCCTCAGGGAAACTCAGAGAATACTCCTAAAGCAACGAAGGCACCTCACCAGGATATGCCCGGTGGTTGACGAAATAGTAATAATTGAACAAGATCTGATACCGAGAGGCAACTGGCCCTACGGAAGAATAACACAAGTTGTAGAATCTGCCGACGGATTGGTCCGCTCGGCAAAAATTCTCATGTCAAACGGCAAAATCATACAACGACCGCTTAACAAGATATTTCCTCTTGAAATTCGCAGTATACCTGAGAATCCAGCGGAGCCCAATTCTGAATCACAAAATGATCAAGCAAGCAATGAAGACCAAATAGCTACGGACATAAGTACACCGGATCCTAATCTGAAAGATGATAGGAGAACACTAGAAAATGCTGACCAAATCTTGAATACCCAGGAAAACCTTCCGATGAGAACTGAAAGGCAGATTCTGCCTCGCGCATCTAAAACTCGAGCATACGAGGTTATCAGGGATTTCGAGAGAAGCCTAGAACATCCACAAACATCGAAATTCCCAGTATCCTCATTCTTATTTCTGGCAGTACTATCACTAATTGCGCCTGCGGCTGCAAAAGAAGTCGCACCCAACGTAAGCTGCTTGAATGGTCTGGTTACAGTTCATCCACCAAGTAACCATTTTGAATTATGTTTCGATTCTGAATGCCAAACGTTTAAAGAACGCAACCAAAATCGTTCTTATAAACTACCGATCTCGCCTATCAACAGTAATGTTGAAGTAAAACTGCGTGACTTATCAGAAAACGAAACCCAACAAGTATATACTTGCAAGAGGCCGAGATTTTGCGACCATCACGCAGTCATGTCTAAAACATTGCTGGGAAACCCGCACTGTTGGCCAGCAGGAGCTATCTCAACAGTGGCCTTGATTGCTTACGTAGTACTAATAATAATAATGGCAGTACTGTCGATTGCAGTATTAATAGCCAAGAAACTACGTAACTTCACAAAAAACTGTACCTTAATTAAAAGCAACACTACAGCAAACGAAAACTCTTGCTCCTTTAAACTTACGCCCTTGCCAGGGATTAATACAATAGCCCTTATTGCTATACTATGTACAGTAACTATAACCGGAAATGCTTGCCAGCATGGCTACACCAGACACTCAACCGAGCTGACTTGTGACGAGAACAACTGTCACTATGAATACTCTCGAGAACTACTATTCAATAGGTTACAAACCCAAATTTGCATACAAATGATTCATGAGAAAACCATGGTCGGATCCATCAAAATCTCAAAAACTTCCGTTCAGTACCAATGTGTAAAAACGGTAACCAGTTATACAAGACAATCAAAGGTAAAAATCTACCATGTGAAGCGCTGCGCCCAAGCAGGGTCTTGTACGGTGGAAAAATGCCAGACAATTCAGTCAAACGAAACTGTTCCTGAGCTTAAAAGAGCTGCGAGATATCCCGGCTATTCCGGATGTGTTAGCGGATGCGGTGGAATACTTTGTGGATGTTTCCTGTCCCTGCCGGCATGTTCATTTTACAGAGTTGCACACATCCCCATCTCCAGACGAGTGTTCGCTGTTACACGGTGCCAACACTGGACTTCATCCATTACCCTGGATGTGGCAATAACCACGTTTGGAAAAACTACCAACCAAACTATGGTAATGAACCCATATGTAACACAAGAAATGGACCGCATCAATTTAACGGTCATTTCTATTCAAAAACCCTTGAGCAGAATCATTGACAACACATTCGCTATGTCAGAAAACGTGTCCTACCTACTTCCGGAAGGATTTAAAGCAGCGGTGGAATGCGATACTGTAGATCTTGCAAAAAACCATTTTTCGCGTTGCAAAAATCGTATAAGGTGTGACTGCGGAACCTCAATACACCAGTGCCAATGCCCACAGAACTGGCTAACGCTCGGTGAGAGCAATGATTATATGCTTCCCCTTGAAACACCACACGAAAAAATACTGCAAAGCGGGCAAAATATTCTCGCCATATCAAATGAAGAGGAAGTTACACTAAAAATTGAATCAAAGTTAGTGAGGAACTCCGCAGAATTGGTTTTCAACCAAAAGTGCGATATAGAAGCATCTGATATCACAGGATGTTATAACTGCCCACACGGGGCTCAATTTCTGCTAAAATGTACGACAAAAAAACCTATGATGACAATTTCTACGTGTAGAAATCATACATTCGAAGTACACTGCGACCCATCGGGCAAAAACACCCTAATGCGGCTGAATTTTGAAAAAGCGTTGGTAGAGGAACAGTGCTTTGCGCATTGTACAGACACTCCCTCTGTGTTCACACTAAAAGGTACCCTTCATTACCATATAGAACACCCAAGCTTATCCATTTTCGAAAATAACGTTTACGGAGTACCCCTCACTCACCAGTGGTTCTCAGACATAACGATCCCTGACATTACACCATGGATTTCGCTCATAAAGGATCACTGGAAACTTATTAGCACAGCCACAGTTTCGATAATGATTCTTCTTGCTGGAACTTACATGTTCGGACCAGCCATCATACTATTTTTCGTGAAAATTGTCTTAAAAGTAATGACTACCGTTACCGAAATTGTTTGGCGAACAATTAAAGTAGTCTTGCAAAGAGTAACATTACGAAAAACAAACTCCATTGAAGAGGAGAAGTGATAAAAATGCGGTCGTAACTCATACAGCATTATAAATAATTAACAGGTTAACATCTAGCCTCTTATCATGACCTCGCGCCAATACAACGTATCACCTGCCTCACACCTTTCCATTTACAACCTTACAAGAGCGCATACAACGCTAAAGGGATACGACCCAATTGATAAGATATGCGCTCAGGTCGCTAAAAATATATTTAAGCAGACCCTAATTAAGCTCAGCAACCGTCCGGTTATCACCATGAACTCGTCCAATATCGATATGCAGCAGGCTCTCGACGACCTCGACAACTACGACGACCCGTCGGATTCGGCACTTCTTCGTGAACTTGCCTCCCGAATTGAGGCAATCGAAAAAGACGTCAAGCGGCTGGCGGCTATGGAGAAGGCCATCCAGACGATTTTGGAGCGTACGACTCCAAAATCGCCATGTCTCTTCTGCTCCTTAGAAGAGAATCGAGATGGCCATTACTCCAGCCGCTGTAGTCGTTTCCCCGACCCCGTCTCCCGAACCGCAAAAGCGGCTCAGCTGCACCTATGCTTGAGGTGCTTGAAGGGGGAGCATGTGGACCCCTGTGAGGTGAAGTGCGGGAATTGTGGCCTCGGTCACAATTCCCTGCTCTGCCATGTCAGCAGGAGAGGTCCACCCCCCAAACGCCCCCGCAACTAACACCTCCCCCCCAAGACGACCGCCGACCACCCCCCCCCCCCCCAAGACGACTCCACCGACAACGCCAACTACACCTCTACCGACGACGACGACAACGCCGACGACGACAACGCCGACGACATCCACTTCATCGACAATAATGCATATGTACATACCATGTACTTGTATACACTTGAATTGGTTAAAATACACTGCATCATTTTGTTTCGGGGGGCCGGAGTATCGTCGTGCCGACGATCCGGCCCCTTCCCCCCTCGCCCCGCCCCAACAAGGGTGCGAGGGGGTTTGCCAACACTCTGCCATATTGCGTCCAAGATAAAGGGTTGGTCGTCGCTGTTCTCTTCCTCCTGTGTCCATAATAACATTACCACTGAACCACTGTTTTGTCCCACGGGTATACTACCCAAAAGTCTCGCGCCCACACAACAACCCAGAATTACGGGAACTCCAACCAGCGTTATCCAAGGCTTAGTAGCTGGTGTGGCACACCCACTCTTTGGTCAGGTGACATATGAGAACAAATATTGTTTAGAGAACGACATTTATGGTTTCAGACGATACTTTCACAGCCCCAGAGCGGATGGCAATGGTGGAACAGCTAACTGTTCCCTCACGGAATGGGCAGGATAACCAGCGAACTTCGTTGAAGGGTTTCACAGTAAACTTCGAAGGGCGTTTCCTACTGGCACCCCCGCTATGGCAGCTCTATTACAGTTTTTGGCCTCACAGTTAACTACGGCCAAATCTCAGATCCTGCCTATAGCAAATGGGGAAATGGCGACAAGATATATCCGAAGTCGAGAAGCCTCCAGGCAAAATGAAATACACGATGAAATGAGACGCTTCAGACAGTTCCTCCAGGCGGCTGATCGTCCACCTACCACAAGAGAGTGTAAGGACCACCTTGATACCTTAGCCAGCAACCTTGCCCACTAGTTAGCTCTCAATGTGCCCCGTCCCCTCCTTGTACTCCTCTGAAGAACCCTACTCATGTTATCCTGCCCATTCCCTGAGGAAACTGTTAGCACACTTGCCTTTGTATTCAGGTATATGCTTGCTCACAAATGTAATCTTAGGCGCTCCACAAGATTTGCTTGTTTTTATTTGTGTTGTCATTTGTACTTTAAACGCTTTGGTAAAGAGTGTTCTGAAATATTTGTCTCAAACAAAAGACAAGTCTCAGGCACGTTCCTAGACATCCTGCAGAAACTCAGTGACCGTTGTGGCCGGATCAGTGTATTTCCTCGGTGATATCACAAACAGTACGATTCGTGTGGAAATATATCACGCTGTGATGAGATGCCGGTCGTGCAAGTCGCCCAAGAAACAGCATGCTCCCACGCGAGGTGGTAGATGCGCGCGAAATAGCGGAGGCAGCGAGAGGTGGCAGACACGGTCCCACGCGAGACGGTTGTGCGCGCGAAATAGCGGAGAGGCGGCGAGAGGTGGCAGACGCGCTGCAAATCGACGTGACTCAGCAGTAGCGGGGACGAGCGGGGCCGAGTTGCCCGTCAACCTTCCCCGGCCCGGTTCTGCGATTGCACAAAGCACACTTTGTGGCCGTATGGAGGATTCGTGCTTGTAAGCTTCCGCACCATTGTTTACGTATCATGTTTCTCTTCGTTGCGACATCGTTGGGATGCGGTGCCCTCCCACTAGGATTGCACCGAAATTGACGCTAACTCTTCTGGTCTTTGAACAATGGATATCATTTGTGAGAAGCAAAATACACCCGTCCCACATAATGATGTCAAGTATTCAGGATTCTGGCTGCCGCCCCGGATCATATGTGACTCAGTGTCTGCACACTTCGTTATTTTGATCGCGACGCGGGAATAGAACTGAAAATGTACAAAGTGGTGAGACGAATACTGAGGTTGAATGTACTACGAGCTGAACAACATCGTTGCTCCTCGTCATGGATTACTAGCGCAAGGTGGGTTACTCTACAAACAACGGATTCCTCCGTTTTGCGACGAGACGAGAACTCATGGAGGATTCAGGATGGAGCCTGAGTCACATAAACCAATCGATGCTGAAAAACTCTTCATTGATTCGGAAGTGCAGCGGCTTTTGACAGCTCTGACGGGGATGGATCTCGAGGGAAAAGTTTGTCTACGAAAAACATCCGTTGCAAATGGGCGTCTCATCCTGCCCTTCTTACTTGTTCAGGTGTTCAGAACAAGGAGGACACGAATACAACAACGATCCCATTACGCTTTGATGACTGACGAGCGACTTGCTCAGGTGTTAACTATTCCGCAACTTACACGCTAATTTGTTTTTGATCTACGGTTTTCAAGACCATGGATAAGATGCGAGCAGAAGCGCAAAGGTTTCTAAGCCTCGTTCCCTTGAAGGAACCTCGGTCAGAAAAGGTGTCCATGTTGTTCGCTCTTCGTTATTGTGTGTGTTCTAACTCTTGTTCTTTTCGCAGGTCACCATTCTTTCGGTGGATCCTGAAATCGAAGGTTTCGACAACTCAAAGTTTGTTTTCACCGATATTACTTTCGACGCTACAGATCAGGTGAGTCATCCAAGCACTGGGACCAGATTTGGGGAAAGTTATATAATCGCGTTTAAAAATACCCCCGTGCAATCGATTCGGTCAGGTGTTCGCGGTGGAGCGCGGAAACTGCGCGCTGGCTCTCTCTTACGCTCTTGTAAGCCCGCGATGGCATCGCAGGCAAGCGGCTCGTGGCGCAGTTGGTAGTGGCGGCGCTTCGGCGAGTGGGGTCGGGGGTTCGGTTCTCCCACGTTGTGGCATCTTTACATTTCAACTGACTATTTAAGATTTGAGAGTTTTTGACGTCTACACAATTTGCTGATGTTTTCTGCGCATTTTTCCACCTGTAGCCCGAACCAGCCGCGGACTCCTCCTGAGTGACAAAAGCAGTTTCCACACGAGCAGCTTGGATGGCACTCATCCTGGAGTAACTTCCCTATCCGCAGGAAAGCTGGACGACATCGACGGCGCGTCTTCTGAATCCCGATGTTCGTAACGTTTAGAAACGCTGTCCAGCAGCGGACGATCCAAACGCGCCGGGCGCCTTGTCCCGCGTCTACTCCATTGTACGGTGCGCAAGCGCGCTCCACCGCGAACACCTGACCGAATCGATTGCACGGGGGATTTTTAAACGCGATCAAGTTGTATTCAAAGCGGTTTGTCTTTGGTTTGCTGGTGATGGTTTCTCCTTATGCACTTGGGGAGTAGCAATCTTACTTGAGCTGCATATTCATTCTTGCCGGCGCAAATCAAGAGTATGCTTCCTTTAGCGGGAAACAAAAAATCCGATGTTCAGGAACACATCCTTAATACAGAATTAACCTAGAATCCAGCAGGAGGGCTGATAGATGCATCTTAGAAGTAAAATGGGAATTATGCAAACCAGGTCAATTTTATCTAAAGTTGAAATGAAGATACTCTAGTGACGTTAAATTGGTCCTCTTTTTTCAAAAAAAAATCGCTGGAAAACATCTTCGCTGAGTGTCTTGAAAAACCAATAACGTCACCGCTTCAATAGGATTACATGTGGACTGGTCCCCGAAAAATTCCGTCACGCGCGAGCGGCGAGAGTCAGATGAGTAGAGTGAGAGTCCAGATTGGGCTAGGGAAGGGACTCCGGGGTGTGGCGAACAGGGAGGCGTGGAGTGCGCGAGACGACACGACGAAAAACCGCGCGCCGCCTCGGCACTATGCCAAGCGGGCCAGTTCTCCGGCAACGCTTCAATAGACACAAAAGTCTCATCATTTGACCTCAAGCAATACTTTTAGGTTTGTTCTAACGTGCCGGAGTCCAATGAATTCGCTAGCATGTTATAGGTATAGAGCATCCTGCGCTCGTTTTGTTCATTGCACTGTATACTGGAATGATAATATTGTTGCTACCTGCACGCGAATAAATCTAGGAACAGCAGAAGCAGTCACAACTGAACTGGTACACTCTCCGCAGCATAACTTCGGATAAAAGCAATTACACTACCAATTAAATAAGCATTGCAATGTTCCGGATGGATGCAGGGCACAGTGTCTTCACACGAATATCGGAGCACTTCAGAATGCACATAAGTCACTATGGAGTATGGAGAACCGCTTCGATTTTTAGAAGTGAACTTTTTAACTAATCTGTAGCATTTGTGATATATGTAAAGATATGGATAACATACTACAATACCGCTAGGTTTGATCACATGCACGAGAAACAGGGGTTTTGCAAATTTGCAAAACAAACCCAGTACGCGAGTTACAAACCTGCGACCCTTCTCTCACGAGTCGGGGGAGCTCCCTGCCACGCCGTGCGCTGGCCTGCGATAGAAATCCTCACCCCGTAGGCGCTTGTCAGCTGCGAAGCACGTGAGTCAGTATGACGCCAACTGTCCAGCTTCTGTCGTCGCTAACTCTATTACTAGAGTCGAGTTACCTGCAGTTCGTTGTTTCCCAGAGAGACATAATCCTGCCCCTATATAGCTCTTGGGCCGTTACGACCTACTGTTGAGATATGTAAGGTCGGTTAGGTTTCTCAAAAGTGCTTTATACATTTGTTTTAACTTACAGATTCTGGTGTAGACACCGAATCCTGTTGTGTATTATTACGGTCAAAAATTCTAACTTCTCGCGCCAGGTGGCACTGGAACCCGCACCCCCGGATTTCCGGACAGGACACTAGCCGATCACACCATGATACACTTTTTGGTCGCACGCATTGTCCCGATTCAACGAGTGAATATCTATCGATAGGCCATTGCAACGAGGATATGTTTCGTACGCATGTTGCCTGCGGTCAAACAATGGTGATGGGGTGATCGGCTGGGATCCATCCGAAAAGCAGTGTCCGAGTTCGAGCCCCGGCTGACAGAAACCCTTGCCAGACAGCTTATAACTCAATTGTCGTGCTAATTGCATCTAATTTATCTTTGGTGTTCATTTGCTTCACGTTTTTCTATCATAATTGTGCTTATTACAAGGAGTGTATTTGAAGATAGGGGCAGAATTAACATCTAAAATTGTAGTATACGCTCCTGTTGTCTTCATGGTTAAACATTTCATTGTCATTTGTACCAGATGAAACAAGGCAGGCGTGTGTAAGACCGCAATGCCAAATCCTATCTTACCATATATAATAGAAGAGGGTTTTTTGTCTCAACGTGACCGTGGGAAACTTCGTAAACTTTGCGGGCTCGATGGCTTAATCACCCAAGTTTTCCTATCATATATAATAGAGGAGGGTTTTTGTCTCAACGTGACCGTGGGAAACTTCGTAAACTTTGCGGGCTTGATGGTTTAACCACCCAAGTTTGAGGCACGATCGCGACTTCTTTCTCGAAGGAGAGCGCCGGGAGGTGAGCAATCGCCGCTGCCGAGGAG
Organism: Heligmosomoides polygyrus polygyrus; assembly: GCA_947396885.1. Classification (NCBI taxonomy): domain Eukaryota; kingdom Metazoa; phylum Nematoda; class Chromadorea; order Rhabditida; family Heligmosomidae; genus Heligmosomoides; species Heligmosomoides polygyrus. The sequence goes on from OX377203.1 coordinate 35,405,333, forward strand.
GACACGTGAGGCATTGCGAAACAGGCCGGCGCCTCGGCTGTCCGCGCATGTGTTGGGCGGCTACTGCCTCGAACTGGCCTCCTTGAAGGCACCTTTTCATGCTACCGGTCAATTAGTGCTTGCAATTAGGTGCTGCTACAGTTGCATTACAGCGGAGTACGACTCTGGCGCCTGTGTGCATGGCCGAGGTCAAGCTCATTCCTGTTGCTGCTACCTCCTCTGTGTTTGGGGATAACCTTCTGATGTGTATGAGCTTTTCCGTCACTTCTGAGAACAGCTCCTGCTGTGTTCATCCATACTGCCGCTCTTCGCTACTGCCTATACCACCGTTTCACTTTGTTTGTTTCTCTTCGAGAGCCTTTTAAATCGATGTCAGTGTTGTGGTGAGAATTTGCGGCCCTATTCTAGTGCTCGCCACTCTACACGTTAGAGTATGCGCCTCGATAGGAAGGCACATGTATGCCCATTCACAGCAGAATGACCTAACTCGGTTCACCATAGGGCTAGAACGCACCAGTGCTGCTGATAATTTTGAATTTCATACAACACAAAACGACGGATTGGGCGTTTCTACATCGTGAACCTTCCGCCCGAGCCTATTTGCGCCTAAAGGCCCCCACAGAGTTCTGCGGCAGCACCGCGGCCCTATGCTTAACCATAGGACAGAGACGCAGAGCTCGCAGCCGGCGGCGTCCCTGCCCTATCCTTAACCGGCGAGCGGAGTTGCCGCAGAACTCTGTGGGGGCTTTAACTCATTGGAAGTCGCAGTACTCATATCCACACTTGTGTGCTTCTTACCAAGGCTGACAACCACTTAACACGATGAGCACTGTCCACCCGAGCCGTTCGGCGCCTCATTCCGTAGGCTGTAAGTAAGATTCTCCCATTCAAAGTTCATTGGATTGAGCCCATCAGTTTCTCCCGCCCACACAACTTCCTACTTCCTACACTCTTCCAAGCTGTTGCGATTTTTATTCGATTGATCGCAGAAGTTGAACAACAAACAACGGTGAGGAACATACATATCCGACTTTTGTAGTTCATGTAAGTGGCTTTTACACTATCAGTCGAATAAAAGCTGCGGTGAACTTTTCGAGGGCATCGCGTGATCTCGTCTTTTATTGCGGTAGTTGCTTGCTTATTAGCTAGGCTGTAAGTAAGATTCTCCCATTCGAAGTTCGTTGTGTCGAGCGCATGCATCAGTTTGTCCGCCCGCTCATGATTCCTATTTATCGCTTGGGCCCCCTTCCAAGACGTTGCGATATTTATTCGACTGATAGCGTAATTTTAACAACAAATACAACTGTGGGAACATACATATCCCCACTTTATGTGGATCAATTAGGTGGCATTTACCCTATCAATCAAATAAGAACTGCGGTGAACTTTTGGAGTGCATGGCGCGATCTCATCTTTTAATGCGCTATTTGCTTGCTTCTTAGCTGTGGGCTGTAAGATTCTCCTATTCGAAGTTATTTGGACTGAGCGATTTTTATTCGATTGATAGCAGGAGTTGAACCACAAATACAACAGTGAGGAACACACATATCCCCACTTTGGTGATTCAATTAAGAGGCATTTACGCTATCAATCAAATAACCAGTGGTGCTATCGGTCTTCTCTCAGACCTAACCGATCGGGATTGGAGTTGCCTGATTATGTTGGCCGACGGAGGCGTTCCATAGTAGATTGGGCGCTTTCATCAGGCAGTCGATATCGATCGATATTATAGATCATTTGAATGGTGCTATCGGTTTTCTCTCAAACCGAACCGACCGGGATTTCTCTCTGACGCATTGGGACAGAAAATCGCACCATATATAAAGGAGGGAGGCATAACTCACTGTCTGTAGTGGTTCGTCAATAGCGGGAACCAAATTCCCGTCCCACCCCCCCCCCCTGTTTTTTACACTACGCTCTCGGAGTAATTCTTCCCGTACGTTCCTCAAAATTAGTGGCTAATGAAGTCACCTTCCCCGGAATTCCCCACACCTCGCGGCTCGAAGCACGACGACTGGACAGAAATGTCAGACATTTCTTTCGGCTTGACGAGCTGCAACCGACGCTGGTTGTGGGGACCCCAGCGGGCTCGACGATGGGATGGGTTTCTGACCCCACATGGCTCACCATACCCGACGCCGGCAAAGCCGGCTAGCCTAGCGTGGCCCGCCCGGCCAGAATCGGGTGCGGGCGAAGCCCGCAACCGACGTTGGTACTGAGATGTAACTGGTACCAAGCTAGGAATCAATCTGGAGTAGGCGCAAGTTTCAACGTGCTCGTCGCTACGGATGCTGCCTTCCCCAGCGTTGGTTGCGGGCAAAGCCGGCGACCGACGCTGGTCTATCATACTCTATAATAACGGGCTAAGCGATTAGCCATGGAGCACGTCAAAAAATAGGGGCGGAAACATCAGGGGCGCGAAAATAGCAGAAAATACCCAAACGCCTTTTACGTGCCTGGCTGCCGTAGACGTACCGAACATGTCGGCAACCGTGCCTGGCGATGCCGTAGACGTGCCGAACACGTCGGCAACCGTGCCTGACGATGCCGTGGACGTGCCGAACACGTCGGCGACCATGCATGGCGAGCCGTAGACGTGCGAACACGTCGGCGACCGTGCATGGCGAGCCGTAGACGTGCCGAACACGTCGGCGACCGTGCCTAGGCATTTAGATGATCATCGACGGGAGGCGTTCACAGCAGGGGGAGGCAATCGGTATCGATCAATATTATCGATTTTTCTGTGGATGTCGTGCAAGCGCTCTGAAAAATCAGCCCTGGAGGTAATCGAGGTCACTGAACACGAATCTGAAGTCGACCAATCGATATCGATCGATATTATCGATTTTTTGATGATGTCGTTTTGGCGATCGGAAATTCCAGTCCTAGGGGTATCGTGGTTGGTGAATACGACTCTGAATCCTGTTATTAAAGTGTCGAGTGCCTTGATTCCATTTTGAGCCGCATTTACGATTTGTTTATAGATGTCTTTCCTGCGGTCCGATCTCCCCACCTCCGGGCTAATCGACGTCACTGAGCTCGAATCTGAAGTTCATTTTTGAAGTATCGGTCGCTATCAATCGATATCGACCGGTATTACCGTTTTTGTATAGGAAAGGCGGCGCTGTTACCCTACCAAAATCCAGGTTTGAATAACGCGCCATGTGCGGTTATACTCTTTAACGTGCAGTGTGGCTTGGTGCGTGAAGCTTCGAAAATCATGGCTGAATCTTGCGGTCCGGTACTTCTGTCCTGGGGTTGTCGATGTCGCTGAAGGCAAGCGTGAAGTCCACATTTGAGGTGTCCATCGCCATCAATCCATTTGGGCCATATTATCGATTTTTTGTGGATTTAGTTAGTGGGCGGGGGAAATGGGGGGGGGGTGAATTACGGCACGAAAACACGAAAATAGCGAAAAATACCCAGACGTCTTCTCCCTGCCTAGGAACTTCTGCCCTAGAGGTGGTCGAAGTCTCTAAACACAAATCTGAATTCGCTTTTGAAGTATCGATCGCCATCAATGGATATTGATCAAGCTATAGATTTTTTGTGGATGTCGTCTAGGCGGTTTAAAACTTTAGCCCTGGAGGCAGTTGAGGTCACTCAACACGAATCTGAAATTCGTTTTTGAAGTATTGATTACCATCAATCGATACTGATCAAGTTACCGAGCGCGAAAATAGCGGAAAATACCCAGACGTCTTCTACGTGCCAGGGATTTAGAAGACGTGCGGAATACATCGCGTGACGTGCCTGGGACTCAAAGGACGTGCCGAAAACGTCGTCCGCTGAGGATGGATCAGTGAGGGGAACCAGTAGCAGTAATGGGGGACCGTTTCAATAGGGGAAGACCAGTAGTGGGGAACCAATAGATCGCCCTATCACACCATATACTGTACGTACTGCGAGCCTTTTGTACTCCTAGGTAGGAAAGAAAGCTGTACAAGTAGAGCAGCTAGCTTGATGTGATTGTCCCTAGCTTAGTGATACTGCAACATCGCGCGAAGCGCGCAACTGCGAGGAACGCCGATAGGCTTGTTATAGTATAAGGGAACGGAGAGTTATTACGGATGTAAGAGGCCATTTTAATATCCCTATGCGCCATGGGCATTGTTAGGACTTACGGAACGAACAGCGTATGTCTTTGTTTGTTCGACGAGGGGATGCTTTGTGTTGATAGCTCTTTAGGAGCGGTGTGTCTTAATGAGCACCATCAAACATCCATCCATAGAAAAACGTCACCGAGTGACTGGGTGTTTGATTGCGAGAAAAACATCGAAGAAAGCTTAGGATCGAGTAGTAATTATCCGCGAAGTAGATGGGACTTTGCGGACGTCTACGCCAGAAGAACACGACAGGATGAATCGGACCTACTATGAAAAGCCTAATCGGCCAGTCTTTCCTCCAGCAGTTTTCGAAGATCCCTATCTGCAGGTAACTATTGGTGCCTCATTTTTACTGGCACTCAGTATTGACCTTCTAGGACGCTTTGGCAAGAAGAGATCATGAATTCGTTCTTGACTGGGCGTGTTGGTTTTACGAACCGGATGATCCCGCTTATATTAAGGTTTGACTTTAACCGACCAACGTTCACAACTTTTCTCTTCAAACAAGTTCCGTTCAGCTCGTGCAAACTGTGTTTGACCGCATCGTGGAATCAGGCGACTTTGATGTCCTGTATTCAACACGACATTTTGGAACACTGGTATTCTATCTCGCTTTGAATGGGAATATTCCACCATTGTTAAATTATTTCGGAGCGCGGGGGAGGTAGGTGTCATTTTTTTAACCAGCCTGTTGATGGTAATGGATAAATTCCATTCACGTATTGGTGACCACATTAGTCAGAGGAATAATTGAAAGTATTCGTCCAGCTTCTGTATATGTATATATATATATATATATATATATGTATATATATGTATATAGCTTCTGCTATTGCAGAATTAGCGACTGCGCTAACTTGGTCCGACTACAGAAGACTCTACATCCTAATTGGCGATTTGCCATTAACAGCGGTGACACGGACTTGAAGATCGTCACCGATTTCGTTAAGCAGGTACAGTGAACATTAAAGTCTAATGTTTTTAAACGTTGAAGGAAGTGTGGCTGGCTCGCAACCTTCATCCTTTAAAGGCTGGACAGCAACGCCGTTGCATTGTTGGTAAACATGTCCAAATCGCAGTGTTCACTGCTTCATCTTATTTAGCCCTTTCTTATGGCAATCCTAGAGGGATATATTCCGACATTGCAGGCTAGCAGTCACTCATTTATCGCTCAATAACGCTTCTATCTGCGTCCTCATCAGGAGCGTTACCTTGACGAGAGCGCCTATTGTCGCCTCTACAACGTTGCTGTAGTAGCTCAGCATTGCTGTTGTCCGCGCTGTACTTCATATGGCTGAAATCGAGCAGGATATCAACTGGTTTACGGAACTTACATAAGTTCGCTTTGTGCAGCATAACGAAGTCTTTTACCTCTGTTGAAGCTTTCATCAGACTGCACGGCGCGAACACCTTTATGTTGTAAGCATAGTGGTAGCTCTTAATAAATGTATCGTGGAGGGGACTTGTACACAGATACTCTTCTGCGTTAACATTAGTACAGTGCATACCATAAGTATAGATGCGCTAAACTCTCATCTAACGTGATATACCTTCAAGCTCAGAAAGGAAAAAAGCCCTCAACATTGACATCCTTGAAATCAGAAGCAGAAACAGTGACATCTCTCTGCAGGATTATATACGGAGGAGATAGACTTCGCTCTGGCGATGTCTTCAAAATAGATCGTTCTTCAACTAGGGGTGCGCAGGTTCAGAGCTATCTGCTTTCCGCTGTCTTAAAATCTTTTCTAGGCCTTGTCGGATCGGTTTGGAGATTGTGAAACTATTTAAATTAAGTCATATTCCTACTGAAATTAGCGAGTTTACAAAAATTCTGCTCTGCTACGTACGGTAGATATGTTGGTTTCGTGTTTTTAGTATTGCTTTCTGCTCGCCTTGGTTTGCTTGCCTTCATATTTTTACTACACACTTTAGATCCTATTTCACTTGATAAGCCTTCATTATGGTTTCTTTACGTGCTGTGTTGTTCCTTGCTCTAAACAACTGGTGTTGCTTTAAAACGCATTACCATGATTGTTTTCTTTTTAAGTCGTTCATTACTGTGGTAGGGTTTTTGTTCTCACCAGCGTTTAATATGCATGTGGTTGCACACGAAATAAATAAATAAATTTTTATGGACGGTAATTGACAGGCATGAAAAATACAAGTAAGAGTTACAAAAAACTGTAGTTATGAAAGGGAATACAATATGCGGCATTTTGAACATTGTTAGGTAAATGTTTGTTTGAATGTTTGTCGTTCACTAAATATGATTTTCTCCAAATTCTAGGTGCACTTGCGGAGACTGAGCTAAAAGGTTCTGCAGTGTTCTGCCTATTATTTAATCCGCAAAGTAAGATTGCGTAGTTAGCAGTATATTTACAGAACGCAAGGTATCGTGATCAGCTGAGCGACTTGAATGCATTCCTCAGGGATGGTACAGTGCTTCCTTCTGTGTCCAGAAAAGCTGAACCTATGACAAGGACAGAACATATGCCGAAGGTACCTTTTATGTAGCACGCAATCCATTCGTTCATGTGGTTAAAAACTGGCTTGCAGACTTCTGTAGACGCTAGCAATGTCAGAAGTTCTTCTGGCCCCCTTGGTGAGCTCAGTACGGAATACGAAGTCCAGGTATGTCAATGACTCATTAACAACCAATATTTAAGCTGGAATTTCTTAAAATCGTACCTGCTTCTGATCAAGTGTTTACTCGTGCTCGCACAATTCTTACAGTTATAATTTGTTCGCCTATATGAAGGCCCGAAATTGCTTCAACACTTTCTAACTAAAGAAAAGTCGTTGCCTGTACCGATGAGTTTTTAATAGACATCCCAAGCATGGTGGAGTAAACAAGTGGCCACTAATAGTTGTTTTGGTGATCTATAGCCGAATGCTTTGATTATTCTTATTCCAGCTCGTGAGATCGGAAGGTGAGCAGACTAGGGAGAAGGAAGTGGACATACGCAAGGAGCGACGAGGTCGTTTCCGGCCGCCATCTAAGTTGCGATCGTCGAAACCAGAGGAATGAATGATTCTAGATAGTACTTCTTATTTTGGATGCTGTTATAAAATTCTAGTGTAGCCACAACTTTTTTCAAACTTTTTGTAGTTGATGCTTGTTCTGTTATAAATCTAGAGAAATACTGCTTATAAAGTTCCTGGCGTAATACCGCTCAATATTGTTTCATTTGTTGCTCAACTCTCGCACCTGTCAATTAGGAGTGCCGTTTCACACGGGAGTTCTTTGGAGTTCGGTTCAACAATGCCGCGGAAAAACATCTCCATGGTACGGAGAACCTCGAATCGCGGAGAGAAGCCTCAGCCGTCCGAGCTGACCTCTTTCGTGGCTCCTCCTCCATCACCCCTTCCTCCTTCGTAAGTCGCATTTCGAACGAAATTCGTGTTATAAGATCCGACGTTTTCGAAGTAGAGACGTGAGGTGGCAAGTGACATCGACTGCGTTTATGAAAAGTTCGATCCTACAGAAACACTGAACCGCGATAGGTTATCCAACGCGTCCTAGTTGTACGATGGCAACCCAGATAGGGTAGGGCAATGTGTTAGCCAAGACAGAGGAATTTAGACGCCTTATTAGGGCTTAAGACGGTGAAATTAATTTTCTTGAGCCTCTTCTGTGTGGGTAGATTTATTCCTTATTTATGTATAGAATTATTAGATGTTGAGGAAACTTTCATAAGAAATTTCCAGATATCGTTATCGTGTCTAGACGTAGGGTGGGCAGATACAAGTTTCCACACTGTACGTAAAGGCAGGTTCGAGTCGGAGTCAATTTAAACGCTGCGTGGATCATGAGGTTTGCTAACAATTTCAGTGGAAAGTGAAAACACTATGTTTGCTCGCCAAAGAACATTGGGGTAATTATCTGGAAGGCCATGTATGGCAAACACCTGATTTGAAATACGAGTACAACTAGAGGCGAGTGTACCACTAGGAATAGTAATTAGCGCGTTAATAGCGGGGATCAAGGAAGTGGGGTGTGCAGTAAGGTTTGGGGCTAGCATACCGCGATCACGTAATAAAGCGAATTCAAGTTTATCTGGGGCTAAAAATTGGTATCTTCGCTGGAAAAGTTTAAGGTGGGCTCTCTAAAAGTTTTGTGAGCCAGCCTTCCAACTTGGAGCTGATCGCAGCACATGAACAAGCTCCGCTATGAAACAGGATTTTAGTAGAAATAATATCTGGGTTAAAGAATATTGTCCACCGCACTTAATGCACTCAAATTGTTGCTATTTCAGCCCAAAGGACACAATGAAAACTGAGCCATTGTCACTGGATGAAATTAGATGCAAGCTCTATGTACTTCGTGAAGACTTGGACTTTGACTGGGAGCCAAGCGGAAATGCGGTACTAAAGGTGTGGGAGCAAAAGTTTTCTCTTTAAGCAGGCCAATTCGAGTACCTCCTGCATTCTGAGACATATCTGGTTCTTATACCTAATTTTCGTCATTTAGCTACTGTTTTCCTTGCGGCTGTCTGCTGCGTTGTGGAGCAACATTAGCGATTGTGACGAGGTATTGTTGTCTTTGGTTCGCAGTCCTGTGAAATAGCTAAATGCCGCAGCATTAGGTTTACAACTATTGGGAACCATTGCACCTGCTTCTATTTGGAGAGGGACTTCAGACATGGGAGTACTCACCACTCTATGCCATCAGGTACTGGTTTCCTATGTGGTTTATCTTTGCCTGACGAAGTCGTATTGCTGGTTCCTAGGTCATATTTATACGTATATCTTTACTATATTCCTGCAAACATTCTCTTCCTTTTGCTGCCGTATTCGAAGATAGCGTTATTTGTTACGCTACGATGCTGTATTGGTGTCTTTACCCTTCTGGCTGAGTTTTTGCTGTATAAGGCTATATGCAAGCAGTAAGTCTTCATGCTAAACTATGGTGTTTAGTTTTGGGCCTGACAGTTGATCCTGCATTTTGCGTTTTTGCAGCTTGAGCATCAGTATCGGGCGGTTTTTTGTGCTGTTTTCGATGCTCTCTACGGGAATGTTTATATCGAGGTAGGTGAATAGATCTAGTCACTTTACTAACCAGGAAATTGTGTCAAGCTCCCGCAGATCTTTGAATAGAAACCCAAGTGTCTGGATAAAGCACTGGATGCTGCTTACAGAAATGCAAGTTGAAAAGACAAAATGCATTCCCTGAATGAGTTCGACCTGTTGACGTCTGTCTCTAACGTCTGACTGTTAGTTGGTTCTGTTGGCCAACGAATTTAATCTCAACACAAAGGGACCAAAAACGGATGCCAAGTTATGGATCAGCACTTAAACAACCTCCATTCACATATATTGGGTGAAACTGGTGCTGCTGTCACCACCACTGCTTGCCGTAACCTATAAGTGAGCAATACGCGTGGCTTGTCTCACACTTGCGCACTTGGCGCGATGTTACAGTATCACTAAGCTATGGTCACCCACTCAAGGTGACTGCTCTACTTTTACAGCTTTCTTTCTTTCTTTCCTCTTTTTCTTTTTTTCTTCTTCTTCTTCGAGGTTTATCCCGCTTCATAGCGGGATCCGCTCTTCTGGTGCCATGATGCTACTGTTTCCGTTCCAGCGCAAGAAAAGGACAGCAGATAACTTCAAGCTCATGTATAACGTGTCGGAACAACGGTGCTTCGGGCGTCTTCTAGGCCGCTTTCCAGCCACTCCGAACTCATGGTCTATTTTGCGGACGCTATCTTCCTTTCCACGCAAAACGTGGCCGTACCATTGCAAGCGAGCTTCCCGCATCTTGCCCGCTATCGGCGTAACACCGAACTTCTGCCGAATAGCATCGTTTCTGAGCGCAGCATCTTCGTCTCCATGACACTGACAAGGGAAGGGTCTGAAGCGTATGTGAGAACGGGGGAGCGAGCCATATAGGAAGAATCCTCATCCCTCATTTAGTATAAAAATGTGTTTATTTTTGGGCAAGTCGTTAACCCAAGGAGTGGGGGGTCCTTGAAATCGCAATGGAATACGGCGCATCACGAGTTCTGGGGTCTTGTACGCCCGCGATGCCTGTGTCGGCAAGCGGATGGGAGCGGAGTAGAAATGGGGTTGTTTCATGCGAGGAAGGTCGGGGAAGGTTTGAGGTTTGGTTGTGCGCTGCTGCATTTTTGCATTTCAACTGAGTGGTTGAGATTAAGGGATTCTGACGTCTATACCATTTTCGGATGTGTTGTCATACTTTTCCAGCTGCGTGCTGTGGTATTCAACATAATGTTGTACAAATGTTCAACATCAGCGATACGCAGGTACACAGTTCATGAAGCAGCACCGGGCACAATACGGGCAGCGTATAAAGGCTACAGGCTTCTCACACTTTGTTTCCACACATGGATCAATGACCTCGGGAAAAGCCATCCTGCTCGGATTTTAAAATGTGTCGTCGGTGGTGGTTCAAGTGAGGAACGCGGTCTTTGGATCCCGCAAATTAACCTAAACGGCATCGATATACTCTTTCCCTCATCTTTGCCTGTCACCTAGAAATCAGAGGTCTGCTGGAAGTTTCTAAAACCAAACGCCAACAATGTCTGAAGATGCTCGAGTGGTGATCCACCTGCTCCCGGTGAAGTGTAGCCCACCTTTAGACAAGGGACCTTCGAGGGAAGAAATCAAGCTGGCCGAACGGACGGCCAGCATACTAAAGGACCTCGAAGCACATCAACTTGAAGTTGACGAACACGTTGTGGTTAAAAATCCGGTCAGTAATAAATAAGTCGCAAGAAAGGCACTGTCCACAGCGTACAGCTAGAAAATGAGCAGAAAACGTCTGAAGATGGTATAGACGTAGGAATCCCCTTAATCTCAACCAGTCAGTCGAAATGTAAAAATGCAGCAGCGCACAAGAGCCAAACCCCAACCTTCCTCGCATGAAGCACCCCACTCCCACTGCGCTCCAAGCCGCTTGCCGGCAAATGCATCTTGAGCGTACAAGACCCCCCCCCCCAAACTAGTGATGCGCCGTATTCCATTGTGACTTCAAGGACCCTCTACTCCTTGGATTTAACGACTTGGCAAAAAAATAAACACATTTTTATACTAATTGAGAGGTGAGGATTCTCCCTATATGACTCGCTCCTTCCGTTCAGACATACGCTTCAGACCCTTCCCTTGTAAGGCGCGCTTCAACTTTCTTGGTCGTAGGCAAACACTCAGCGCCGTACCTTGCTACTGGCCGGACGACTGCTCTGACTGCTCTGTAGATTTTCGGCATTAAGTGCTCTGGTATCTTCCTATCGCAGAGGGGTGATAGTCGTTAGTCCCGACTCGGATGCGCACTGACGATGCCGACAGTGCCTGCGGAGTCAATTAGCGTCGACTCGCACAGTGCCACCCGCCGCTTCGCGACGATCTCCAGGGCAGCCCTCGCCGCAGTGTGATGGTGACCTAGCCGAGCACGGGAGCGTGCAGATCGACCGCGACCCGACTGAGGGCGAGACTTCACAGATCGATCACATTTACAATTACAGTAGATTACTTATTTAGAGGGTTTACAAAGGCAGCGTAAAGAGTCGCACTGGTGCGAGATCTACACACTTTCATATCAGAATTTCTAGCTCTACCTGATGGGCTGTACAAGAACGCTTGAAATTTCATCTGTAGAGCTATTTTGACGCAGGCTTCGAGCCAAAGGCTTCACAGCAATTAGGCACAAAATTTGTATACTTTATTATCAAAATTTTAAGCTCTATCTGTTGGGCTGTACAAGAATGCTTAAACATTCCTCTGTGGAGATATATTGCAGGCCTCCGGATAAAGGCTGCGCGAACAATCCATTTATTAGAGAGCCTTCCTAGCAGAATCCTGTTTCAGTTTTTTTCATAATATTTCTCAGGTTTTTCTAAGATCCTCGCCATCTTTATGAACCTTTGTGATACCCAGCACGATATTTCTCGAGACTAAGACTGAATAGGTAAGAGTAAAAATTCATGGTAATCGAATTTTATCATGCAACATGCCAAATTCCAGATTCATGCCAGTAGAATAAAGTTGCATCCTTCATGATTGAAAAAAAACTTTTGAGGAGGAGCACCGTTATTTTAGGCATCAGTGAACATTTCGCCTCCAAGCCTATGTCCTGGAGTTTTTTTGCATTGTTTGTGCAGTCTTTATCCGGAGGCCTGCAACACATCTCCACAGGGGAATGATTAAGCATTCTTGTACAGCCCAACAGATAGAGCTTGAAATTTTGATGATAAAGTATACAAAATTCGTGCCTAATTGTTGTGAAACACCTGTCTCGAAGCCTGCATCAAAATAGACGCAGCTAAATAAATAAATAAAATATCTCTACAGAGGAATTTTCAAGCGTTCTTGTGCAGCCCATCAGGTAGAGCTCGAAATTCTGATATGAAAGTGTGTAGGTCTCGCATCACTACGACTCTTTACGTTGCCTTTTTAAACCCTCTAAATAAGTAATCTACTGTAATTGTAAATCTGGTCGATCTGTGAAGTTCGTCCTCAGTGGGGTCGCGGGCAATCTGCAGGCTGCCGTGCTCGGCTAGGTCACCATGGCACTGCGGCGAGGGCTGCCTTGGAGATCGTCGCGAAGCGGCGGGTGGCACTGTGCGAGTCGACGCTAATTGACTCCGCAGGCACTGTCGGCATCGTCAGTGCGCATCCGAGTCGGGACTAACGACTGCCTCCCTGCATCCGCCCTCCAGTCCCTCCTGCTCTGCTCGCCTCGCAATGAGTTTCTGGAAGACTTGGAGACCGTAGATAAGATTTGGGTTCTCTACGACTCCAACGCATACCGTCCAGTACCGTCCGTGCCGTTTGACTACCTCGAGGAGAAGCGCCGCCTACGCAAGCAGAGTCGAACGTGCACCTCTAGAACGTTCTTCTATGCTGCTTCCGGGACTCGAAGGGGATGCTGTAGCACTGAAGCTGTTCTGTAAAAATGACCGAGACGACCTTCAGTGCACCGTCTTCATGGATAAGGCCTCGTGCATACTTCCCGTCGCTGCGATGGAATCGCGGCGATGAATTTGCAGGGCGACGCGAAAGAATTTGAATTTCCTTGTGCTCGTCGCATCTCCCATCGCTCTGCAAGGGAGCGCGACCGCGATCCGTTCTGGACCAACGCTAAACACCGCGCGCGGCGCGAAAAAGTATGCCATGCCCGCGATGGGCGCGGGAAGCCATCGCACATACCGACCGCCACTGTTGCGGCGGCCGCGGCGAAGTTTCCTTTGACTATTCGACCGCGTGCGGCGGAATGGCCACGGTCTGAGCTCGCGATGGCATCGCGGCGATGGAAGTATGCCCCTGGCCTAACGCCAGATCCCATGTAGTCAAAACAACCCACCAAAAAGTCGGGGGCTGGGCTGGGAGGCCGTACCCCATCCGCCTGATTCTCCTGACGCAGCCTCAGGTTGCCACCCCCCTTCCCCCTTTACCCCCTAAACGGAACAATTGGTAACCAGAAGGTGAGCCACTGTGGTAACTAACAATGGGGACTATGTTGTTGATTGTAGCACATTTTCTTAAACCTGGAGCAGCTTGTAGAGAGGCAATATGATGCTACAGGATGTTTTATTGCGATCAAAACTCTAACAGCGTCGGTGGTGTAAGGCAACATCACTGCCCGGAAAGCAGAAGATGAGGGTTCGAGTCCCGCCTGGCGCAAGAGTTTTGATCGCAACAAAACATCCTGCAACAACATATATTGTTGATTGATTTCCATCGTATGCTGAATAAAAAAATCAAGGAGGAAAAAACGAAAACCCAATCACAAGACTTGCCGAGACCAGCCATTTTCACGTCAAATTGGACACTCTCCAAATGGTAAGCAAGCCTGACGCTTTTGAAATCAAACCCAAAACCCCTCTCAGATCATAACGAGCGCCTTCCAGAATAGAATAGAGACTCTCCAAGAAGGTTAGAACAATCTCTCATCTAGGGAAAATGTAGTATTTTCCGGGTATCTTATTAGAACTTTGGAAAAAGTTCAAAACGACTTCACCCGGAAGTTAATGTTGCGAGTCCACGGATTTAACTATAGCCGGATACCAAATAGCAGTGAGAGAAATAAATTTTTGGGGCTGCGCACTTTGGACCTCAGGAGAAAACGTAATGACCTAATACTGCTTTTTAAAATTTTGCATGGATTGGTACGTATAGATAAGGGGAAGCTGTTGTCAATTCAAGTTTCAGCGACGCGAGGGGACTGTTTGAAGATTGTCCTGACTAGACCTAGATCAAACCTCAGATTGTATTCCTTTTGTCATTGAGCTGCTTCAGAATGCAATAAAATTTCTAAACGTTTAAACATTCCCAATACGCTTCGACGATTTAAGAGACTAGTGAAACAGCTTCTGATCTAGTAGTTGCTCTAGTAGTTGTTCTTAACATTAGTTGTGTTTTCAATCTCTATTATTGTGAGTTTATTGTTGTTACAGGTGTTTAAGTTTACGTTCACATGACGGTATATTGTTATGCTGATCATGTAATAAATAATAATAATAATAATAATAATAATAATAATAATAATAATAATAATAATAATAATAACTTTTTAGAATTTTTTATTCATCTGCACCAACAGAGAATAAACTGTCTGTAAAATTTGCATTTTTTTAATTTGCAGTTTAAAGCTTATCATAGAGTACAAAGCAGCTGCAATTTTTGACGTGTTAAAGGATCAAATCGCGCCATGCACTAATCTAGCTCGTTGCGATTTTAATTTGACTGATAGTGTAAATGCAACTTACTTGAAGCAGCAAAGTGAAGATAAGCGAGTTTTTTTAGTTGTTTTTATTGTACCATTTACAAGTGTGTAATTCCAAGCAAACTGAATTTTTGCTATCGAACCAATGAAAATCGCAACGTCGTGAATGAGTACACGGCGCAATCTCTTCTTTTATATTTATAAAATTGCCACATTCCTGCACCTTAAAACACGCTTAAATCATAATTTTTTTTCCAAAATAATGAAATTTTTATAATATTTCAAACAGTGTGTTCACTAAGTGTGGGCAGGTTAATTGAAACTTTCAAAGAAAGTCCTACTAAATTTTTATTGAGCAAAAACTTATCCCAACCTTATTGGAGAGTGTCCAGTTTAATCTGCAAGACGCAGATTCATTTTGGTTTTGAGGATGTTAAATTTGATTTCGAAGGCGTCAGGCTTGCTTAAAAAAGTAGGAGGATGTCCAATTTGACGATAAATCGTCAAATTTGACATGGAAAGGACGTATAAGGCTGAACTGTCCACATGCCACTTGGTCTGCAGTTCTGTTCATCCATCCGTGACAACGCCACAATGGTCGGAGCAAGGGTATCGGATCGACCGCTGCTCGGGGTTGGCTCTCAATGCGGGAATCATCACAAAAATGTGATTGCTATGGTCAGACTTCATAAGTGCAAACACCTAATTGCACAGCCACCATCGAACGATTTCGTCGACGTGGAAGCTGTCGCTTCGTCTTCCGGACCGATCTGAGCATTTTTATTTTTTTCCCATTGTTTCCGTGTATTTCTAGGTAGGTATTGAGTTTCCCTAGGGAGATCTCGATAGAAATTTATGCGAAAATTTAACATCCTTCATTTTCTATTCATTTATTATGTTTTTATTCAATATACTAACTGCTTTATATTTTTCAGTCGAATCGTCTGGCGAGGAGGACTCCCGGGTAACAAATCATCTGCGCTTAAGTTGATTCGCAGTCAAAGAATCACATCTTAAAAGAGGCATAGCGCTCCCTTCCCTCCAAAGCTCGAAGGGCATGACTGACGAACGTTAGTTGCCCTACAAGTGATACGGGGACGCCTCCCGATGAACACATGAACGTCTTCTTCTCCGGTGAGAGAAACGAGAGGGAGACCTTGGCTGGGCGAAATGGTTTCGAACTGTGCATCAATTCTGGGTGCAAGGGAGAGCCGGCGCCTCATCTGAAAGCGCTTCAACGACCCTTCCTGTAGACAGAGCCCAGGGAATCGTACTCTCACGACTGCGATCCCCGTACAATTTCAAAATATGGTGCGACTTCTCTGAACTCTGCACCTTCAATCTGAACACGTCAGTTGCAGTTAGAACTGCGCCGGATTTCTGATTTCTAGTACCAGCGGCTAATACTAAAACGAACAGCGGATGGAAAGGTTGGATCCGCCCTCACGAGGGGTCCCGCGGCGACCGCGCGCGAATTGTGGCGCCGCGCTCGGACGAGTTTCCGCAGCTGGGAGATCTTCGAATTTTGCGGAGCTACTGCTTCTCGCAAGACTTCGGAACTGGCCATAAGTCGAGCTGACATCTGAATTATCTTGAGGGGCACGTTCTTAGAGCACTCTTTCGGTCCCTTTATACAGCCATACCACGTTGTAGCTTCAAGAGCGTTGGCATAAGTATGGCTTGCGGAGTGGCGCCTTATCTTCTGAAGACGCCTCTTTTATTTCCACAGTCTTCCGTGATTTAGAGAACTGATGCTGTTTAAGACTTTATCTTCGTTGCTAATGAACCTCTCGGCCGCTCGATTGTTCACTAGCTCTGCAATAGTCACAACTGGTCCAGATTTCCATTTCAAAATGATGTGCTTCTTCAGTTAAACACTTTCCCTTTCTTATCGTCCTTGCACTCACACCTCTCTCTATATGAGTGGCCATCATACTCTTATTTCCTTAAGGAAAATGCCCAGTACTCCTTCGTTCTGAAATTTTTGTGTCTTGTATTTACCGTGTGGTGGTGTGCTTAACTGTGAGGACTTGCTCTTTAGAGAGTTTCCTCATTGTCCCGATGGACGATGGGGAACACAGCAAGCCGGCACTTCCTATAGTGCCGGACAAATGCGGTCCGCCTACGATCAGCTTGAACTACCTGCTCGACTTCGCCATTCAGCAAATTTATCATGAGATAACAGTGCTTTCCGAGCTGTAAGTCGTTTAATTGACCTTTTGATGCCAGGTTTTCCCATCGCACTGCTTAATGCCTAAGCGGCCATCCACTTATTTCTGCGGGAATCGGTCACACGTTGTGGAACTTTTAATCCGTGCGCTCGTAGTTCCTCGAAAGGGGTCTGTTCATGGTCTGCGATGTGAACGTTTGGTCGCACAAAACCTGTCCATACTCAAGCGCTGTTGCTGCTGTCGTACCAGTCGGCTGTTCATATTTGCCAGCGATGGAAGCGCTGGAGCACTGGAGCACATAATTTGCGGCGGTTGCCGTCGGAATAGCTTGAAATTTCTACATGTGCTCATTCAATTCAGTCTGTTATTCAGAAAACATCCTTGGTCAGTTTTAGCTTGATTAGCAGATAGTGGTACTGTTTGTCCAGATGGCGAGCACACGTTTTCCATGTTTCTTCAAAAATTTCATGCCGTTTAATGAAAATTCTTGTAGAGTTTTTGCGGTTTGATCCGTTCCAATCCTTATATGCTGTTGTGATTGCTCAGACGACGATAGAAAACAAATATAATCAAGAAAAAGTGATTCAGGTCCACAGACGTGAAGTCGCTCTCGCCGCGGACTATGAACAACCCCAAACTCATAATGACCCCGATTTGTTGCTTCTAAGATGGATACCTCTATCGTCCTTGATCCGTAAAGTATAGGAGGCTTATCACTGTTTGCCTGTTTTATCTCTCAAACTTATAAATGGAAGGGAAACAACCGTAACGCAATGTCGGTGGGTTGAGCGCGACTCTTAATCTTAATCATCGGTTACGGACCGGAAACTGCTTTAATTATTGCAGGGGATTACTTCCGCTTTACGCGGCAGCAAATTTTCGCGACCAATAAAAGGGTTTACATCGTAAAGATCAACCCGATAGCTGTTCATATGGCGTCGCAGTCATGGTGTCGTCTAACTAGAGGATGTTTTGGGATCCTGTGACATTTTCTAAGGGAAATTTATTTTCTTTCTGATGGTTATTGTTGCAGGTTACCGAAGAAGCTGGATGGAGACAGAAAAATCAGTCTTGTCCAATTCGCCCATTCGACGCGAATGCTATTCGTGAAGCTGCTGGCGGTTGTACGATGGGTGAAATCGTCAAAGAAGTTTGAATCCTGCGCGGTGAGTACAACGCTAAGCTAGAAGTTTAGGCACTAAACAAAACCTATTTAATTAGCGTCCTTTCCCTGTGTTCAATTCCCTTGTTTCTAGGCGATTTGCTATCTCTTGGATCAGCAATCGCAGTACTTTGTCGAAACGGCGGATCGTCTCGTGACAATCTCAAGGGAGGAGCTCGTCATGGCTCGGCTACCTGCCTTCCAGGTTACAGCTGCTGTTGATGTGCTCACACAGGTTTGATTATTTGATCAGTTTTTGGTGTTTCTCTGCCTTCCATTAAAGTGAGTTGTGCCCGCATTTTGAAATGGAGGAGCACATCTGTTCTTTTAATGTCATCCATGTAGAGAAAGAGATGCCTGTTTTTTCTCGGACAGTTTTCAAATCGAAATTATTCTCCTTTCTAGGATTTGTGTTGCCATAGCGAGTTGTTTTGCGGTCGCGTTCACGGCATGTATTCTTTTATTTTATCTGTAGTTTATGCTGACTATGCTTTCTTTAGGGCACGTACCAACATTTACCGACGATTATCAAGGAACGATTTGTACTGAAGCCAAAAATCTCAGCTGTTGATGAGGCTAACGTGCTATTGCGCCTAAACCAGGTAATTTCTTGTTTTGTATCTCTATTTTTTGACTATTCTTCCTATCATTGAATTTTATGCCCCACCTCTCCCTTTCTTTCATTTTTCCGATCCGCCACGCACTGGGCGTGAAGGTCAAAATTTCCAGTAGGTCTCACTCGGCGTTTCGTCTGAAGGTTTTGGAGTTTGGCAACCTTGTATTATGCAGATACTTTTTCCTTCAGACTTTGATTAACTTTATCTTTTATTCTTTTAATAGTATCTTTGTATGCAATTGTCTGACTTTGTCATTTGTTGACGTCTCCAAATTTAGGTGCTGCAGTATCGCATATCGAAGGTTGCGTCAACCCTATCTGCTCGAGTGAAGGGAATTGTAATCAGAAATGGCATGGTAGGCGCTTTGTTTTTTCATCTGTGGTACTAATAGAGCTTAGGCCAGCGTCGGGATTGCACACGCTCGTTCACCAACCGCAGAATACGGTTTTTGAGCTCGCGCACGCTAGCGCGAAGGAGAGCACAGATCTCGCCAGCAGGGGGGGGGGGGGGGGTGGGGAACTCCAGGTTGTCCTAATCTAACTTACATACTTGTGATGCATCGCCGGTAAGATGCCGAGACAAACACGTCAACTACATTTTAAATTTTGGTGGTTTGGGTCCGTTGAGCAATATCTTATCTGCCTTTTGTTTTTTGTTGTCACTTCGTTACGTCTGATGGTTAGACGTATCATCTTCTAACTTTGTCGGCCGCTGTTCATTTTCGAGACCTACCATTCTTTCATATTTCTTTAACTCCATCTATGGAGGTACTACCCATGTGCTATGCTGATTCTTGTTTTATCTCCGATCTTATTCGTGGGAAGTTGCGCTTTGAAAAATCTTCTTTCTGTTTGAGAGCATTGAGAGTTTTTGTGCAAGGCAGTCTACCCATGTTCCGTAATAAAGTGGAGAAATGAGATGAGTCTGTGAGTTGGACAGATGAATCCACGTCTTAGGATGGAATAACACATGTTTTCACAGTTTGAACATTACGATTGCAGCTTATTCTCACTGTCCCGGGCGAGTTCGAGGTGAACTTGACAGTCCTGGGTGAACGAGAGCAGACTCCTTGGACTCTACTGAACATCAAAATGCTGGTAGAAGACTATGAAATCGGCTACGGAGCTCAGCTCGTGCATCCGCTTCAACTGCACATGCTCCACAATGTGCTTCAGTCAAGAATGGATGTGGCGAAAAACGTAAGGCTTTCCACGAGACACGTTCTTTGCCCATTGCTCCCACCACCTTCATTTCTTTAGCCGATCAATGAAGTCTACAATTTCCTCCACACCTTCGCGCAGTCCTTGCAGTTGGACGTTTTGTTCTGCCAAGCGTCTCAGTTGGCTGCCGGCCGCTTAAGGTCTTCACTTTGATTTCGCCATGAATTCTCTTTTTGCTTTCAACAGGGTTAATATTACAGGAACAAGATTGTGATAGAGAAGTACGACCCGAAGGAGCACATACTGTCCATCGGCTACTGGGTGCAGCGCATCGTAAAGAGAGGAATTAACAGCCATGTTAGGTGAGTGTATTGATAGTCTTAGCCACCGAGGCTCTTTGCATTCAGCATGTAAAACATTTTGTGAAGGGCCCTTTCCTTCTGTTCAACGTATTGGCAAGATTTACAGACGGGAGTAGAACACCAGTCCCTTGTGTTCATCCCATCGTACACATGCTTGTGTTCTTGATTTGTGACTATTTAAGGCTGGAGCCGCAGTATCGCGTTACAATTTTCGGAGACGAGGGCGATGACACTTCGTTGAAAGTCCGTCACCATCCGATTGCTCCCGACCTTGGCCAATTGGATGACCGAACAGGGTAGGTATTGGAGAGCTTCGATCGAAAACGCTTCCTCAGAGTTCTCTTGAAATATTCTGAAATCATAAGTGGTGTTCACGTTAGAAGAGGGAACTAGTTCATCCTCTTCACGTTTTGTGAACCTCAAAGAGGTTTTGAAATAAATGAAATGTGCGGTGATAAAATTGCGCTCTGTTTTTAGCGCCTTCATTATCAACAAAGTGTCATCTGTCACAAACCAGTTTTTAGCTCTAGGCTTCCTTTGGAATTTTTTATTCTTCAAATAGCACAAAGATGTAGGCACGGGCAGTTCTGCAGTAAACATTCAACACTGTTTTGCAGGTCATTTGGTTGGCACCGGCCGTTCGTAAAAGGTGAAAACGCTCATCTATTAGTGGTCCCACGAACTGCGCACCCCGTGTCGCCCCAAAAGTTCTAGAAGGATGTCCCATCGCGCTCCGCGAAATTGCTCACGTCGAGCTTCATTCTTCATGCTTAACTCGGGCTGTATATAATCTTGGGTATTCTACAAGCATGAAATTTCTTTTAACTCGCTGAATTACGGAGCTATCTTCCGGAAAGAGAAGCGGTTATTTGTCATTCGTTTCAGGCGTTTGTCCATCGATCGCCTTCTGTCTGAAACATTAGTTGTTCGGTGTCGTGAGCGTCTGCTGCGAATTCGGAAACGTCTCAAGGCCGCCAAGCCGCTATCTATTGTTCTGTATGCAGGTGAGGAGCAACGTTCTAAATCATAGGCCTTGTCGAATCGCTGTCTTCTAATATGCAATCTTACTTTTCACAAACGGGCATTTTGGGTTAAAGAAAAACTTGCTGGAGCATGAAAGGCTGAAGAGATCTGCTTTTTAATGCGGGAAAAGCATCCGGAATTTGCTTAATCGTCCAATAAACTGGTCTTGTTACAGAAAATCGAACTGCTTACCATTTTCATATGTGTTAATGTTTCTTATATACATTACGATGTGCCAAGCAGTTTGCCTCATGGTGTCCACTGTACCATTTATGCAGATGATAATCTATACTCTATAAATAATCATAAAATTCTTCAACAAGGGCTAGATTCCATAGCGGCATGGTCTTTAAAACGGCTGCTAGATATATCACTAGAAAAAACCATTGTCATGTTCATTGTGCGCCGTCATCCCAAAAGTTGCTTCTTTCATCTAGCCGGTTGCGAGCTGCTCATTTCCAATTCTATTCGCGACTTAGGAGTTCTGTACTCCTACCAACTAACTTTTGATGAACATATTGAAAAAACTGTCGCTGCATCTCATACCCAGTCCAACGTATATTACGTGCATTTCAAACTCGCAATATGGCAACATTATTCAGACTGTTTTCTAATTATGTAAGGAAGTGTGCAAAAATGATTTAATAAACAAGTGTACATTAGGATGGTTTATTTGAAGTTTCTTGCCCTGAAAGATTGACCCGACTCAGCACTACTTCTTTATCACTGAGGCGAATTATCTATGATCAAAACCTTGTTTTTAGAATTGTTAATGATCACCTGGATATTGATAAAAAATGAATTCTTCACTTTTCCTCATTCAACGAGATTACAAGAGGGCACAATCTTAGAATTCAACCTCAAAAAGCACACTCAAAAAAAAATCCAAGAATCTTTTTCGGCTCGTATCGTAAAGACCTGGAATGAGCTTTCTGCATCAATCCTCAATTCTTCACCAAAAACATTCAACTACAAGTTAGGATGGTTTTTTAAGCAGAAAGGGTGTTTCTGGAGTTAACTACAATGGACTTTTATGTGAGAGTTGACAATATCTTGTTCAACATATATAACAGCTTTTCAGAGGATGAAATACTAAATCGATATGAGAGTAGAACAATTTCTACATTAAACAAATCCACGAAGATATCACTCTTGAGGATAATAAAAAAGCCAGCTTTTGCTATAATTTTTTGCAGATTTTGTGTCACTTTTGGCTTAATAAATCTGTTCTGTGCTGTTCTGTTCTATCTGTGTTGACAAATTCATTCTAGGAACGGCCGCTCCTTGCCTTTGGCTCCCGCTCTTGCGAGACAGTGTGGACTCGCGAGAGGAATGCGTCGTAATATCAGTCAACATGTTTAGCGGACGTGTGTTGTGCAACTTAGACGCCATAGGTGGTTTCTCCTTCTTCTGTCCTTTCGTGCTCAGTTGTGGGCATAGGCGCTTCATGGTCATGATTTTTCGCCATGAGTTTTCGCATTGAATTGCAAAAAATGTTAGAAATCCAGGTGCTTCTACGTTTTATGCCCTCCCGGTTTGAAGACAAAATGACAATGCTTTTTTTTCAGAATTTCTTCCTGGCTCCGCAGCTGAATTGAAGGAACTGGAGACTGCGCTTTATGATGGCCAATCTATCGATTCTTTGCGGAAGCGAATTGATCGACTAAAGTGAGTTGCTGTCCGTCTCTTCATCCTCTGCTACCAATTTAGTGTTGCTGGGGCCCCCAAAGCGAACTGCTTTAGGGTGCTTCTGATGATAGAGCGATATCGAAGATCTGTTTCGACTCTTCAAGTACGAGTTATCAATGAGAATCAGATGGCAGCCTTCTTCAAGAAGGTTAGCGTAAGTTTGATTTTCACATTCTTCCCCTTTAACACTTCATGTTGCTGAAGTTCCTGCGCTTGAAATAGACTCAAATTGTAGGTCCAGTCACTCCCGTCGGATCGTATTTGTCTGCAGTTTATCAAAGAGGAGCACTTCTATCTGGTACGTCATTCCCTTCCTTTTCCCAACTCTTGGTTGCTTCTAATATGTGTTACAGGTTATTACATTCGTGTCCAATGAAAACCTGACCGTGAAAATGAATCTGTATTTGTTGTGCACGCTTGACGACAAGGTACAGATGATGGAGCTGAATAAGGTGAGAGACAGTTCCTTGTTGTTCATTGCTCTCGTAGTCAGCTCATTTCAAAGCGTAGCTTGAATGCTGTTCGGTGCTGTTCAAGGAAAAACAACTGATCTCCGCTCCTATCGATGGAGTGGTGAACATCGAAGCCAAAACGTTCGGAAGCTCCGAACTGGATGATGTGTGGACTTCCAACGAGAAGGTTGGTGCTGCTATCTTGGATAGCTTTTTGTGATGCTCCACGGTTTCCAAAATGGGATTCGTGGAAAGTTTGCTACACAGTGTTTCTTTAGTAAGCAAGTAGAGCTACAGGGCGAAGCGCTGCATGAACTCGGTAGCAGTGGGTAGCACTTCTGGCTGTTGTAAAGGTCGAACCACCATTGTTCAGCACAACCGCCTCGAACCGTCCATGGTGAGACAACTGAACACGGCTGTTGCGGCCGTCGACGACAGGATCTCGTTCATGCGGGTGTGTGAAGAGTTGGACAAGAAGCGCATTGGCTATCGCAGTGTTGAAGAGGAGCCTCACGTTGGTGGCCTGATACTGCACATTACTGAGTAAGTAGCCTTAAATTGGATATATCTTAGTCGAGGGGTGCCATCAGATCAGAAGTACTGGACCGAAGTTCTAAAGGTTGTTCTGCTGCTGACTATGTCAGCAGTGTTGACAAGTGGATAGCTGGTCTATTTTCCTTTTCTTTATTTTCTTCATTTGACAAAAAATATCAATAATTATGTGATGGCACCGGGATAGAGCATGTTAACGTTTTCCGCTTGAGATATTGCTATAAGGTTTTTATAATCTCATTCTAGTGTATCGGCCGTTGTTGATGTTCGATGCGCAGCATTTCTACGTAACATGGCCCGCTGTTGTCTACGGTTGGATAGCAGGTCGCGAGTGATCTGGCCGCTGGAGTGCTGCATGGTTAACATTCCACTCGTTCGTGATCTGAGCCCCTACAAGAAAGGACGAAAGGTAATGAAGTTTTTTATTATTATTTGCTTATTTTTTATTATTTATTATTATTTATTTTGTTATTTATTATTTATTTTTCATTTTTATATTATTTATTTAAGTCAATAGTGAGATTGTCTGAAAGTTTTTCGACGTTTGAAATTATCGGCGGTATCTTCTCAGCACTACCATTTTCATATTAAAAGTATTTTTTCGCTATTTTTTTTACCTATCACTATCACTCATAGCATCTTGCCCTCAGTTAATTTCGCAACTATTGCATTTCTGTCCAGCCTGCGCGCAGTTATTTTCGTTTTTTCTTGCCTTTCAAATTGCAAAATGATAAACTTGAAGGCCAGAAAAGTGAAAAGGTGGCAAAAAATGACGGATATTAAAAATTAAAATATTATAATAAAGGATAAAGGACGGCGTTACTCAATCCCTTCTGGGATGCGCCAGCGCACTCTACTTCTACGGGATGTCGTGGAGGCGACATGAATGCGTATTTGGCCATACAATGACTTGCGGTGGCCAGCCGATGAACAAGTCAGCGCTTTATCCTTCCCAGACAAGTCTGGTACCAATTCACCGACCCCGGAGGGATGGAAGGCTTGGTTGGCCTGGGCGGGAAATCCGAACCAGAAACCTGGTATCGGGTGCACGCGACAGTCGCGCCTCCTCCGACTGCGCTACACGCGCCCTAAAAATTAAAATATTATTAATATATTAATAAATATTATTAATATTATTTATTAAAAATTTATGTGAAGGGCTTTCGCTTTAATACCGTTTCCACTGCTCGTTTTAGACCGGAGTGTGGGTGCATGAGCAAACTGGCATATCAGTTGGCGGTCCAGTAGATACCATTGCAACGTCGATAATAGAGAGGCTCACGCGCTACTCGCACATCTACGACACTGTCAATAGATTCGCCAAGGCCTACGACGCACACTACAACAAGTTCTGCAGCGTAAGCTTCTTCCTTGGTCCCATCGCCTTCCCTCATCCTTATCCACACCTCTACACATTCACGTCCTCTGTTCGATATTTTAGGTGCAAGCGTATACATTCCACAAACTCGTCATTGCGTATGGTCGTGAGCGTGATCAGCAGTTGATAGTGTCATTCCGACCGAGGAACACTTCCAATGATCGGTTTAGCCTCAATTTCGGTCAAGTGAGTGTCGCTGAAGTATATGCGATAAATGTGTAACAGTTAAAAACTGCTTTAGACTCTGCCCATATCCATTTACGATTCGACCGAGGTTTGCCTGCAAGAAGCAACTCGATGGAATGCTCACTGTATGATGGCTACAATTCTGAAGGAGAAGTAGGTTTTGAGGCTAAATGTTTTGGAAGACTAACCAGGATTGCTCTAATCTGCGTATATTCATCCCTAGTTAGCATGAAAGTTTATATTCTGGAACCCTAATTCCTTTGGCCACATATGCCAGATAATCGTAGTAGTTTATTGCCATGAAAATATAATTTATTTTGACCTTCTTAGCACCTTATCTATGCTAAAGTGCCTGCTTTGGTGAAAAATCAAATACCCGCACTTTGTGTGATAGTTTGGTGTTTCTTATGCTTGTAATCTTCAGCTGTCGGTTACGCCGAAGTAAACAGTTACACAAGAAGCCGGGACCTTTAAGTTTACTCTTTTGATAAACTTTTAGTTGGTCAAAGCTTCACTACTCACCCTTTCAGCTGTGTACGTCTTCCAATGCTTGCAGGAAAGCTAAAAACGTTGGCTTGCAAAGCAACTAGAAAATTTGGTCATTTTTAAATGCGTATTGTACGGCTGTTGAATATCGGCTATCATAGAACCAGTATAAGACGAACTCGACATGTTATGTCTTGATGTGAGCTGGATTTGAGCTACTAATGGTCGTGCGATAGCGCAGGCGGAACAGGCGCCGACTGCCGCATGCACCCGATTCCTGGATTCTGGTTCGGATTTCCCTTATAGCTAAGCCTTCCATCCCTCCCCGGTCGGTGGATTGGAATTGGTGCCAGACTAGTGTGAGAGGAATAAAACAGTGACTTGTTCCCAAAGGCTGGTCACCCAAGTCATTGTCTACGCAAGTGAGCAAAATAAAATTATCAAATTACTTTGAGGAATAAAAATAAAATTAAAGCTTTGTTTCGTTACTATCTCTAAACGAACCTTTGACTAGTACTCTTCCCATAGCTCTTCGTAGGGTACCTGGCAGTAGGAGTTGGATGATAGAAGGGACTATGCTGAAGTTCTAGTGAAGCTGGCCACGATCTTTATAACCGTTCGCTAACCTTAGTCGGTTTTCTTGTAGCTTAGCAGATGCTTTGTTGAAGACTACGAATTCCTGAAGTGAATTCCGTTATCGCTTGATTGTTCAGGTTCAACGCGAAGTCTGATCTCACGGAGCTCGTTCACTATTTGGTGACAACGAGCGAACCTCTACAGTCGCTGTCGTTCTTCAGCCGAATACGGTTTCAGTCCTGTAAAGTGTTGGCGCAGCTCTTCAACAATGACATACCATATCCTCTCACCTTGAAGGTTCGCGTTCTTAAGTTGCGGTGGTCATGAAGGTAGGAGGTGTTAGGAGAGAGAAGGGTTCTTTTTAGGATTGCAGAAAACATTGAGAGTTGGGCTGCGAAATGAATAGCTATAGTTTGGGCATTTTTGTTATTTTTATCGCAGTTTTTTTTTCGATGAATAGTGAGACATATTGACCAGCGGGTAACCAAACCAACTCAGCATTGTTAGGTTTCACCACTTTGACCAGTTGATGTGTATTAGGGTCACCTCAATCTTATGATGACGTTTCATACCATTTAGTGCCGGGAGGGGGGGGGGGGACTTGCAAGAAAGGATACGACAGTTTGTGTGGGAGTCAGACGAGCAGTAAACCGTCCAGCGAAACTACAGCATCCTTCTTTTACCCGGAGTGGTTCATAGACGGTGCTGTAGTCTCTATTCATTTACGCTATAAATCTCCCATTTCCAATCTAGCCTCGTCTGTATAGCATTTCGTAAAAATCCCTCGTTTCGAAGTAGAAAGCCCTTGCATGGCTAAAAATTTTTCATTTTTTAACGTGATACAGCAGCATAATTATTCCAAACTCTTAACTCTTTAACGCATATTATGGTTTTGGTTTTACTTGCGTATCTTTACCACATAGAGGACATGTTAGCGAGACTTCTTTCGTGCTTTTAGAAAGCGATGATTTTCAGTTCCATTTGATGCCAATTACGGAAGTCACACTGCGACTAACCTACGGTCACATACATCTGGAGTTTATACTGCTGTCGGGCGACATGGTAGCCATTCGTGACAGTTCTCGCAACAGCCCTCGTTGCGCAGGACTTCACCAGTTCTTCCATATGCTGTCCAAGTGAGTTGTTTCGTCCATCGTCGGAGTATTGATGTCCAATACTTCCAGAAAATGTCCGTTATGAGCGTGGTACCGCAGTCAGAATAGGCCCCGGCTGCCGCGTACATCCCGAATAAAGGTTTTTGGTTCCGGTTCCGTTGAGGTCTATCAAGCCTTTTATCGCTTCAGCGCTCGTGAATTCGTAAGGGGTTGTTTTATGAGGGTGATGCACTGATCCCTATGTCTAACCATGGTAATTCATTGTATAGCCTAAATAAAGATTCACATGGTGGAGGGGGAAGCGTGGCTCACACAAAGGGATTGATTAATGCCGACCCCCTTATCCTTTACCCTCTGTGAAAATCAGTATAGACGCAGACTCGGTTCGGTTTGCAAGCCTCTGTTCTGTGCAAACCCCTTTGGTGCAGAATCCAAGCGGATCACCAGCTTTGAAGACTAACGTGCGAGTACAGTCGCGATGTCGCGAGTTACGACGATAACTGCGTGTTACAGCAGCTCTCCAATAGACCTCTATTTTACCACCATCTATGTTCTCCTGTTCCAGTGGTACTGCGAAGTCATGCAAGGAGAACGAGCCGCGACTTCTGCATACGAGTTCTCCAATTCAGCCGGCGTCACTGCCAAGCAATGTGAGGCTGAAAGGGCTGTTTTGATTTTCAAATGCTTCTAACTATGTTCGTATCAGGTGGTCGATGCTTCACCTGCTGGGATCTCACTATCAGCTTCGTTATCGGTACCGCCGAATTCGGAGGCAGCTGCGATATCGCCTGTCACTCTGGGCGGCTCAGCTGAGCTAGAGACGACATCCGCTCCTGTCGTTATCGACCATGAGACCCTTCGACGCGCCTTTGTCTTTGTCAAGACTCGTCAGTGCAGTTCCTATTCATTCTTTCACTCGAATATCCGGAGACGGAGCTGTAATCTTTCAGCTGGTTCGAATCTTCTTCGCGCGCCTTTGGATGACTATCTCTCAGCGCTGTGCTTCATTAGGAAACTGACTCTAGCGCTGGAAGCGCAGTCACGAACTCAGCTGGCCAATCGTTTTCCGTACAGCGATCTGAGATGTGGATTGGACTTCGTGAGTTTCCTGCCATGTTCAATACGTGTTGATTACCTGGCTGCAGATGTGCGTTCGTATTCACCGAGTGATGACGAACTGTAGCTTAATCGAGGATCACGTTTTTCATAGTAACTTTGATACTGCTCTAGTTGAATGAATTGAACTGTGATAATTCTAAGAAGCTAAACTACTGTTCTGGGTTATTATTCAAGTAAATATCGCAGTACATTGAAAGCTTGGTTGATACAGCACAGTCATGTCAGGTTTCGTGAGAGACCTCTCTAAGAGAAACCATCAGAGGCTGGCATAGCCGAAAAGATAGACGTTTGATGACCATGCAAACAATGTGCTCCTTTTTGAGACAGCGTACAGTGTTTTGTGCAATATAGCGATTGGCAGATTTAAAAGCTTCCTGTATTGAGTGTTTGGACAGGTTCGGATATCGGTCCCGGTTGCTGTTCCACCACAATCGCAGCGCACAGATGCTTCGGCACCGCAGACGCCTCAACAAATAGGCGGGATAGTGTCCTTCAACTTCCATTTGGATCCGAGCACCCTGAAATTGAGGCTAAGTGTTGAGTACAGTGAGTAGAGTTGGTCGCTTTTCGCTGCACTTAGACGTTGTCGCGGCTATTCTGAATTTAGGCAAGAACTCACCGTCTCCTAGCGACATCGCAACGCTGGAGCGGTATTTCGAGCACGTCGTTTGCCGCCTAAACAACGAACTCGCCGTGCTGTCGTTCATGAACCTCTGTCGCATTGTTGCCCACGGAGCGATCTCGGGAATTGCGCATGTGATGAACGCACAAATGGTAAATGGGGCTGTGTTAGTTGCACGGATTGAGGGTTAATGCCTGCGCTCTGCTCAGGACCCCTCACCATCGACCTATTGGAATGTCTCCATTCAACTGGCTTGTCTGGGCAGAGATCAGGCGAATACGAACTTCCGCCGCTATCAGTTTGGAGTAGTGTTCGACTCGAGCAGCATCAGCGTCTTGCTTCTGGTAGGCCTCCTGAGAGCAGAGCTCACTTAGATTACATTGCACACCACAGGCGCATGACAGAAGCGCTTGTTTTCAGATTTGTTTCCGTCCGAATCGTGTTTCTTCACCACGCACCAACGAGAAGCATGTGCTTCGCCTCGTCTACAACATGCAAACGTGAGTCGCAATTAGCCTATGGATACTACAGATAAGTTTTTATTTCAAAATATAGCCAAAATAGAATACAGAAAACGATGTTTAAAAATGCAGGTAGGATGAGCTAAGGTTCTGCGGATCTGTGAAAAAGTAGCAATAACGAAATCTTGTCTGGCACCTAAGTAAAGCGGAACTGGGAGAGATGTGGTATACGTGTCTAGGTAAGAGGTTCCAGACTGCAGTTTCTGGTCTCACCTGGCATAACCCATTTGCAGTTTTGGAGAAACTTAGTACTAGCACAATGGCTTTCACGCATAACGGAGATTACAGGTCGAAGTACCATGATCTGCAGAGTTGTCATCGACGTTCTTAGTATTTGCTGCGTTCAGAGTTTTTATGCCTAATCATTCATTATAGCTTTTTTGGCCAATCACTTCTATATTCGTGTCTAGAAATGATTGCGGGACTCAGAGTTTAGGCATACTCTTAAGCAGTTAAGCAGGAACAGGCAAACGTCTATAGTAGGGGCTACTTTGCCGCAGAGAAGTGAATCCTAGCGGACTAGGATCTTGAAACTCTAACGCGCTAGGTTTCCCTAATTCTTCGTCATTGCTTATGTTTGTAAAGTAGTATACTTGGTCAAAGCGGAAGCAGTGTCGAATTGAATTTGGAGTTTAGCAACAGCGTGAAGCAGCATGGCAGTGACGACGAGGCGATGACGGCGATAATGTTGGCTTGCTCGCAGGAAGCGGCGAGGACGGGAGAGTGCCCACTGTGGCCGGCTATTCGTCAGTGTCTTGACAAGTAAGTGTTGCAACAGTCCATAAGGAACAGTAGTAGATCACGAGTACTCAGTTTTCGAGCCGCAACAACTTCATAGAGCTGTAAAACGGCTTTTCTGCTATTCCACCTAGGTCAATGATTACAAAGTGCTCAGAGTCATTGCAATGAAGCTATTAGTGCTCGTTTCCGATTATTCAATCAATAAATCCATATATATATATATATATATATATGTCATTTTTAAACGAATGGGCCCGTTACAAACCAAACTGGACACTCTTTTAAGCTAGCGTAAGACTTCTGAAATCAAAGCGAGCACTCCCAAACCGAAATGAGCTTTTTCTACGTTAAACTAGAAACTCATCAAAAAGGTTAGAATAATTTTTTGTTCAAGAGTTCAAGATATATTTTAGTATCACTTTCTTTGATGTTTCAATTCAGCTACCCAATAAGTGAACACATTGTTTGAAATTTTATAGAATTTTTATTTTTTAAGGAAAATTGATGGTTTCAAGCTTGTTTTAAAGTGCGGGAAGGCAGACGTTTTTAGTGCTAAATGAAGAGATTGCGCTAGGCCTTCGATCAAGTGCGTCGCCACTTTTATTTGATTAATAGTGTAAATGCCACTTGCATGAGCCATCAAATGAGTATGTGTGTTCTTTAAAGTTGTTTTAGATGTACCGTTTACAGGTGTCAAACTCCATGCAAACAGAATTCCTGTTATCAATCGAATAAAGATCGTGACGCCTTGGAAGAGGGCATGGCGCAATCTATTCTTGGACAGCAAAAAGCCGCCTTCCTTTTCTTTAAAACAAGCTTTAAACAATTATTTTTTTCACTAAGAATAAGTATTTTATAAAATTTCAAACAATGTGTTCACTTGTTGGGTAGATGAAGCAAACCTTCAAAGAAAGTCATGCTGAAATTGTTCTTCAACAAAAAGTTATTATGACCTTTTTGGAGGGTTACTAGTTTAAGGAGTGTCGATAGTGTTCGACACATCGAGGGTAAGGCGCTGAAACGGGGTTTCTACCTCACTTACAAGGGAAGGTCTGAAACGTATGTCTGAACGGGAGGAGCGAGTCATATAGGAAAATCCCCACCCCTCAATTAGTATGAAAATGTGTTTATTTTTTGCCAATCGTTAAACCCAAGGAGTATGGGGTTACAATGGGATACGGCGCATCACGAGTTTGGGAGTCTTGTACGCCCGCGATGCTCCTACTCGCAAGCGGCTCGCAGCGCAGTGGAAGTGCGGTTGCTGGGTGAGGGACGTTCTGCCTGAAAGCGGTGCGGGCAAAGACGCGGGACAGTGCCTGCGGAGACAATTAGCGTCGACTCGTGCAGTGACACCCGCCGCTTCGCGCTCAGCCAGACAGCCCTCGCCGCAGAGGCGATGCTGACCCAGGCAACTACGGGAGGCTGTAGGTCGACCAGATTTGGTGCGCTTACAATCGATAGAGGGATAGGAGGCTCGCACGGCTTGCATTGACAGTCCAGAAATTGGGATTGGTCTGAACCCTACCATCTTCAATATTAGAATTTCGAGCTCTATCGAATGATCCAGAAAATCCCAACCTCAATAACCCATAAAGCACATTTTTCAGGCGTTGTTTGTTTTTCGCTAAATATCGGTTTTTATTCACGTATATCAGGATTAAATGCGTGCTTTGCTTCCAGGCTAACATTGCACGAGTTTCTCCAATTACATAGACGAGAGATCTTTTAACAGAAGTTTAAAGCGTTAGTTTCAGCATTACATCTCTTTAGCATTTCGTAACTAATTTTTCTGTGGAACTTTATAATGCACACACCATATATATATCGAGACTAACCAGGATACTATCTCAACGGTAGGTCGGAACGGCGCAAATGTTGTATATGGGCAGAACCGCCTCTCCGTGGGAAGTAACAAACTGCAGGTATCTCGACCCCAATACAACTCTGCGCAGAGTTAGGGGCGACGGAAGTCGCCTGTTGGCGCCCTGTTGATACACGTGCTCCACTGCTGACGGGCGCGCGCGGGATGAGGGCTGGTATCGCGGATTAGCGCAGTGCACAGGTGGCGTAGTAGGGAAGAGTTCGGGCTCATGAACGAGGGGTCGGGGGTTTGGATCGTGCAGACTGCGTTTGTTTTGCACTTTTGCAAATTCCATGTTTATCATATAGGTAATCCACCTAGGGTATTATAGTGTGTCATAGAGCATGTTTACATATACATATATCACGCATACCGTTAACAATGGTGGTCCAGGCAGGGTCACCGATTTCGCTGAAACTTCGTTTAGGGGTTATTTGGGGTGGTGATCACGAATCTGATATCCGTTCTTCACGATTCCGTCGGAGGCCACCCATACCGTTAACAAGGGTGGTCCAGGCAAGGCTACCGATTTCGCTGAAACTTCGTATAGGGTTTATTTGGGGTGCTGATCACGAATCTGATATCCATTCTTCACGATTCGGCTGGATAAAGGCAAAGGATTACATTCCTAAAGTTTCTGCCGGTGACGGTAGGTGGAGAAAGAATCGTGAAAAACGGATGTCAGATTCGTGATCAGCACCCCAAATAACCCCCCAGAAGAAGTTTCAGCAAAAAAATTTTTTTGACTGAAGTCTTGTTGGTGGAGTCGGAACTTTTAACTAGTGCCACAAAATATCTATCGTTACATAACTACAGCTTCACACAAAATAGGCTTAAAATAAGTGACACAGAAGTGAACATTTTAGCTAATCTGTAGTTTGAAGCATATGTTATATGTAAACATCCTCTATAACACACTATAATACCCTAGGTGGATTAGCTATATGATAAACATGGATTTTGCAAAAATGCAAAACAAACACAGTCTGCGGGATCCAAACCCCCGACCCCCCGTTCATGAGCCCGAACTCTTCCCTACTACGGCACCTGTGCACTGCGATAATCCGCCATACCAGCCCTCATCCCGCGCGCGCCCGTCAGCTGTGGAGCACGCGTATCAACAGGGCGCCAACAGGCGACTTCCGTCGCACCTAACTTTGCGCAGAGTTGTATTGGGGTTGAGATACCTGCAGTTTGTTACTTCCCAGGGAGAGGCGGTTCTGCCCATATACAACATTTGCGCCGTTCCGACCTACCGTTGAGATAGTATCCTGGTAAGGCTGGATAGGTGGCTCATCAAATCTAGTGCTCACCCGTCCAGCCGTTTGTGGCTTCTAGCAGTTTTTTGATCTCGTTCCAAAGTCAATGTACCTGCATAGACAATGTCTCCACCAATTAACGAGGTAGGAAACACTCATAAAATGCTTAGAGAAAACTGGAGTACTTCGGTGTTCTTATGAGGTTCACCGACTATCAAATCGAACTCGTTGGGCAATTTCAGACTGTGAACATGCTCTACGCATTGAAGGATCATAATGTCGTTTTCAACAATGTTGAGCACTTGGGGTGCTCTTAGAAGGTCTCTCGTCTATCTAGCTATATTCCTCACGCAATTTCAGCCTGGAAGCATGCCTCACAATTAATTCTGATATAAATAAAATCTGATATTTAACGAGAATAAACAACGCCCAAGCGCCACCTTAAGGGTTATTTAGACAGGATAATTTCTAGCTCATTCGATAGAGATCGAAATTCTAATACAGTATATGGTAGGGTTCACATCAGTAGCCTGGACGCATGCCTTGTAGTTAATTCTGATGTAAATAAAAACTGATATTTAACGAAAGTTAGACAGTGCCTGAAAAAAATGTTGTAAAGGTTATTGAGACAAGATTCTTTCCTGGTTCATTATAGAGCTTGAAATTCTGATATAGAAGATGGTAGGGTTCAGATCAATCACAATTTCTGGACTGCCAATGCAAGCCGTCTGAGCCTCTTATCTCTCTATCGATTGTAATAACACCAAATCTGGTCGACCTACACGCTCCCGTGGTTGGCTGGGTCAGCATCGCCTCAGCGGCGAGAGCTGTCTGGCTGAGT
The DNA here is from genome assembly GCA_947396885.1 of Heligmosomoides polygyrus polygyrus. Lineage (NCBI taxonomy): Eukaryota > Metazoa > Nematoda > Chromadorea > Rhabditida > Heligmosomidae > Heligmosomoides > Heligmosomoides polygyrus. The sequence continues at coordinate 35,440,016 of OX377203.1, forward strand.
GCGAAGCGGCGGGTGTCACTGCACGAGTCGACGCTAATTGTCTCCGCAGGCACTGTCCCGTGTCTTTGCTTTCAAGCAGAACGTCTCCCTCCCGCAGTTGCTTTGTGCAAGGAAGGTAGGGGGTTTGGTTCCTCTGCGCTGCTGTATTTTTCCATTTTAACTGACTGGTTGAGGAGATTCTGACGTCTATACCATTTCAGACATTTTCTGCGTATTTTCCAGCTGCATGCTGTGGTATTCAACATTCAACCAGTAATACACAGGTACAAAGTGCCTGTGTAGTGAATCGCGGTGTCTTCCTCCATGGTTATGAACACGCAACCGAAATCCAATTGAAGACGTACCCTTTCCTCCGAAACAAGAGTTCCACCCGAAAGCGTTATCATATGCCCACTGCTTGCTTGCCTCTCCACGTCCATCAGTTCATCCCAGTCTCCTATTCTTCTTCCTCCACTTCCAGCTGTTCGTCTTCGTCAACTTCAAGTTGACGTGCTTCGAAGTCCTTGAGTGCTGGCCATCCGTTCGGCCAGCTTGATTTCTTCCCTCGAAGGTTCCTTGTCTAAAAATGGGCCACACTTCAGCGTGAGCAGGTGGATCACCACTCGAGCATCGGCGGACATTGTTGGTTTTAGATTTAAAAAACCTTCAGCTGACCTCTGATTTCCAGGTGGCAGGCAAAGATGAAGGAAGGAGTTATCGATGCCGTTTAGGTTAATTTGCGGGATCCACAGACAGCGTTTCTCACTTGAACCACCTCCGACGTCACATCCTGGTCTCTTTTGAAAATCCGAGCAGGACAGTTCTTTCTGAGGTCATTGGTCCCTGTATGGAAATAAACTGTAAGAGCCTGTTTATACGCTGGCCGTATTGTGCCCGGTCTACGGAGAAAATGCCTGAATCTCACGGCGCGCATTGCGTGCGGAGAAAATACCCGAAATAGGGAGAAAATGCCCGCGGTCAGGGGAGAAAATGTCCGCGACCAGGGGAGAAAATGCCCGCTACCAGCAGTCTATTTCCGCAATGTTTCATTCGTACCAAAGCTCTAATAAGAAACTGATTGCAAAATTTCATGTTCGAAAAACACTATATTCCGAGAAGGTGCCTTGAAAGATTTTTTGGCGAGGTGCTACACCGTAGATTATGGTCATTTTAATAGGGTTCTTGGTAAAACCTATATTGCAACTCACCATTCAGTTATTTAAATCCTTTATTCAGACATGTAGAAATATCAGAAAAACAGCAACAAAGCGAATCAACATAGATTCCTATACTGAGAAAAACAATAAGAAAGAGCACAACAAGTATTTACGATACCAACGGTGTATCAGATGGGAATCACTTGAAAGGCAATGAATGTTAGAAGATCTATGTTCAAATCCTGTCTTAGTAAAGAAGGAAATGATAGGTCAAAAATGAAGACTTCGTCAGAAAGACTCAGTAAAACCTCAGTAAGACCTAAAAACAAATTTGTAAACAAATTCCTAAATAAGGTCTGTCATTTTCTCATTTTCTACTTCTCATGACTTTCAAGTGCATGTACCTTACTGATCAGTCCATGTGGCGTTCATGTGGCTCAAAAACAAACGCAAAAATTGAGATGGCCTACAGTTCCGCAGCTCAATGCTTCTAAGTTGCCAGGTTCCGTTGATGTGCTTGTCTTCTAGTTTTACTTTCTAGAAATTGCTTCTTTCGCTGCTTTCGCTGTTTTCAAGTGTTCTTTTCACATAAAACACCGTTGGTACTAATTTAACCGCTGAGCATGCCTGTTATAACGAGAATCCTCCCTCATATTCTCCAAAGCTTCTCTATCACGATAAGGTCATCAAGTCTGCTAGGGAATCCAAATGATGGTGACACAGTTTCAGCTGCCACGCCCACAATTTCTCATGCCCTTTACTCGACGGCATGAGAAAAATACCGTATCCCTGTCCATGTGATTACCATGTGTTTTTTTGTAGTGGTTGTTGTAGTGGACCCTATCGAAAACCGTTCAGTGGCCACAGATATTTTCTCTCGTGGCTATGGACATTTTCTCCCTTGGCTGCGGGCATTTTCTCCCCTGGTTGCGGGCATTTTCTCGCACCGAAACAGACGCGGCGCGGTTCGGGCATTTTCTCTCGTAATCATTGTGCCCAGTGGTGCTTCATCCGCTTTGTACCTGTGTATCACTGGTGTTGAACATTTATACATCACCATATTGAATACCACAGCATACAGCTGGAAAATGCGCAGAAATCGTCTGAAATGGTATAGACGTCAGAATCCCCCAAACCTCAACCAGTCAGTTAAAATGGAAAAATACAGCAGCGCAAAGGAACCAAACCTCCGACCTTCCTCGCACGAAGGAACCGGCACTTCCATTGCGCTGCAAGCCGCTTGACGCTAGTGGCATCGCGGGCGTACAAGACCCCAAACTCGTGATGCGCCGTATCCCATTGTGACCCCGTACTCCTTGGGTTCAATGACTTGGCAAAAAATAAACACATTTTGATACTAATTGAGGGGTGGGGATTCTCCCAATATGACCCGCTCTCCCCGTTCAGACATACGTTTCAGACCCTTCCCTTGCTAGATCCTTTTTCCTAGTACCTTAGGTTAAATAGGTGTTAAAGAGCGGTCCGGTTACCTTTTCATGTGCGGTTTCTTTCAGAGTGTCATCGGCGAACGTGGCAGGAATGCCAGCGTCTGTCGGCTACATGCCGGGATCAGTTGGAGGTCCAGTGTCGGTCGGGCCAGTCGGCTCCGTCGGAATGGGCCACAATCCGGGTTCGATCGCGAATCCTGGATCCAATACGTAGCATGCTGCCGCACCGCGTCAGGGAGGAGCGGGCAGCCTACGGTTTGCCAGGCAGGAAGCACTTGTTTTTTGGTGGTGTAGTGTGTTGCCTTCTCGATCCCATCTGATGTGTTTGTTTGTTAATACTGGTATCAGCAATACTTCAGCTAGTACCTCTTCTTGTATCCCTCGAGTTTGGGTTGTATTCCGTCGTTGCTTTCAAGCTTTTCAAGGCGTCAGAGTCAGGATCGAGGAGACCTGCATAAGGAAGCACTTGGCAAATGCCCGTTTTTTATCAATGCGTCAGGGTCCTCGGTGATTTTCTTCAGTTTCTTTTCTCTCGACGAGGTATTTCTTGGCAGTTTTGTCGCCACGCCTCGTTCCGCCGTAGTTGTCTCGCTTTGTGGCAGGTGTCGAGAGATCTCCGCTGTAATTTTTTAGCAGATGTTGTAGTGAGCAGAGGGCATCTTCACTTTTCGGTCATTCCTTCTCAGTCTTCGTTTATGTCGCGTTTCTGGCTCATTTCCAGTGTACATAGTTGTCGCGCAGATCGAGCAGTCGGTCGGCGATGCGTAAATAGCTATATGTGTATCTAGATGTGACTGCAGTCCATAAACCATCGAGAGCTTGAGGTGTTCCGTTGACAAAGTGGAGTCGGACAGCGCAGTAGCGAAGTCGTGAGGAGGCGGAGGGCCGGCATCTCTAGTGCTTCCGCAGCTGTTTGCTCGAACGGCGCTCTTTGTTTTTATTCCCCCCCCCCCCCATAGTCGGCGGTACCACGCAAGTGCTCGATCCACTTGTCGCGTGGGAATTTCTTCCCTATTGAGAGCGCTTCCTCGTGCTGAGCACGAGCTGGACCGCCCAGCTGGCTTTGATTTCTATCCCTCTTTGAGCTGCTTCCCCTATCTGTCGCGCTGTTCTGTTGGATTGGTGGGAAGGTTCATCGCTTAGTATCGGCATCCTGATTTCTTTGTGGTTGCATTCTGTGTTCCAGTACGAGTTCTCTAAGGTGGCCCTTCTATGCACGCCTAACGTTGCGAAGCGGTTGTTGCCTTCGAAGGTGTGAAGCAGGGGTGTGCGCTGACTTGCCGCCGGTAAATTTTTTACCGTAAATTTTTAACGCGGGAATTCGCTGGTAAATTCCGGTAAATTCGGTAAATCCGTTAATTTTTTTCAAATTTAATATTCCCTCAAAAACAATGAATTTAGGCGGCGGTAATGTAAAAGCATATGTACGTCATCCTAAAGCAAACAAAGCAGGTGGAAGCCTAACAACGCACAAGTGTAATGATATATATTGTGAGTGCTGTAAAAAAGATAAAAGCTCAATTAAAACTTTACAAAAACATTTCTGAAAAACCCGACATTCAATCGAATATTGCTATATTCGTTTGGATTAACAGTCTAACTGCTTTTCGAAATTATCACAATTATCATCATTTCATTCGATAAAAAAAAATGATTTACGCCTTACACTAGCACTTTTTTGAACTATTAAGCTGTACTTTGGATCAAAGCCAGACACTTCAGAAAAAACAACGAAACGTGCGTGATAACGAATTTCTTCCTCTTCTTATACGAGGAAACAGCTTAAGAGTCCACCAGGAGATCAGGTGGACTAGCGGAGTACATTCCGATGCCTTACATCTTGGGCTAGATTACGGGCACAGGACATGAGCGTGTATTCTCCTTATTTCTCTGGCGATCGCCTATTCTGAGAGCTTCAATATCTCTGGTCCAAATTGTCCCATGTCGTGTGAGGAATCTCGGCGCGAGGTACTATTCCAGTGGATCGCGCTTCAACACTGGAGCGCACCATCTCCGCCTCCTGATATGGGCATGGACGTTTTAATGAGGCTGAGACCACGAACGCTAATAGCCAGTTATCAGAGAAGATAGCAGCAATCACTTCTAAACTGAGATCGGTAGTATGTTTCCTTCTCCATTCGACAGATAGGGACATGACTTTGTATGAAAAAAGTCGTTAAATGTTCCGGTAAATTTGGGAATTTACCGGAAATTTTCGTTAAAAGAATTTATCGCGAAAATGCCGGTAAATTCGTTAAACCGGTAAATCGTAAACCGGTAAACGCACACCCCTGGTGTGAACCTGGTACGAAAACCAGCCTTGCCCTTGACCTCATCCAGCGCTTTAACCACCACCGTAACGGCTCCGAACTACGAGAGTGGGAGGGCACCAAAGAAATCCACCAAAAGGTCTATTTATTTATATATTTATTTAGTTATTTATCTATTTTGTACGTGGAGAGCCACGCAGATAGACAGCTCAAGTAGGGTAACAAACAGTATTTAAAGCAACATCGAACAAAACATTTGAAGTCATCAAAGACTAACCATAAGAGATACCTTCAACGAGTCCTTTATACTGCCTCAAAGAGTTAGGTAGAACATTTTCCTTTGAAAGCTTCAAAGCCCAATTCCTGCTCGAACAGTAAAGATACCTAATCTTACGTTACGTTTTGCTCTCGGGATTCTGACCTTCCACTGACCACCTCTCGTGTTAGAAGAGGAAACGAAAGGGAACTCCTGGAATGAAATGCCTAACATACCAGCTACCATCTTATTAACCATGAAAAGATCATGCCTTCTCCCTACGGTGCGCAAGTGTTAGTGTAGGTTACAGACTTTATTTCTTATAGTAGCGGAAAGAATCCTGGTGTAATCGTATCCATGCACCCTTGTCCACAATTTTCCTGTGAAGCCGTTCTGAACGGCTTCCAGCCTAGCAATACAGTGGTGACGTACTCTAGTGTGGGTCTCACATAGGACTTGAAAACGAGAATCGAATGGTTCTCAGTTTGTTCTCAAAGATCTGAAAATACTGTGCACAATGGGATCAGCCTTTTTGCTACTGTAGCACATTGGTCCTTCAAAGAAAGTTTTGTGTCTAATTGAACTATAATTCACGTAGTTGCGCTACCAAGCTATAGGTGGTCAAGAAAATAAGCCTTTCTATTAGTCTGCTGCCCTAGGTGGAGGACGCTCGACCTTTGAACTGGCAGAGAGAGATTCCATCTTGCTGACCAATCCGCTGTCGCATTTATGGCGGATTGGAGAGCAACGTGATCCTCCTCCTTTGTAGTAGGTCTATAAAGTTTTATATCGTCCGCAAACGTCTTGCATTTAACACCATAATGGTTGGCCAAGCATGGAATTTCCGATCTGTATGTAGTAAAAAGAACTGGAGACAATACACCACCTCCCTGTGGGATACCGCTGGTAAAGGAGGAGGATTCGGAAAACTACTCAAATATGAACTATGAGTACACGTTAGCATATGCGTACTCACGAGTGAGCCTTGGTCGATGCCTAAAGATCTACGACGGCCTATTCGTTGTCTCTAACAACACCCAACGACAAGGATGACCAGCAGTGACGAGGTTCATCATAAATGTGACGTAGTGCTTACACACTACGTGAGTCGTCTTTCTGACGTAATAGACTACCCTCGTGGACACAGTAGCGCACCAAATGTGCCGGTGGATCGGATTACGAGGTCTTCGTTCTTCACATGGGTTTTTATGGTTCTGTCTCCAAGAAATCGGAGCGGTTAGGGCGGGTTAAGGCGTTTGGAGACTCACACCTCGTGTCTAGTTCCCACACCATATTCAGCGCTCTGCAGACTGCACTCGTGTCGAAGCCTTGGGTCATGAATTGTAGGTCCGCCTTAAAAAGTTCGCGCAGGCCACAAATACTCGAAGCTTTGTCGTTTTTCCGTCAACAGTTTGTTCGCAATCAACCGGCAAAACATTATTATTATTATTATTATTATTATTATTTATTACATGGGTCAAATCCATGTGAAGAACAATGTAATTAGAAACGGTATAGAACGACATCCACATCAAATTGGCTAACGATCCAGATCAAAGTGTTATAGAATGATTAGAAAGTACATACGACAACAAATGCCCAGAGAAAGAAGAATGGAAGGGAGAACAGATCAAGAGGGGCTTTGCCACAAGATCTCATTATGTCCTAGAATTATTAATGAATTGACTTGCATTCGTAATGAATGGCTTCAGCTTGTACGGAATAACTGAGTTTTTGACAAGTTTCATATAATCCGAACCTGCTCTATTAACGAAAAAATTATGTCGAATAGAAGATTTTGCAGTACTTAGTGAAAGTTTCTCTCCTCCACCTCGGGTTCTAGATGGTCTCACATTGGTCCACTAACTTGAGAGACTGAGTCCCTCTTCCAACGCCTAAGCTGTGAACTAGGTAGCCATGCCTTTAAGTGGGTTCAGAAACGAATTCTTAATTGGAAAAGCTTCAAGAGGACCGAGGTGATGATAATCAGAGGAAGGTATCCAGGGTTGTGAGATGAGTGTGGGACCGCTTCCAACACAGTTTGCCGTTCAAGAACTGCGCGTAGTGGAAGTGGCGGATACGAGGTATTTTGACCTCTTTTTCCTGACGTTGTTTGGCATCGACCTTCTCTCTAACATACTCTGCTAGCCCAGAATCCCATCTGCAAAAACCTTTAGATCCAAATCAGTTTCATTAAGCCTCAAGTGGCTGGTATCGAGGTTGTGAGCTGTCACAACGATGTTTTGTTGCGATCAAAACTTCTAGCGCCAGGCGGGACTCGAACCCGCACCTCCCTCTAACCGAACAAAACATCGTCATGACAGCTCACAACCTCGATACCAGCCACTTGAGGCTTAATGAAACTGATTTGAATTGTTTCTATCAAGACCATCAGCTTCACTGGTTCCATGCTGATATCAGCGGCCAGCTCATCCCGGATACGGGTGGGTGCTGATCGGTCCCACGAGGTGTGGATGTTGCGTTCGATCAAACGGCGCCGGTGGTGTAATGGCGTAGAGCATTCCCGCCCGGTTAGAGGGAGGTGCGGGTTCGAGTCCCGCCTGGCGCTAGAAGTTTTGATCGCAACAAAACATCGTTATGACAGCTCACAACCTTTAGATCATCGGAATCATTAGGTCATCCAATGACCTAATAAACCAAAGTAATGACGTTTTTTCACCCTTGACTTCAACTGAACAAATTTCAACAAAGCTTCATTTTGGCCAACAACGTAATCACCATCATTATCACAACCTTTCTCCATCTAACGAGCTAATCTTCAACACCTGAGCAATAAAACTGTTGTGGTTTTTGAGCAAAATGTGCGGACATAGCATTTTGAATATCTTTCAAACTTTCAAATTTCTTGCAGCTAAGAAAATGCTGTAGAGACCGGAGGAAGTGGTGATCCGAAGGCGCAAAATCAGTAGAATACAGCGGATGAGGCAGAACCTCCCATCCTAATTCGTTGATTTTTTCCGGCGTCCGTTTTGCACAGTGCGGTCTTGCATTGTCGTGATGCAAAATTACGCCCTTTCTGTTGACGATCGCCGGATACTTTTCCAGTAAAGCTTGGTTCACTCTATCCATTTGCTCACGGAAAGGTCTGCCTCAACGGCCTGTGCAGATTTAAGCACTTCAAAGTGGATAATTTCACGGATATTCCACCAAACACAGAGGAGTGCCTTTCTGAGATGAATATTCGGCTTCGCAGTACTTCTTGGTTGTTCATTTGTGGAAAGCCACTGCTTTTTGCTCTTCGAATTATTGTACAAGATCCATTCTCATCTTCTATCATCAGTCGATCAAAAAACGGGTCTGTACGGTGTCGCTGAAGCAGTGCGTTGCGAGGCGTCGATCGGTTGGCACGGTTCTCGGCGAATAAATCGTGCTGTACCGAGATATCTGCTCTGCATACCTTGCCAATTTGGCGTAGATGAAGATGAATGGTTGATTTAGGCTCATTGAGAGTACTCGAAAGTTCCTCCACTGACAAGGATTCGCCTCCAGTTCTGCCCTCGGCATGTCGTTGTCAAATGTTACCGCTCTTCCTGATCGAGAGGAGTCGGAGAGGTCAAAATTACCGGATTTGAATTTGGAAAACCATCGCTGGCATTTGCGAACGTCCAATGCATGTGGATGTAGATGCAGATATTTTCAGTAGCAAGCGTTGCGTTACTACCCATCCGAAATTCGAACAGCATGCAATGCCGAATATGCTCCTCTGAGATTTGTCAAGCCATCTCACCTGAACTTGCAAGCAATTCAACGAATGGTAGATTCTAAAAGAGCAAGTCTCATTTACCTTAGAATCGCTTTAGTGCACTTTCGAGATACACAAATCCGCCGACAATAATGAGCTAAACCGCAGTGCACAAAAAACGTCATTACTTATTGGATGACCTAATACTTCACAGCGGATATACTTCCCGTTGTGGTAGGGGTTAGGAAGTGTTTCAAGGATACTCAAGCAAATTTCAAACGTTTCTTGACAAATATAACACCTACCTGGAAGGGACAATTGCGAACAGCTAAAGTAGGAGTAGCTCTTTCAAATTTATGAGCAAAAAGTCGGGGCAATCTGTGGAAATTCCTCGCTTGTTAAGTGGACATGAAGTTCTACAGAAGGATAAAGTGAGCCTGCTTACTGAGAAGTTCAACAAAATGCGTTGCCTTCCGTTGCCAAGTCAATGGGATGAAGTATGACAGCTTTCTCTGCCTTTGACAATGATTCGGAGCTTTTAAAGGGCTTGCGGTCATCTCTTTCTGTTACTTCCAATTTCGCACGTCATCATTCGCCGGAAATGAGGCCCAACTTTACATAGTTGCCGAGCCTCGGATCTGTTTATTCAACCAATTCGTTCTCCCATCATTCCTCTTTTGAAGTTGGGAGTTCTGTGAGCAACTACGGACCAGTGAGTATAACACCGCTTCTGCAGAATTTTCAGTAGGTTCCTATAGTACACATCGTCTGTCACTAGGAAGGGAACGCCATTTTTTCGTCGCCTCCACATGGCTCTATCAAAGGACAATTCGGAGAAGCAAACCTTTCGAAAGTTGAATAACTGGAGTGAGTACTTGAACGAGGAAAAAGACTGTGGTGTTATGTGTATGGATTTTCAGAAGGTTTTGGTGGAGCAGGCTATGCTAAACTGCTGAAAAGGAGCTCAGGAGCTCCCATATTTGAATTTGATCGTTGCTCGCCAGATGGTTGTTTTTTTTTCTCAAACAAACAAAAGCTCCAAGAACAAGTCGGTTCTTGCTACTTCCCATCCAGAACAGTCTCAAGTCACGTTCCTCAAGAAGCGGTGTTTCCCCGGCTTTTTGTCGTATGCGCTGCCTACCTTCAGCGATGAGCGTGGTGTTACGTGTGGGCAGTTTGTTGATGATGTGAGGAGGCTAGAAGGCCGGTAGACTGCACAAAAGTTGAGACGGCGCTAAACAGAACTAAGAAGGGGTATCGTAATTGGAATTTAGCACTAGCTACTGAAAAACCGTTCACATGAGGATAGCAACGTCGAGTTTTCCAGGTAGCTGCAGGGTGGGTACTTATTTCTGGACACGGTTTATTCCGTTGAAGACCTTGGTTTCCAATGCGACTACTGTTTGGAGTTTCCTCTTATTTCTAGCATTTTATTTCAAAACAACAATTAAAGCCTATCGGATCTATGAAGCCCTCTACATTCGTAATACCCAGGATTTGGAGAAAGCGTATAAAACATATGTTAGGCCTGTCCTTGATTGCTGGTCGCAAAACCTGCTTTATATCCTTCATTCTTCTGTTCCGTTACATTGCAGCTGCCTTTGAGACAGTATGCGGCAGCCAAGTAACGCCTATTTTTGGGTTTCTTATAAAATAAATTGCTTTATTTTTCATTTTTGCGTCATGTGTGTCATTGAACGGCATTGTCCAGCGTGGAATGTGCTATCCGCTTCTTCGCTGACCATAATGATCTGTGAAATAGTAGGGAACAAAGTGATGAAGCAACAGGCAGGTGTTTGTGGACATTGCAAGAACCGAAGGGTACCAGTTTTCGAAGAGTTCCGGAAGCCCAGTGAAGCCTGCCCCATCATTTGTCTACAACTTCCGCAACTACTGAACCCAGCAATACATTTTGGCAAGTGCACACTCTCACTGTCCCACTGTTTCAGAACGTGCCCGGATCAGCGCTTCCATGTGCATAATCAAGACCGCGCTGCTTTTTTGTCTCGTCTCATTCGCATCTAGCACAAGCCTTTGGTATCTACCGGTAGAGGGTTCTGACGGAGAAGAAGCTGAAGTCACAACCTCGAGGTCTCTTTGCTCCCAAGGTAAGTGTTTAGAAACGGCGCAATACAAATTACTATCTACCACCTCATTTCGAGCACTCTCCCCGGCCTCTGGCCTGCTTATCGAGGACAGGAGTCTTTTTGGTGATTCTTTAACCCCTTACGCATTTAAAATGCTCAGGAGCTTCCAAAAGAGTCGCAAGGTTTTTGCCTTATAAAAGATTTGAATTTTGCGACGATGTAGTTAGTGGAGAGCCTCGAAGGTCACATAAACTCATGACGCCATCCGTGAAACAAATGTAGTATCGATTCAGGATCAGAGCTCTGATTACTTATGCTCTTCCTTGAATGGCTTCAAAAACGCTGCCGATTTTTAAGGGGAGAAATGGAGCAGAGGGAAGTGTAAAACGCTGCCAAGGTTTGCCTAAGAGAAAGGTGGAGTGCTCCTCCACGCTTGCGTTAACCCACAATTAAAGTGGAAGCCAGGCGATAGTGGGCCTAGAGAACAGAAAAGTACTGTTGAGCTACACTGCAACATCCCAGCAATCCCAACTGTGGTAGTGAAAGAATGAAAAAACACGCAAAAATGGAAGGCGAGCTCAAATATCGAGTGTGGTGAGTCTCCTCACGCTTCGGTTAGGCCGTACCGTAGGAGTAAAGTGTTGGGCGAAACTCAACTCGTGCCGTATTTGCAGAGTGCACGACGACCACGGATTGCGACAACGGCCTAAGCTGCTTCCACGCGACCAGCGACAGCAAAGGATGCTGCCTGATGGGTGGGTGCGACTGCCCTTCTTTTGATACAAGTCGTAACCGGCGTTGCTATCGGTCTCTATCAACTGTACTGTGTAAATGACGTTGGGGAGAATAGCGGCACCTGCTCACAACCTCGCTAATGAGTCAGCCATTCCCTGCATCCATAGGGTCCGGTAGTTAGCTGCGTGAAGAGTGTTCGGAACCCGTTGTTCAGGTAAAATGCAGACTCCATCTTGCTTTTTCTTACCTGCAAGATAACGGTAGAGGATGTCGGTCGGCTGTAATCAATCCTTGCTCGGGATGCGTCACGCATTCTGCCTCGAGATATCGCAAAGGCAGTTTGAATCCGTATTTGGCTTATCGGATATTTTGAAGTGGCTAGTCGAGCAACAAGTTAGTTCTGTATTTCCTCCAGGGTGACCTGACACAGATCTACTGTTTGTTCAGGAGGGTTGAAAGGCTCGAGTAGAATCCGGATCAGTGATAAGCAGCTCGTCCCGGAGTGTACGCGACGGCTGGCGACTCCATCAATTGCGCTACCTCGTGCTTGGACCCAAAGCGCGATTGGTACTCCACTGTGGAGACAGCCCTCATCATTTTTTACTCGTGACTCCAGCCCACTTCGACACATGTTTAGAATCGTCGAAGCAACCTACTCCTACATATAAATAATTAAGAACTAATTACACCAAGTTTTTAAGTGTACTTGAATTAGTTGCGCTTAACCATTTGGTCTTCTGTTTCATGATCAGCTTCTGAAGTATTTGATATTGTTCTCAAAGAGCCACGGATTTCTTACAAACAGACAGTCCACTTCCCATTCCGTTTCCATGCACGCGCACTGACTTGTCTGTTGCTTTTTCTGAACTGTGTTGCTGCCATCCAGTAGGTATCTCTGCAAGGAGAACCGCGTGAGAGAGAGAAAAAGTTCGCGCCGCTCTGAAACTGATTGAGAGGCGCTTGACGGGTGCAGTAACACAGCATGAGTTCCTAGAAGTGCAGGCTGAGCTAAGAAAGGAAGGTGTTTGAGAAACAAATTTGAGTGAACTCGCGACGGCTATAAGGGTGATATTCGAGCAGGCGAAGATAACCATGTGCGGTGCGAACCTAGTTGTTGTCGTCAAAGGTTAGCCAATATGGCCAATTTCCCCTGCATTCCAAAGTTCTAAATTTTAGTCAGACGGCAGCTACAGTACCGCTGTTAAACATTCAACCAGTTTACTTTGCGAAGCAAACACGCGTTTTTTTGCGTCGCATCATGATAACTTATCTCAAAGTAAAGATTTTCAACAATTATTTACATCGGCTTTAGCATCGTCCGTTCTATCATATGGCATGCAGCAACCATCCTATATTGGGTGAAAGCCTTAAAAGCAAAAGCGAAATTAAGGGGCCTCTTAGTTGCGGTGATCTGGCCGACATCCGTCGCTGCGCCTCACCTAATTCGCCTCAGGCAGAACTGGACTTCTTCAGTCAATTTTTAGAATCCTTGGTTGCGCATGAATTTAGTTTTCTTAATGTTTTAAAGATTCCTCTCCCTACGACAATTCATTTGATACCCAATTTGACTGCACGGTGTCCATATTGAACTTGCTGCTGCATCACAATCGTCACTTCCTTTCATTTGAGCGAAGAAATTCTCAGTCTTTTTAAAGGCTGTCTCTTTTTTACAGTGTAGGCAAAAAACAGTAGATGAGAAATCCGCATTTTCAGGTCATTTCATTCATTCTCGAGCCGGTTATTTAGTGTCATATTCGCAAGCAAGTGAATTTTCCGTGTGCAATGAGCTCTGGCAACAAATTCAAACATGAATATTTGTGTCTCGGCCTAGTGATACAACGAAAGAAAACGCGTCAGCAAATCGGGCATGAACTACAGAATACGTGATGGAAGTATCAGGAGACCAATTGGTAAGGATGCAGAACTTCGGCTGCTTAAAGTGACAATTTCGTCTGGACGTCCCACGGCGTTTCCTCTTTAACCTCAGGAATCAACCCTGGCGTTCCAAGCTGCAAAACTTTATGATTTTTCCTTAAAATGTCCAACCAATCTCGACGCTATTCACTCGTCGCTTCAGTTCGAGCGCTGATGTAGTGATTGATATTCCTTGGTAACTGCGCTGACCTGACATGCCCTGTAGAAGCATTACGACCGCCTGGCTGTCCAGTGAGTCTCCCTTCTCTTTTTACAGTTGCACATTTTGATTGTATTCAACCTACCGATAACGTTCCATGCTATCGATTTCGGTCACGCTTTACTTTTGGTAAATGAATGAAGTGACCTGAAAATGCGAAATGCTTATCTCCTGTTTTTCCTACACTGTAAAAAAGTGATAGATTTTAATAGCAGCTGAAAGACTGAGAATTTCTTCGCCGAAATGAAATAAAATGACGATTGTGATGCAGCAGCAAGTTCAATTTGGATGCCGTGCAGTCAAGTTGGGTATCAACTGAATCGCCGTAGGGAGAGGAATCTTAAAAACATTAAGAAAACTGAATTCATGCGTAACCAAGGATTTTAAAAATTGAATGAAAAAGTCCAGTTCTGCCTGGGGTCCCAATTAGGTGAGACGCAGCGACGGATGTCGTCCAGCTTGTCGCGACTAAGTGGCCCCTTAAATTCGCCTTCGCTTTTAATGCTTTCACCCTTTAAGGCTTCCAATATAAGATGGTTGCTGCATGCCATACGATAGAGCGGACGATGCTAGAAGTCACTGTAAATTTTTGTTGAAAAGTCTTCACTTTGAAATAAGTTATCTTCTTCAAAGCAAACTGGTCATTAGGATGTTGACAAAGGATACAGATCGGCGCTTTTTGCGGAATACGCCACGCTTTCTACTGCAACGGAAAATCCTGAATGCAGTTATGTATTTGATTTACATGGTGATTTTCGGCGGCGAGCAAACGGACCAGTCAGTGTCATTATCTTCTCCGATGACGCCAATTTAGAGCTCGAGGGGTAGGAATACGTGGTATGTCTGAGCAGGACCTGAACCAAGAACGCCAATTCGAGGTGCACACGTCAAGCAGTTTCTCCTCTGAATGCAATATCACGCTTTCAGCTATTTGCAACGAAGGAAAATTTGAGCGATCTAAGAAGCTACAAGCTGTTAGGAGGATGTTTAGTTGCGATCAAAACTCTTGCGCCAGGCGGGACTCGAACCCGCATCTTCTGCTTTCCGGGCAGCGATGTTCGCCTTACACCACCAGCGCTGTTTGACCGAACATAACATCCACGATATTTTCCTAGCAATCTCGCCTATCAGCACTCACCCGTGATATCGGGATGAGCCGGCCGCTGATATCAGCATGGAACCGGTTAAGCTGAAGGCCTTCGTAGAAATTATGTTTTTTTTAGAAAAAAAAACATCATTTCTACGATCTAAGAAGCATTAGTCACTATGAAAGACCACGTCAGCAACGCCTCTGTTCGACGCGGTCGCATGTCAGAGGAGCTCAGTTGGTGGTGTTTGCTCGAGGGCCTTTATCAAATCGTTCGCTCAGGGCTTCCGGGAAGACGTTCGGTCCACGTTGTGACGCACTTTGGCTGCTTTTGTTACTTCCCGTGGAATACTTCTGTGCAGTGGGTGCCAGCGAAACGCCTTGGTCCATCGACGCAATGTGGCCTGAACCACGCGCAAGAATCAAGCAGAACACCTTCTGCATCCCACCTACGCCCACAGACGGTATAAGATCGCCTGTGGTTCGCGATTCACTCCTCTGTTCATCCCTGGAGACCGGTCCTTCAACGAGCGACCGAGCGTCCTTTTCTCTAATCACGAAGCCGATTTCACGAGTAGATGATTAGCAGAAGTTTTTGAGGAGGTATTTAGCTGCCCCAGTCTGTTCGGAAATAGTGTCTCCCTTTAGCGCTGAAGCCGAACGAGACCGGATGTGTTCTGGACGACCAGTGTCGTCGTGCGTGTGAGAGCACGATATGTGAGAAGACGGACAACGGCTCGCGGTGTATGTGCGAGAAAGGACGGCATTTCCTCTTCAACAAGTGCTGTCAGTTTTCCCTTTCGCACTGTTTTCTTGTCTACTATTTTTATTATTCATTTATTTGTTTCATACGTGGAAATCCATCCAGCAAAGCAAACAAACTAATATAAGAGCTTAGTGAAGGTAGAAATAAGCATATTTAAGCAGCAATATTTAAGCTTTTTGGGACTTTGTGCACTCCATTCTTATCTGTTCTGCCACATTTGGCACTAAATCTGTCGTAATCGCCTCTCCGCTCACAAGAAGACTGTCTGAACGGTACGCCGGAGCGGCAAGAACGAGTACTGTAGGGAAAATCTTCGTCCTCCAAATGGTAACCGAACATGTTTTGTTTTTGCCGAATCGTTGAGGCAAACGAGTAGGAAGGTCTAATGGTTAAGGGTCGCAGAGCGAGCTTACCACGGCAGCGCAAGATACCGACGTCGTGGATTGGGTGGCGCAGTGGTAGGGGGACTTCCTCATGTTCGTGGGGTCGGGGGTTCGGTTTCCATGCTACGTTGCATTTTAGCGATTTTACCATAGTATCGGATTTCCATAGAGATTCCCATATCTGAACTTGTTTTTGGCTTCACAGTGGTACTCCGCTGCAGCCCAAACCTGGAATCGCGATAATGTCCACTTTCCCCAGTTCTCAAACATGTATAGTATAACAGTTCTAGTATAGCCAAACCTTTTGCTCCGAAACCATCTGTCCTCCCGAAAACGTGTTAGTGCCTTCACTGGTTAATGGTGTCGTGACTCCGGCACAGTCCACTTCTGGTTGAAACTCTTGGTCCTCTTCCTCCACTACCTCCAACTTCTCCACTTCGTCGATTACGCGATTACAGCTGCCGCAGTTCGAAATCCCGTAGGATACTTACTATCTTTTCCGTCAGCTTCATCTCGTCCGCCGATGGGACATCATCCAGTGGAGATCCGCACTTCAGATTCAGTAGGTGAATGACCACTCAAATGCTAGCAGACATTGTAGAGACAGTATTGGCGGCAGCAGCTTGGTGTGACCGCGCGACTTTGTAAGCATAACAGAGGCGAAAGTATTGATCGAGGTGGTAGGTCAAGTTGAAGATCATGTGGTTCCCTCCTACACTGTGAGTACACTGATGGCACTCACCTCACCGACACTAATAAATTGCGTTTGAAGCATTTTTCCAGTTTTCTGCCGCTGTTTCAGGTTGTTCCTGCGTCAAAAATTCTTACATTGACAATGAGAACAATGTACTGGAGCAAAACTTTCATATAAAATCGCATTTGGCATTTTTCGGACATTGCTGGTGAATTACGAGATGTTGACAAATAATAAGTAATAGAAACATCTTACCGTAGCAAACTCCAAAAACAGGTTCAGATATGGAAATCTCTATGGAAATCTGATACTATGGTAAAAGTGCAAAAACACGACTTAGCATGGGAACCGAACCCTCGACTTCAGGAACATGAGGCAGGCCTTCTACCCCTGCGCCACCAACTCCAAGGGGCCAGCATCTCGGCAAGCTCGCTCTGCGGACCCTTAACCATTACACGCTCGTACTCGTTTGCCTCAAGCATTCGGCAAAAACAAAACAGGTCCTGTTACTATTTGGAGGACGGGGATTCTCCCTACATACAGTACTGTTCTTACCGTTCCGGCGCACCGTTCAGTCAGTTCCCTTGTAAGAGCCTTATGTGTAGATTTCGTTGTTTCGTGTATTGGATGCTCCTATTTTACTTATACCGGAAGAATGATCAGTATACATGGGGTAGGAAAGGCCAATTTTCGGATGTCCGGTCGAATACATCCGATCCGTGTCATCTACTACTTACCCGGCGGTCGTAAAATGGCCATTATCCGAATCACTAAACTGTCCAGGGCCTGGCAAATTGCCGTTTTCCGGACCATCCAATTTTCTGAAGATTTGGGACCGGATCCATCGAGGACAGTAGCAAAGGAAGACGCTGGACTCTTCTGCTCGTTCGCTCTTCTATGCCCTCCCTCAACGACCCAGAGCTTGTCAGCTATTTTTCGTCAAAGTCGGTGGACAAATGAGCTCTTCGTTTATGAGCTGCAGATGCCCCGCACGAATATATTGGATGTTACAATTTCAAATCCTTTGCGCGCATATTCGAAGCTGTTAGGTTGTGTCATAAATTTTGCAACAAAATTGATTTTTCAGCAAAAAATAACAATAATAATAATAACAGTGACCTGCCAATGACTTCCTAAATGTGCTTGACCGTTGCTAAGCGGCTGAACTGATTGAGAATGAAGTCACGCACGTATTCACTTTGAATGGTCATCATTCTAGAGAATACATAATTCGACAACGCAATGCAAATTAGGATAAGGGATAAAGGTTAAAGGACGGCGTTACTCAATCCCTTTTGGGATGCGCCAGCGCATTCTACTCCTACGGGATGTCGTGGAGGCGACATGAATGCGTATTTGGCCATACAATGACTTGCGGTGGCCAGCCGATGAACAAGTCAGCGCTTTATCCTTCCCAGACAAGTCTGGTACCAATTCACCGACCCCGGAGGGATGGAAGGCTTGGTTGGCCTGGGCGTGAAATCCGAACCAGGAACCTGGTATTGGGTGTACGCGACAGTCACGCCTCCGCCGACTGCGCTATACGCTGCAATGCTAATTAACGACTCATAACTTAAAATGGTTGCAAGGAAGCACGCCTTCAAAGAAAATATGATATTTCGGCGAGTTTGCTTTGAGATCCAGAAAAGCCGGAATGTTGCGAGATCTATGGCTCATCCTAACATCATTAAAGTGGTCTGTTATGAAAGAAAAAACCGCATAGTGGCATAGTTGGTCTTACACTTGTTGAAAAGTGGGAATCGTTGGACTCATTCTTTAGCAAGATTCTTGTATTTTTGACCTCTGAAGGCTAGTTGCGGTAACACGATTTTAAACTGCAGACACTTCAATGTTTTCACATCACAGGGTAGTGGATTGAGCGGCAACCGAAGATCATTCGTTCCATGCCACCTCAACCAATCCATGGCGTAACTTTCTCACAGGTCGTCTACTAGAGGAACGTTATGGAAGCCACCTTGTCGAATCAACCCCTGTTCGTAAGGGCCTTTTCGTATTCCAGAATATCACTGTAGAATCTCTCCGTTTAGTGTTATCGAATTCCTAGCTATCTTCAGGCAAGCGGAAGCATCTGTTCTGTTCGGAACACCTACCCGTAATCCTTAGTAGAGAATACCTCTAGATTTCCTCATAACATTCCGAAAAGGAGGTCAGTTGGCGTTCTTGTCGACGTCATGGGTTGCAACATGAAACTGAGTTGAAAGGTTGCCAGAATTTTATTAAACACGTCGAGTGTCTAAGACTCGTAGGAGAGTTACACCTGGGATCACTGCATATCCGGAGAGAAAGACGGAAAACGCGGTTCACCACTGGGAGACGTCATCGAAGCAATGCTTCAAAAACGTTCCTACATTGTTGAATATTCCACTCTAAAGAAAATACGAGGTATCTTCCGGAGCAGCTGCCAAGACAGAGGGAGCTGTTCGGCATAATGTTTACCGTATATTAAAGAAGCAGCTCTAAGAAATAACGCTCTGGTGATCTCATTCTGAAATGTGATAGGAAGTAGTAGTTCTTTTTTGGATGTTTGATCCCATAAAAGCTTCAAGTTCTTTTCTTCAATTTCTCCTTGACGATTTTTCATTTTAATTTTTTCTACAACGCTAATGAAATGACATTGAAATTTTATTGATATGGTTGCTATTCCAGACTTAATACACATGTGTTTTTTGTTTTATCTATTTATTTATTTAAGGCATAGACGAAAGTGTAGCATAAACAGTGGTAAAAAACAACAACCAGCAATAGGTGACATGAACATACTACCATCCTACGTACAAATCCTATGTATAAATCAAACAGTTCAACGCGGTTACTTTCAGGGAAGAAATGCCCGGAGTTCGCCTTTCCTGAACCCTTCGTTGATGAGCAAGGCTTCAGCAGGTACACGCATCTTTGCAACAATAGCTTATTAAAGAACTGCAACCTTTATGATGAAGAAAATGCTCTTGGAAAGGCACACCAAGCCATTTGGCATGTCGTGGAAGCAACAGCAACCAAGAAGAAGAATAGAACGAGAACAGAAATGGGAATAAAAGAAGGGTTTGCTTCGACTTCTGGATGACCATCGTCTTGGCCGTCTCTCAGTACACTGAATGACGAAATCAGAGGTTGTGCTGCACAGTTTTTGGTTGAATGCTGGGATATGTATTGCCTCCCTCCCTTTACACCGCCAACATTCTCCCTTCTGCTGCGCCAAGATACGCTGCTGCAGGGCAGCGTTGTCCAACTTTTATAGGGCCGACTCAGACTCAGCAAACTCGTGTGGAGACCATAAAATGCACAAGTTCCTGGTTATGGCCCAGCTGAAGGAGCGGATGATTCGCACTTTTTCGTAGTCGAAGATAATGGTGGTGAATCGATTCCGTGTAGGTTAGCAACGGTTTCGCCGCTGGCAAACTACCTCTAGGATTTATCGTTAGGTGGAACCTTACTTCGGTCTAAAGTTGCGACCGTAGTGCTGTTTTCTGAACCTTATATACGCCACCAGGCTCTTAACGTGGAATTTAATCGCGTTCGCATTTATGACGTAATCTAAAGCCACCTATAAGAGCTCGTATGAGAAAAACTGACCGACCCACGGCGAAACCATGGTCTTTTTATGTTGGTGGTGCAGACTAACTAATCCATTGGAAGCATCGTAGACTTTCACTATGAAGAGAAAAAGAACAATGCACAAGGCGGTTTCAGTTGAGGATGAATTCCTGCTCTTGACTGCGGGGGCGTGGTGACGAGGACCGGCTATCACGTGCACCTCATTCCGATGTTCTTGTCCCGTGTCCTGCTCGCGTCAACCAAGCCTTCTGTCCCTGCTAGAATAATCGGTAGACTGGTTCGGGAGGGGAACTTCTCCGTCAACTGGGGGTCGTCGGTCATCATATGGGCGAAGTACATGTTCAAAGTTCATCCACGACATTCAGTAGAAGTGGAATGCGTGCCGCTTCCCAAAAGTATACATACAAGGTGTTCCAAAGTGACACCAACAACAACGCAACAATAATAATAGCATAACAGTTTTTTATTGTAAGTATGAAACAACTAACAACGTAGAAGAACAGTGTATAAATAACAACAACATACACACTATGCAACACTATACTGGGTTTGAAATGCACCCCCCTCCCTGGTGCGAACACAGAGGTCCAAACGTTTGGTGAAGTTTTTGGCGATGGTCCGCAGGTCATCTGGAAATGTTTGGCTCCACTCCCTGAGCAGATACTCCTTAAAGGACTGCAAACTGTGGTGGCGCTAGACACTAGACATGGTGTCTGAATTCAGGGGTGCACACGAAATTCTGGGCGTTAAATTTTCTTAACGAAATTTTTTAACGGAAAATTTTCGTTAAATTTCCGGTAAACCGTTAAATTTCGTTAAAAATACATTCAGCTGTAAACCATTATTTCAACTGAAAAAAAGGAAAACCTTATACGTTTCAACTTCAAGAGGTCAACAGCTAATGTTCAAGGAATGGAGTGTAACACTGCAATGTAAAATAAACAAATCATCATCAACAAACATAGAAAAATAAACAAGCCTTCAGCAACAAATTATCTACAGGGTATAGAATAAGAACAACTATGGAGTTACCATTCAAGGCAAGATGAATCGGTAAGGCATCCTGAAATGTGCGATCAAGCAGGTACCCGGAGATCCACCCTTTCCTAGTTCTTCTGATAGACTGTTCTACGAACATGTGCTCCGTGCAGGCACCAGCTCATTAAGTACAGAAAGAATGATTAAAAATACATTAAAAACCCCTTCAGTGGAATGTTAACACGTTGACGAACGCACAATTTTTGAGTGCCTCTGGTGCGTGGGACCAATCATATCTCTGCAACGTCGGGACAGTGATACGACATCGTGTCACACGATCCCACACTACCGAGAAGGTATGACACTCCGTCTTCGTGTTAACGTTCAGGAAAGGTAGCTTTCCAAGTTTTTGTTATTAGCGTTTTTGTAAAATAGCTTAAAATACGTCTAATACGTCCAGTGGCCGAAAACATTCGCTCCGTCTCGACTGCTCCAGGTGGGCAAAAGTATTTTGAGATGAAAAACGCCAGGGAGAATAGGCATATCTTACGAGGTTAGACCAGTATCTTTGTGAATTCGTTGACCTGCTTGGGGAGTCGGCGAAGAAATTTCTAGCTCCAAAGTACATTAAAGGATAAGGATAAAAGATGGCGATACTCAGTCCCTCCTGGGATACGCCGCTCATTCTACTTCTACGTCATACCCTAGAGACAATGGCTTGCGGTGGCCACTCGATGAAGAAATCAGCGCTCTGTCCTTTCCAGGCAAGTTCGGTACCAATTCACCGACCCCTGAGGGATCGAAGGCTTGGTTGGACTGAGCGAGAAATCCCGAAGAAGGACCAGCGACCTGGTATAGGGTGCACGCGACAGCCAGCACTTCCTCCGACTACGCTACACGTGCTCCCAAAATGTATTATTTCTAAAAATTCAAAACGAATTGAATTGATAAAAACATCAAAATATTCTTGCTGATTTCAGTAGTTTTCCAGGAACAGTCCTAATCGGGAGAATGAGACCTGCAACATTAGAAAATACTGAGGGTAAATGTGATAAACTCACTGAGAAAGAAATCCGTTAAAAATTCCGTTAAATTCCTAAAAAATTCCGTTAAATCGTTAAGCCAGATTTTACCGAAAAATGCCGTTAATTCGTTAAATTCGTTAAGTCGTTAACCGTTAAATGTGCACACCTGGTCTGAATCACGCTTTTTCGGATATCTGGCCAGATTTATCCGGTTTCGGATTATCTGAAATCTGGCTCGACCGAAAATGGCGTTATTTGGATCATCCGATGGTCCGGGGGTTTCCAAAATTACCCTTATCTGAATCGTCTGAAGATCGGGGTTTCGAAAAATGCAATGATTCGGATAAAATCGGATAAAATCGGATGAAAGGATGTTAACGTACCTCGCTGCGGAACTCAGGAAAGCTGATAATCTGACGTTTTAGAGGTAGATCTTACAATTATTCGGCGAGATTTCTCTTAGAGCTCGAGCGAGTTCTTGCGCGAAGTCTCGTAATCATTTCATAGCAAGGCTTCATGGTGCGCAACCAACTCACTATTCTATGGGTAGTCGCTCGTTGGGGTCTTAATGCTGATTGCCGTTTGTTCTGGAGGCGCAAAGTGGCTCGGTGTTGGGGGGGGGGGGTAGCTTGTAAGGCAGCCGTACGCTGCATCTTTTACACATCACTGGAGTGTTCTACTCCACTGATGAAGCGACAAGGGAAGGATACCAATTGAATCACCCTCATCTGAGTCATCTGAAGAGGTACTGAAGACCCAATGATTCGGATAATATCGAATAGAAATCGGATAAGGCTCAACTCTGATATAGCGAAACCGAGCGAATACTAAGTTTTGGTTGGATTCCAAGCTAACGCAAGATAAGCCTTGCATCTTATTCGGAGACATAGGTTGGTTTCAACCCTTTAGAAATGTTGAGGGCGTGAATTGTCTGTTGGCCGAAGCTTGTGAGGCCTTGTAAAGGTCATGCTACCTAGCCTCGCTAGAATTGATGTCGTGTATTTCCCTCGATTTTATCCTGCCTCCTTACTATTCCTAATTTCTTCTAGACGTATGTTGTTATGAATATGATCAGCCTCCGACATCATTTCAAGAATAGCGCTCTACTTTAAATCCATCTGGTGCTTACGACCAGGGTGACAAATGGTAGGCATAACACGTATGTAATTCGACACACATATAAAATTTTAAAATCGTGTGGTAATTCTTTCAAGGACATATAGCAGCATGTAATAGATAAGAGTTATGTCTCGCAGTTATCCTCCCTTATTCGACGGTTGACGTCTTAAGAGGCTGTTTGCACGGGATTGATTCACCTGTTGATTCACCTGTGTTAGGAAGCAGATGAACATCCACCTACTTCAGAATTTGCCCAGCGGGATCATGCGGAATTATACATCGTGCCAGTTCGACAAAAGATTCTTACGTGATTATCACATGTGGTAATCACGTCTTCATGTTCGGCTACTTCCTATTAATCCTAGTTTTGATGAATTCTATAGTTTTCTTTGGAGGTCATTTCTTAAAAATTCTAAAAACTAAGGTACTTTTCTAATTCACTCCATACTGAAGAAATTGTCTGCCTCTATTACTACGCATTATCCGGTGTTATCCGAATCGGGTGTCCGATATCCGACCCGAAGAAAAATCGTTTATCTGAATAATCCGAAAATCCGGGCAATCGAAAATAACCCTCATCTGAATCATCCGAAGATCCGGGGATTTCAAAATTACCCTGATCTGAATCATCCGATTATCTGGAAAATCGGCGTCGGATCCAATGTCTACTAGGCACAGGTCCTGTCTTCCAAAATGGACCACATGCTGTAGTCCATCGAATCCATATCCGGGAGCGCGGCAGCCGTTCCGCAGACGCGACGAAGTATGGGAAAGTGTTCTTGTGTGTTGTTCGCCCTATGTGCAGAGGCTGAGTCTTATTGAAACGTCCACCGAGCATGGCTAAGGTGCTACTGGGCCCAGAGAAGTATCACCGTCTCAAGGAGGTCCCTTCGGTACACACTTTGATTTATCTTTGCTCCTTCGTTCACAAAAACCAGGGAGATCTTTCCGTTGGGATTCCATCCCAAACCGTCTGCGGAGTTTGACGACGTTCGACGATAACGGTAGTGGCTGGGGCTTCTGTAGACCAGATCCTGTCGTTTTGGCAGTTGCGAGTTTACCCCGCGGTAAACAGCTTCCGTCCGTAAACAGCATTCGCTCCCGATTCAGCAGCCCATCGCCGAGAAGTTCACCAAGCGTTTGGACCTCTGAATTCGCGCCAAGGAGGGCTATTTCGAATCCAGTCGAACATAGTGCTGCCTAGTGTCTGCTGTTGCTATTTATGCGTTGTTCTGATAAGTTGTCAGTTGTTTCGTGCTTGTAATAGCAAAACCACCATCACGGCATTTTGGAACACCCACTATTGAGAGACTGGAATAGGAAGGAATACTCCGGATGATTACGCAGCTGTGATTGCACTGATCTTCTCCATCCAGATTTTTAACGGGGGCCTTTTAGCACGCATTCATAACAGCTGCAGCGGTTAGGCAGTTGGTTGAGTACGTAGATTGCATCCTAAGAAAATAGCTCACTTCAGAGGGACGTCAGTTCTAGAGCAATCAGCAGAGTCAAAATTTCCAGGCGTGAAGCAGGCATTCAATTGTTCAGGTGTACGTTGAAGACGGATCTGAAAACGGCCGCGAACTTCTTGCGCCGTCACCGTCGGGAGCTGAAGAGCAACTTCTGCTGACGAGGGCCGTTCACGATTGGAGCTCTGTTCGCCGTTAAACTGTTCGTTACATCCACCCGCTACGTGTCCTTCGTACTGCTTTCACCACATGGCAATAAATTCGAAAATTTTATTTCAATCAGTGTCGCACACAGGCAAAAGGGACTAGAACAGATGCTGACATTCCAAACAGAATAAGGCACGTAATTGATCAGTAATCGATCAGATCTCTGAGATAGATGTGCACCGCCATGTGTACAGGAAATGAAGAGAGAACCAGTTGGAAATGAAAAACCGGGCCGTTGTTCCTGAAACTGCTGAGTAGGATGCGCTTCCACCCCTTCGAAGACGCGCAGCTTGCCGTGAATCGAAAATGATGGCCGTTTTTTGATATGTAAGAATCCACTCAGTTACTAGAGCATAGGTCGTCTCAACGCACAAAAAGCTGAGAATTTCGCGAACATGGTCGCTGTGAGTTATCTTAACTTTTGGTTCTGCTTTAGTCTCACTAAAAATGGCGTCACACTCAAGTAGACCATTCCCGCTTGCTAATTGTCAGATCCTCCCTCATACAAGTAAATACGGCAGAACATCGCATGAGATATTAGAGAGCTTCTTTGACTGGCGACGTTTGGTTGATCATAAGGAGGGAACCTCTATCAGAGTCCACCTTCGTCAACTCTCAGCCATTGAACAGCAATGTTGTCGCCATCTTGATTTATAGAGTGATGGAATGCCCGGAAACTTTTCTGAGCCAAAATCCGCCCAAATTTTTCGCGAGACAGAGGTAGGTATAAGTGTAATTGAAGCAGTGTTTCATCAGTACAAACTGCAGCTGCTTTCACATCGATAGACACGTTTTCAAACTGAAATAAATAGAAGAAAAACAAGTTTTGCATACTGTAGTCAGAAGCGGAGGTCGTCACGAAGTTGAAAGCGTACGATACTTAAATGAAAGCGATCAAGCTCCGCATCATTCACGATAAGTTCTTCAAGCAAATTTTCTGAATCCTGACCAGTTCATGAGAATATTGTCCCCGTTAGGAAAGAAGGAATGTTCTAAAGCAGTTGCGAGAAGTCAGCTAGCATTATGGGCGGCGAGCGAGGACATTAATTGCGTTCTTTCATGGAGCAGTTTAATAACAGTCCGAAAGAACTGAGGTGGCTAAACAGGACGCTCCTGGACATCGAACACTGCGCAGAAGTGATTCCGATGCCTAAGCCATAGGAAACCCAGAGCTCGGATTAGTGCAGGAATGGCAGTGGCGAACGAGATGGTGGATATGTTGTGTCGATGGGAACATTTCCGACTCCGGTGGTAACCACAAAAACAGCAAACAGTAACAGTACGGTTAGCTCTGTGGAAGGGATAATCCGCCATATCGCCGGCAGTTCTCCCAACTGTAAGAGGAGGAACTAGCGCTCTCTAACGTTGCTCGACTGGTCAGACCAGAATTCACGAGAACCTTATGTACATTCAAAGAAGAATGGGCGAGCAATAGTGAGCAACCAAGAGGAGGAAGCGAGCCGCTGGACGTCTCACACATTTAGGTAGAAGACCCAGTAGACGATGTGAAACATGATGAAAAACGTCGGAAAGGCGACACGGGAGAAGAGATCCACCTGTAAGGAGCAGTCGATAAGCATGCATGAACGGTAGGAATGAGAGAGAGGGACGAACGCACCGACGACGGTCGAAACCTCGACCAGGCGGGCGGCCTCGGCTTGAAGGGAATCGGAGGCATCGGCACCATGGAGAGAAGCGGAATTCGTTGGTCCGTTTGAGCTTCGACTTCGATCTGAACACACTCATCTTAGTGTTCACTCCGAGGTAGCAGACATGCACTGGCATCTCTCCTAAAAGGCGGAATCCGGTGAAGCGTCTAATGGGTCGTCGCAGTGTATTTTTTAACTCCTTCGCCATAGTGGAGAAGGATGGGTGACAAGCCGCCTCTCCCTCAATAAAGAGGGCAATGATAAAGATCCAATTCTTGCCATGAAGAGAACGGTTTCTGATAGCGATAATCTGTCAGGGGTGGCGGTCAATGAAAGTGTATCGCTCTATTATCTGGCTAGCAGACTTTTAGAGTGGGTGGTGGTCAATTCCAGGTTTTACGGTGAATTTTTCTGAATAATTTAAAATTCTAAATTCTATCCAAATTCTTTTCAAATGATTTAGAGGAACAACAGCAGTATGGGGAGGTTTGACTGTCGCGCGCACACAATTTCAGGTTCTTGGTTCGGGTTTCCCCGCCCAGACCAACTATACGTTTCATACCTCCACGGTCGGGTAATTGCTACCAGATTTGTCTGAGAAGGGTAGAAGACTGGCTTCTGCATCGGCTGGCTACCAAATCTTCTTGTATAGATCAAATACGCATTCCAATGACCTCCACGACACCCCGTAGAAGAAGGGTGCGTTGCGCATCCCAACGAGGATAGGATAACGCCGTTCTTTATCCTTCAAGTTAAAGAAATTGACGAATCCTAGAGGTTTTGACCCTCGCGTTGTCTTCATTATGCCACTTTTCCTTGAGTGTGTTGGTGATGGAAAGTATGACATGACCTAACCTTGAGTTGAAAGAAACGCACTGAACTACTCAACCACGTGTGGGTGAAGTTTGCTGGGAATTCATAGCCGACGAATGCATTTGGTCGCGTCAGAGGAATACCGATGGCAATGTAGGATCGGATTAGTAGGAAGCCCGCAAATTTTTGGGACGTGCTGATATTTGGCCTTAAGTCAGGAAACGACGAGGTCTAGTGCTAAAGCCATTAGGAGAAACCAGTAACTGGCGACGGCAACTCCTTATGAGCCTTTACAGAGATCCCTAATCGCCCACGCAGTCGGCTCCGTTGCAAGTCATGCAGTCGGTGGAGTTCGAACCAGTTTTCTCGGCCTCAGGGGAACGGAACAAATTCACTGAGAACTGAAGGAGTAAACAGCCTCGTGATAAAGCTCATAGATCTCTAGAGCTGATTTCGAAAGTTCTGTTCTCGGAAGACCACATTCCAGAAACTTTCATCTGTAAGAGGAGAAAAAGAAATATAGTACTCATATCGCTCTATAAATATACCAGCGGTTCCTCTTCAGTTCATGGTAGCTCTTGAATTTGTCGCACAACACCTAAAGCCTTGGAGGCCTTGTTGTTTCCATTGATCTTTTGTGATTTGAAAAATGCTTTCAGTTAAGCGGCTACACATCACATAAGATCGTCCGCCTCAATCTTGATCCTGGAATTGTTTCCGTATCTCCGTTGTTTACTCAATAACACAGTGGTTATCAGACGCCAGACTGCATGGTGTAAAACGAATAAACGCGGCTTCGTCGAAGATTTCTCCGTTTTTCCACCTACGGTAGAACGCAGAAATAAAGCAGAAAGGCAACAATGCACTCCAGCTTGGACTTTTTCATTAAACCCCACATGAGGGAACCTTCGAGGTGAGAGATTCCAAAGAAGGACTTCAAAAATTGATGGGCTGAGCTACCAAGTAGGGTCATCTATCCAAAATGAAGGGACCTAGCCAATTCTTACCTTCACGCTGCTCCTGTTGTTGTTGCTGTTCTTCTTCTTTTTCCGGGTGCTCTCCCGTCTCAGTACGCCATCGCCGGTCTCATAGTACTGCACGGGCGAGGCATTAACGAACGAGCGATTCCTCTTCATCAGATATCCGATGGCAGCGTATTCCAGCAGGGACGCGAATACTGAAAGATCTGAGCGATAGCAAACAGAAGGTTGACACAGCTAAACACGACGTTCCTGCTAGCAGAGTTTCACCATCAGTCGTTTCACAGAGGAAATCAGTGTGTTAGACCACAGAGAAGCCGTGAATGCCTTTTTTCAAAAGTTGACGGAATCCCTTGTTGGAAGAGAAATAGGGGCAGAACCAAAATGGACAATCAGCGAGATGGAGGGGAAGTGGGCTTTCGGACGCGGACACACACAATGCACCACCCTTACAAGGGAAGCCCATCAATTTTCCCCAAAGATTCTCAACGAGACCTATATGGTCTTGTAGGACATCGTACGAGGACCACAGAACCGTGTTAAGCTTTTGCTACGGGGCATTGGGTAGTCCGAAAAAAGCAATAAATGGTATCACTTTAGAGTGGATAGATAAGGCATAAGTGACACCTGGAGTGGTCCTGTCTTGCTCAGAACTTAACCTACAAAACGTTTGGCGCTCAAATTAAAATTTGATTATAGTAATATGATAATTTACGACGTTTCCTGGGTGAGGCTGCTGGGTACATCCAAGTGATTCATTTGCAACGGTGGCGGTAGCGATTGGATGGCCTAGTGGATGCGATACGGGCTTGCGGTAGAAGGTCTAGAGTTCGATTCCGGAGAAGGTTACCGGATTTGCTCGTGGTCTGCTCCCATTTTTGCAACTGAAGAGTACATTTTGGCTGCGGTAGGTATAATTGGGTAGTGGGGAATAAGGGTGACAAAGCCATGACTACATGATTTCGCCCAGACTTTGCCTATGGGAATTATTTAAGCTGCTGACCACGAATCTGTCACTCTTTTTCCAAATTATCACTTTGCTTGCACAACTTTCCATCGTAGGTTGAAGTCGAGAGTTGGAAAATAAGTCTGACCACCTTGGAGAAGGAAGCGATCCCACTAATGCGGCCAGCTTTACTCACCCATATCTACCGTAATCTGCCGTAATATACAGCAATTTTAAAAACAGGTATCATATCCGTGATCAGCACCCCAAATAACCCAGGTGGGCGATGTTTGGGCGAAATTTGTTCTTTCGTCCTCTCCTCGACCTCTGGTGTCGTGAAATGCAGCGGTGCCGGTTATTCCGCGTGCACCCCTTTACTACACACCCATCGTAACCTTCTGCCATCCATCGTTTCGACGAAAATGGTTTCCAGATAGGTGATCTGCATCCCAGACAGCCCTAGATGAATTTGGGACGAAAAATCTTTTTCGATCTCCATAGTTGAGGGAGTGAGTACAAGTGCCCCTATCTGCAATACCCCGACCCGTCTCCTGTAAGTGTATGGGAGAATGGTCAGGAATAAATACACAGCTAGATGAATACATGAGGTGGATAAAGTATGCTTTACTTGGTAACAGTTAGTAGAGTTGTCAAAGTTGCGAATAAAAAGCAGTCTACAAAGGAATCCGAAGAGCAATGAGCATGTCTTGATGATGGGTCAGATCAATGCTTGTCGATCTTGTTCACGAGTGAGGTGAATGTGAGAAACACTGCCCAAAAGAAATGGAGAACATACCAAAGAGGTCATATGGGGATAGCATCTAACGGAACCTTCCTCAGCGAGACAAACATCGTTTAATGGACTCGCGATATCGCCCCACACAACAAAACCAGCTTCTTCCACATCTGACAACAGGTTGAAAGCGGGGTTAGGACGCGAAGAAGGCACCTTACCGAAGCCAAAATGTAATCTTCATTTGCAAAAACGAAAACAGTCCACCTTGGGACACAGAAACCCCACCCCTGGAATCGAACCCTTGACCTCTCTCTCGTATGTCCGACTCGCTATCCACTGGCCCATCCAGTCCATCTTCGCCGACAATCTTGTGAATGAATCACTTGAATGTACCCCACTGCTTCGTCTAGGAAACGTAGGAAATTATCATTATTACTATAATCAAACTTTAATTTGAGCTCAAAACCTTTTTAAATTAAGTTCAGAGCACGACAGGGCCATTCCATGTGCCACTTTTGCCTTATCAGCCCGTCCTGAATCGGCACAGTTTCTGGCCATTCTCGGACCACTCAGTGACCCTTAGCAAAAACGAGGCACAGTTCTGTGATCCTCCTCCGATGCTCTACAGGACCATATAGGTCACTTTGAGATCTTTGGGGGAATTCATGGGCCTCCCTTGTTAGAGCAGAAAAGGGAAAACGTCTCCTAACTGTTACGTTCATAAATCAGCCGACAAGGAGTACACACTAAGTAGGTGGAGGAGTTCGTCCTTACTCTTGCAGAACTTCAGGGAACCGCTGCTTAGCGATATTGCAATTTTTTTGGAATTGGAATTTCCAAGACTTTCGTAACGAATTCGACTCTACAGGACCAGGATCTAACCCGTAAAATTCCTGCCTAAGCTTTTTATAGGCGAAGACATGTCCAGGAATATTCGTTTGATTTGAAAACCCCACCTATGATCGTGGAACTGTTAATTAGAGTGCAATGTCACAAACCAGCTGTTATTTTTGAACAAATCTGATACATAAAAAGAAAAAAAGGTAAAAACGCCACGTCTTGTTGGATATTTGAAAAACAGTCATTCACAAAAGAGCACTATGAAAGTCATGCATCAGAAATCAGTTGATGGCTGGCTGTGATCATAATGCGGTCCAGATGGAATTTAACCAAAATCGCATGCTTTTGGAGTAACTGACGAAAACTGCAAGGAGAAAAGGTGCTTAAGTATCAAAAACAATTCTGCATAGACTTGGACCAGAAGCGTGATCGCTGTCTAGTTTGAGGTAGCATTTCGATCAAAAACCCAACATGTACACAACTAAGATAAAACAGAAAGTGAATTGTTTCAATACTTCTGTGCCACTCAGGTTTGATATGATGGAACATTTACTTCGAACTGACGTTTCAACAATTTCGTCGTTTTCAAAGGCCTGAAAGAAGTTCGAAGCCTAAGATCAGGTACTCATCTCGGCAAAGACTTAGGCTTCCAATTCAGCCAGTTTCAACGAATTCCTAAGAGCGCCAAGGTGAATCCTACTGAAGCAAACCGAACCCACCGTTGTTCCACCAGCACTGAGTGAAAGCTCAGTTATTGGACCACCATAGAGCAAATGAGACCTACCAAGTATAAATCTGCAATGATGTTGAGCTACAGTACCTGTTCTCATATCCCACACAACGGAATGAACGGCAAAAAGCCAGTTGTGATCGAAATGCACTTGTTTCGGTTGTTCATCGTTGGGTTCCGTTCTCGAATCCAAAAAGCCTCTAGAGTCTTTCTGACTCCAATCTCACTTTCACATATCAACACAGTGCACTTTATACGATTTTATTATAGTATTTATACGATTTTAGTTTTAATTGGAAGCCTAAGTCTTTGCCGAGATGAGTACCTGATCTTAGGCTTCGAATTTCTTTCAGGCCTTTGAAAACGACGAAATTGTCGAAGCGTCAGGCCGAAGTAAACGTTCCATCATATCAAACCTGCGTGGCACAGAAGTATTGAAACAATTCAGACATGCCCAGGTTTCATGACAGACGAACATGGAGAAGAAAGTGAATTGTTTGTCAGAAAAATAGCACACTGCACGAGGATGGTATGGTTTTATATGAGCGCCAGAATTGCTTTACTCCCTACCGGCTGAGAATGAAGGGAATCAAAAAGCGTACTCACCGATGAAGAAGCACATCCCCAGAAAGATATCCAGACTCTTCACGTAGCTCACCTAGAATTAATCTATTCTTACATTTGTGAAAATAGTACGATTCGGGAGATATTCGAGCTTTGCTTGATCTTCCATGCATTTCAAATAATGAGGGTCAGCGATGACGAATTGATCTTTAAAGGTCCTAGTCCTAGTTGTTCCTCCATGCATTATCCTGAAAAGTGATAAGAACGAGCCTCTTTCTTATGTAGCAGTTTGAATACGATATTTTGTGAAAGATAAGAGCAAATTGGAATTATTGGAATTGAAATATCACAGGGCTTTGAGGATTTATTACAACTTTCCTTCCACCGACCCGATGTTGGAAAGCATCGCTGAGCTGGTCGGTATTCGAGGCTAAGTAGGGACCGAATCTGTGTTATCATCTTAAGGGGCGGGGTGTTTCTAGAAAACTCGAATGCTTTGGCAGACGACAAACGAAAGGGTGCCAGAAGCTCAGTAGGTTTATCTTTCAGAATATACTGACTACCCTAGTGGACAAATTTTCAAAAGAGCTCCGTATGCAGCGTCCATTAAGCAGGACTTGGACAGCACATGAACAGCATAAATGCATAGACTACCTTTGGCAGACTCGCGTTAGTGCTGGTCATCAGCGTTGTCATCGTCAGCACAGTCGTCACTCCTGAACAAAAAGGAAACATTTTCAGCCAGCGAATCCATTTCAATTTTCAGGCTGAATGGAACATTGAGCCACTGTTGAACCAAAGCCGGACACGGATGGCTAGAAATGATCAGTGTGGGACGAGAACATAACGGACCTTTGTCAACGACGGCATAAGATTGGAACGAACGCTCCCGGTATTTGCGGCCCTAGCTTTAAATGGTGATAACTTCCCTCAAAGTTTAGTAATTTAATTAATGCAAAAATTGTCACATTTAACGTGTCTTTGCAGACAAAAATAGTATTTCTCTATTTATGAGAAATATTATTAATCATTTGAGTTCGTTACCTAACGGAATTCGGATAGGATTAAGTTTTCTTGGAGACTTAAACAGAAATTGAGCAAGCACAGTGTGGATGCGATGCGTTTCGAGACTACTCAGAATCAAATGAAACGCTAAGCCACTAGTCCTACAGCTCTTCCGCAGATGAATTCCACGATGTGTGAATTGGAGTTGCAACTCGGACGGCTGGGAAGTAGTCCGCAAGAGGTTTTCATACCTCGTCCTTAAATTCTCATCAACATCTTTAGCCTGCCAGCTTGCTTTCTCGACTCCGTCATAAATCGCACAGGCAATAGGTCGCCAAATACCAAAAATGAGTGGGACCTAGATGTTTTGGGAAGGTTCGAGGAGGCTAGTTATTGTTCAAACTTTCCAAGGCCACAAGCTCCTCGTTTTATAATATACAAATACTCTTCTGAAAACGAGTTCACACTTTTTATAATAACGAAACTAATCAGGTGTTGCCCTCGGTAGCCCAATTGTCGAGGACCAACATCGTAGAGTGCAGAGATTTCCCTTTCTTAATCTAAGACTTTGGGCTAAATTATGGATCATAGCCTGGGCTTTGCTTTTACCCCTTTCTCTAGACGATTGTCTTTTCTGAACTTTCCACTATTTAAGTTTCTGTGTCTCTAATTCAAAATCTCTCATGTCGCCACCTTGATTACTTAGACATTTGCTTCCCAGCGTATCCACCGAATTTCAAATCATGTTCCATGACAAAATCGAGTTCTTAAGCTAACATGAAAAGTGCGTAAGCTCTTCAAATTTCAGGAGTCATTTCATATGTTTTACACGTTCGAAAATGACATGTCTTCTCTATGTAGCGGTAGCCCCCAGCCGGTTGCGGTCAAGGAAACCATACCAAAGGGAGGAATAACGAATCGAGGCGCCAAACTGTGAAACTTTCAGTGCGACCAAATGCGTATTGGAAACTCGTTGCGACAGCACTCTACAGAGACCAGGATCCTGTTCTGGAAGAATGGCAAAGGTATAAGGAAGAAGGTCGCCTTGAGCAATCCCTTTATTGGGAAGGCCACGCCTTCTAGCTCTACGGGATACTGTGGACCTGAGAGCGTATAACATTTCTTTGATGGCTAGAGGGTTACTAATACGTAATAGAAAGTTAACTAATTAGGAGCATAAGGTTCAGTTGGCCTGCATGTGACAAGAACCTCAAATCTAAACTCGGGCGAGAGCGAGAGTCGAGGCTTTTCCGACGACCCTGCGGCGCCACACAGCAATAAAGTAAACAACATCATTGGCAGGCTGCCCTCACTTCCTGACTCACTGTCACTATTTGTGTGTGAAGGGTCTCTGGCTATGTTACCTACCGATTGCAACCCTTGCTTGAACGGCTTCTCTGTTAAGCCAGAATGAGACCCATGAGATGACAACGATCAGTGACGATGGGAAGTAGATCTGGATGAGGTAGAATCCTATGTTCCGCTTGAACGTGAAGTAGGCCGAAAGTCGAGAGTAGTTGCCTGAAAAGTGTGCAACGTAATGGAAAGGCTAGCTTTATTAGAGTATGAAAACCACATTCGTCGGTCGGTTCAGTAATTTCACAGCAGCGACCCGGAACCGCGCAAATATCACTTTCAGAAGGCTCTCAAGGTTGTCTTAGATTATCCCAAAATGTTTGAACTGTAATTTTTCTTGACCTAATCATCAATGATGCACTGTTTTAGTTTCCCGCCCTAGATATGTTCACCATGGTGCTAAATGTCCATATTGACCAATATTGACCAGCTACAAAATGGCACCTTTCTCTGAGGGCTCCCATTGTCACACTGCACATCAACGGAGCATCGGTGAGCAACATCTCCAAAACTCGTACTGTCCAAGCAGCGCTGAACCGCCAGAACCACCCTGTTCTTGTCAAATCAGTAGCCGAAGCCAACGAAGCGGGAAGGATAACGCACCTATGCGGGAAAGTCGCCGTTGTTCTTCGTCAAAAGCGAGAGGAAAAATGGCCTCCAAAATCTACTTGGAAAATGTTCTGGGAAATATTTTGGTCCCTGGAGATCTCCATGGACAAGTCGTTCGTCTTACAGCAGGATTCAGCACGTGTTCGTGAATGGATGATCGTGCAGGAGTGGTGTCGCGACAAGCTTCTTAACATTATCGGCCCTGAAGAATGGCCTTCTCATAGCCTCGACCTCAGCCCTATAGACTTCTCTATTTGGTCCTACTTGGAGACCGAAGCCTGTTCTAAAAAAACATCACTCAGTCGACTCGCTGAAGGAAAACCCTCTGAGGGCGTGGGAAGAAATGTCAATGGAATACGTGCGTGCCACGTTGTATGCCTTTCACGTCGTCCGAAGATCTGTATCCATGCCAGAGGAAGTCGTTTTGGAATCTGATCATTAGTAGGGGCTGTAAATGTGTTGACTAAGGTTTACACAGCATAGGGGTTGTAACCCTCTCACACAATAGTACAACGTAAATGGTAGGCAGGGCTAACGCATGCAAAAGCGCAGACGTTGAAAGCGTCACCCCACTTCTATGAAAAAACACCCAGTTGGAAATAAGCGGACTGTACCTGTGCTTAGCGAGATGACCCTTTCGATGTGGTAGTGGTCGCCGATCGAGAAGTGCGCCAGGTGCACGTTCTCGTCTATCGTGACCGCGTTGGAGCCATGCCAGTGGTAGATGATGTCTCTCGTCGAGTAGCCGTAGCTCTGAACGGTCACACTTCAGCATTCCCCTTGTGACTGGCCAACTGGCACCGGCAGATGTGTCTAGCACCGTTTGATTCCGCATTGCCGAGGAAAAACAGAGAAAAAACGGAGTCAATCAACCGGGTTTTAGTGCAGTGTCAAGGTGTGTACCATAAAGATATTCATCATGTCTCCGCTTAGCGAATGCTGATCGTTTTTGGAGTCGGACGTAAATGAATGCTATGAAACTATTGCTGAGCTAAAGGTACGGCAAAACACCTCTAAATATATCCACTTGGCGCTCAGAATTATTTGCCAGCCGATTTGAAAATATTGTAAAGAGCTTAAGCTGCGTTCTTGTCAAGGTAATAACGTTTATGAAATCTTTCAAAATGGTAGCTCGGTCAAGTGCAACGGGGGGAAGGGCTGCGTACGGCTGTTGTAAACAATTCAGTTGGCCTACTCCCAAAATTTATCCACATAAATTGCCTCAGGGTTTTAGGGGCTTTTAGACAGGCCATAGGTCTCAGGCTTCTTCAAGAAGAAACTGCTATCCTGTGAAGATTTTCACTATTTCTCGGTTTGTTATTGCCAAACAATACCTGGAAGCGTTTAGGGAGGAAAGAACGATGGAGCTCGATGAGTGATTATAAGAATTTTAAATGCGCCAGACGCGCTACATATTTAATGAACAGTACAGGGACATACATGGCAGCTTTCTAATGCGTCCTAGTCGGAAGAGACATCGCTAAAAAGCGAAGCGGATATAAACAGTGGCGCATCTTCCGATTAGGGAATTGCAAGGTAGGGTGCGCTCGTAGGTCAGTTACGATATTATCTTTGCAAACTATTCTGCCTTCAGTTTTCAGCCATCGTTGTTCAAGAGTTAGAGTGGACTGCCCCCCCCCATTTGATATCAAGTCAGCTTCTTTAAGCCTCAAGTGGCTAGTATCGAGGATGTAAGCTCTCATAGCGATGAATTGTTGCGATCTAGTGCTAGTGCTAGGCGAGACTCGAACCCGTACGCCATAAGCATAGGACAGCAGGAGGTGCGGGCTAGAGTTCCGCCTGGAGCTAGAGTATCGATCGCAACAAAACATCGCTATGGGCGCTTACAACCCCATTAAGATGGATCCTAGTTTCGTCGAGGATTGAGGAGGGAACTTGCGACTTGCGGACGGTCTGTCCTCATATCTGTTGTAAAGAGTTGCCGATTGGTCGGCGACCTTACAACACCATGCAAGAGCGTAATCTACTGTTCGAGGTTGGAGCTGTGCACGTTGTCAATGCATCAGTGTCGTCCAAGGAAATGATGAGCCAACAGTGATGGAAGGGTCAAAGAAAGAATAAGATCAAGGCAAGGAAAAATAAAACACGAAGGAGATGCGATTCTGGGTGGTGTCGAACGGCGTCATCAAAAACTGAGGTCTGAGTTCAACCGCAAATTTTCTATGACGACGAAGTACACGCACATATTAGGTTGCCTCATAAGTCCCTGCCATTTTTTTCAACGATTCATTGCGGATTTCGCCGGCAGTCTCTTGCATAGCGCTATACAGCTTTCGAAAGAGAGTGATTTGTATATAGCATGTATAGCATTTCTTTCCTCAACTTTGTCAATTTGAACTTTGAACTTTGTCAATTTTTAGGTCGTTAAAGTGAAAAGTTAAAAAGTGAAAAAGTGGCCATCTGCGCAGTTGTTCTTTCCGCTTAGGTTTACAATTTCTTGCGCAGTTTTTCATAGCTTTTGGAACACAATGTTTTGTACTACAAGAATACGTGTTGGTCCTATTTGCTCATTTGTCCTTTGTTGATTTTTAGGCCATCAAATTGGGACGTCCGAATGAGATTTGTTTTTACCGTCAGCTCCTGCTCTGTGGTTGCGCTTTTTTGCTCGGTGTTATATGTCGGCCGAAAGAGAATGCCTTGATCTATAACAATTGATGTCGCGTTTATTGGCTCATGCTGATTTCTGTCGAATATCAACAAAGTGCCAAAAGAGAAGAATCATCTTCACCAACAACTCATTCGCCTTATTCAGTTGTTGATATTCGACAGAAATCAGCGTGAGCCAATAAACGCGACACAAATTCTTACTGAGCAAGACATCCTCTTTCGAACGACATATGACACCAAGCAAAACAGTCCACCCAAAGCTGGAGCTGTCGGTAAAAATTCGGACGGAAAAGTCGGACGTACCTTGGTGACTTAAAAATCAATAAAGGACAAATGAGTAAATAGGACCAACGTGTATTCTTGTAGTACAGAGCATTGTCTTCCAAATGCTATAAAAAACTGAGCAAAAAATTCCAAACCTAAGCGGAGAGAAAGAGGTGTCACAGATAGCCACTTTTCACATCTCACTTTTTACCTTAAGGACCTAAAAATTGACAAAATCAAGAATGAAAAATAAAATGCAATACGTGATCTGATCTGATAGAGCAAATCATTCTCTTTCGAAAGCTGTATAGCGCTATGCAAGAGACCGCCGGCGAAATCCGCAATGAGTCGTTAAAAAAAACGGCGGAGACTTATGGGACAACCTAATATAAACAATATGGTAACTGCAATTTCCTGGAAATTAAAAGAAAATGTAGGCCAGATAGGTATGGGACGAGAAAACGGTAAAACACACAAGAAGTTCCCAAAGTAGAGTATTCATGACAGAGTATTCATGACGGCTGGTAAGAGTTAATAGCAATAGTGTATTCAACAAAGCAGAAGAAACTTGAACCAAAAAACTCAATAATACATAGCTAATCAATCAGAAGGAACTAAGCAAGCCGCCTACCTCGATCTCCAATGCGCACTCTTGAATGTCCAGCGGAAACTGAAAACTCTCTTGTTAGACATTTCACCAATGCGTAAGATTCTAGAGCTACCAAAGAGCTAGTAGGAGCTAGTAAAGCAAAATATACGAATCATAAATTACAGATCTGATAACGATATCATAATTATACATTGTTCTAGAAAATCAACACTTCTAAAAAATGACCTTGGCCCTCACAAGTCCACTGCTCTTTTATTTTTTGGCTATTTTTTTACTTTTGGGCTTCACTGATTGCACTCTTTGGTTAGATGGTCGCTTCCTGGGCAGAGAAAGGACCAGCGATGCACGGCTTCACTTCGATCTCTCTGTCCTATTTTCGCTCTCCCTCCCAGCTGCGGATTTGCAAGAACTGCAAGATTTTCGCGGCTTCTTTCCGTTGGAAGGCTTCGAGGATCTCAGCGGAGTCGCACTTACGAAGCTGCGCTAAAAGCGAGCTTATCGCCTTCAAATGTACACTCGGATGCTTTCGAAAGCTGAAGCCGTTCGCCCGGATAGAGTGCATTTCTAATTTTCACACGCTCAAGAACGGAAGTTGGGAAGCAGTGACCAACCAGCTTGATGCAAACTCTGTCACGATAGACATACGACACACCACAGGAACAATTTCTTGACAGTTTCACTGACATTTGAGGAAAATTCATTTTTACTCAAATGCCAGTGAAACTATCAAGCAGTATGAAAAACTACTCAAATGAGGATTATGAGGAGTACGTTCCCAATGCATGGCGCGAAAATCTCGTTTTCGTCGTTATTTCTGTGCCCATTGCTTCAAGCAAACATGCTGTTTAATCGTGCGCGCAACACTGGGGCGGTGCCGGTGACGACTGAGTTGGCACGACGGATCCGGTCAGTGGTTTGCCAGTTCAAAACTCACTCCGCTCCGCAGACCGAAACAGCTCGAACTCGGAAGCCGGTGCCGTAATCGGCCGATCAACGTGCTTTTCAGCGTTAACAGAGTAGCGGGAAAACGCTACGTCTGCATTCACAGAGATGGGTTGTCCACTTACGATTACTTGGACAATATTAAGTACTTCAACATGCTAACAAAAAGGAAAGACCGTAAATAGAGGGCAAAATGAGAGTTCATTTCATAATCAGAGATATCGTCGTTTTGTCAGGGAATCCCTCGCTTCATAGTCCTCTGAAGATATGAGAATTAACGAAAGGATAAAATCAGAGGACGAGGGTCTCCATAAGATGACATCGAGAATTATCCAGAACTCATAAACTTTCCAAGTGACACAATTGAAATCTGAAAGTTGAAGAAATTCAGCGCCCACCGTGTGCAGGTTCATCGGGCAATTCGCGGTCACGGTAAGCCGGATGCTTCGCAGCACGTTGCCGTGGTTGTCGATTCGAAGGAACGAATTGTGCGACGTGGCCTCGTGGAAGAACGACTTCTTCTCGTTCGGGAAGAAGGTGTCCGGTGTCCAGATCGTCTTCACCATGTCGATGCCTGCAAAGCGATTCTACGTTGGCTCCCTTCTCGGCGGTCCCCGGCGCGAGGACGACACTTCGGCGTAACTGCGCGAAGGCTCCCTGTGATGAAAAACAGCTCCTTATGCGGTGCTTATGGCCTCCACTCGAGGGGCCAGCTGCCTCGAAATCCCCCAGCACGGCCGTGCACTATCGAACGCGTGAAATTCGGGGTCTCGTACCGGTATGCGAGGCGGGATCGTGTATTCTACGTACAGCACGCATTCATGTAATTTGCTAAATCAGGACCTCCATTAAATGAACTGATACGACTTCGACAACATCGAAGCTCCCGAGCGCTACCCTTTCTTAAACATCACAAACTTAATTGCCGGTTTTTGAAGTTGACTACGAAAAACCTAGCAGAGTGCTGTATTTTTTTCGAAAAGGAAACGCGATCCAGATCTTCCGGTTTGATGCAATGTTATTCTTTAGTAAAAACATGAGCTATTTCGTTTAACTTTGCTCAAAAATCTTTGCAGAATATATGTACTGAAGCGCCTCTATCTCAAAAATACGAAAATGCTAGTACCTCGACCCGTGTCGTTCAAGGAGAAAAGTTTCAGCCGATTAAAGATTGGGTGAAGTAACCTTCCGCCGCTAGGGCACTGCGTCGTTCCCAGCGCCGGTGAGCGGTGGCGTAAGGGGTACGATGGCCGGCTCATGGGTATGTGGCAGACCCTTTCCACCGCTCCTTTTAGCATGCTTATAAGAGTGCATATAATTGGATTCAATGGCAGTTTCACTAGACTGTGGTCGCAGTGATGGATTGATGAACTGAGCTTCTGGACAAGGGAATCCTGCCAATCATATACGGTTGTTGAGGAACATTCGACAAAATCCGTGAGCTTCTACCATGGCAAAACATACATTGACTTAGCGCAGCACATTCTAAAGAGCGGATGGAATTCAGAGCGGGATGACTGCGACCAACCGGTGGGAGAGCTGCAAGCAGTTGTCATTAACTTGCTTCCACAACTTCTTCAAGCCCTTTGAGATTTTAATTTCTAGCTATTGCGAGAAGCAAGGAAAGATTCTCCACCATGAAATGACATCAAAAGCCGAGTTGCCTACCCAGGACACTGAACAACGTCCTCATAATTTTGCTTTAATACCGATCGATCTATGAGCCCGTCAGAAAGTGCCTCCTCCTCCTCGTGTTCCAGTTTGTTGCTGTGTCTTTTACAATGGCTCCCAGTCCCCTGCAGGCGTCCAGAGATGCATCAGAAGAAGCGCACAGGAAACACGCAAAGCAATCGAATTAAAGGCGTGAATAGCGCCGACGGCAATGTACGAGCAGACCACACACCACTGGAATGAGACCAGAGAAGAGACGGAGCGACTTCCTCACCTATCGTCAGAGACGACTGCACGTCGCTTTCCCACGCCAGTCGGGGATCTTTCCAGATCTGCCGCAGATACAGGTCGAGCGTATAGTCCTGAAAAGCCGCATTCCTGGAGCGAAAGACCCTAGACTCAAGCTGTCGAGAAATGGAGACGATCAGATTGGCTGCTCCCTCTACACACAGACTAGATGATCTCTAGGGATGGAGTCATTCGAACGCAGTCGACTTACCATTGAGACTTCCGTGATGGAACTAATGGTCGTGATGTGAGCCGTGATATTTACCTCGATTGGTGGACCTGAAAGCATCTCTACGTCCTCCTTCAGATGAGAAAAGAAACCAGTTCCGCTTCGTGTTTAAAACAGGCCAGGAAAGCGTTTTATCAATATTGTGACGTATTGTTTTGAAAAAAGTAGCAGGGTTTCAGGAACCTTTCTGACAGAATTCCTTACTTTGAGACAAATATGATTAAAAAGGACAATAGTGCATCTCTTATCAGTCATTGAGTGTCACTCTCACTGTTAGGCCCGTTAATGAAACAGAGGGCTATAAAAGCCTGGTTAAAACACTGTATGCATGTTGTAATGTAACACTTGTAACATTGTCATGTAACAAAAAATGCAACAATTGTAACATTATTGTATGTTAAATGTGTATGTTAAATTGTTGTTGTTAATATGTTAAATATGTATGTTAAATAAATAAATAAACAAATAAATAAACTGCATGTTAGATGCGCATACCAGACGTGGCACTAAGTGTCTCAGGAGGGTCGCCATGTAAGGCAATCCTATAAGACGTCTTGTGCTGTACGAGTTCAGCTCCGGCATGATATACTCTAGTGATGGTCTGAGCTAAGCCACCACCTGATGCTATTGGGTACTCATGCGCCTTTCTACCAGGACGGATAACCACTCAATTCAAAGTCACTCTCTGAGCCACAATACGCCCCAGACGTCAAAGTTCACATTTAATTCCATCGATTGAATCCTTCCGAGGTTTTATTTTCGGTACAGAAATTCGAACCTTGGGATGAACTCGTAAGCTGAACTAAATCCCTACCCTCAACTGCAAAGCCACAAAGTGTCAGGGAGTTGACAGCTCCCTCACTGTAGCTTTTTGTGTTGGAACCTCAGTTGGCTCACGTTTTTACGTTAGTAAAAACTGTAATTAGTAGCTTTCATATACAAATGGAAACAGTTTTCACAAATAAGGA
This sequence comes from Heligmosomoides polygyrus polygyrus, assembly GCA_947396885.1. NCBI lineage: Eukaryota > Metazoa > Nematoda > Chromadorea > Rhabditida > Heligmosomidae > Heligmosomoides > Heligmosomoides polygyrus. The sequence goes on from OX377203.1 coordinate 35,482,914, forward strand.
AAAGGATAAAGGGTAAGAGAGGCGTTATTCAATCCCTTTTCGAATGAGCCACGCTTTCTACTTCTGCAGGATGTTGTACAGGTCAATACAATGACCTGTGGTGGCCGGCCGACGGACAAACCTGCTATCCTCTCCAAATATGTTTGGTGCGAATTGACTGATCCCGGAGGGACAACAGGCTCGCCTGGCTTGGTTGAAAAATCAGAACCATGGAACATCTTGAATAAGAGAGCGTGTGACAGCCCGCACCTCCTCCCATTGCGCTACTTTGCGCAATTTCACAAGTAAACGGACAATTCTTCTTCTTCTTCTTCTTCTTCTTCTTCTTCTTCTTCTTCTTCTTCTTCTTCTTCTTCTTCTTCTTCTTCAGTGTTTGTTTTCCTTCCTCGCGGGGTCGGCTTTTTTGGAGCCGTGACGCCATCTTTCCCGATCCTACGCTTGATCAGGGCATACGCCAGTTACTTTCGTGTCCATTTGCAACGCATCGGACCTGCTTCGGGCGTCCTCTAGTCCGGTTTCCTAACACTCCCAAGTCAAGGCCTATCTTGCGAGCGCTTTCTTTTCTACGCGGAACATGGCTGTACCATCGCAAGCGAGCTTCGCTCATCTTGTCAGCTACCGGCACTACACCGAGCTTCTGCCGAATGACATCGTTTCGGGTGCGGTCCATGCGCGTGACTTCGGCCGTCCAGCGCAGCATCTTCGTCTCCATTACCCTGAGGCGCGTTTCAACTTCCTTAGTGGCAGGCCAACATTCAGCGCCGTACATCGCTACTGGGCGGACGACTGCTCTGTAGATCTTCGACTTCATGCGCTCTGGTATCTTCCTATCGCAGAGTTCAGGGTGCGTCAAAATTCTTGGACACATGTAATTGACCGCCCAAACGGCTGTTTTAAAGCAATAGAATTAATCTCAAACTCAACAGTTAGCGTGAAGTGGTACCGGAAACCAAGCTCCAAGAATATCCTGATTCACGCCAAGTCCGCGCACCCCGCTGCTATGAAACGTGCTGTTGTTAGCAACATGTTCCGCACGGCAACGAGGATGTGTACGGGCACGAACGAATATCAGGAATCATTACGGTTGGCTTCGGATATAGCCGTTTCAAATGGCTATATGGCGTCAACTCGCCATCGGAGAGCTCACGCTAACTCTCACGATAGATCCCGTATAAATAAGGTGCCTCTCGTTCTACCTTTCATCTCCGATAGAGTCACTGCTGAAATTCAAAGGGTTATTGTAAGAGCACAACTGCAGGACGACGTTGTCTTAGTGAATATTCCTAATGACAACTTTAGACGGCAGTTGGTACAAAATAGACTATATGATCAGCAGTGCATTTCAGAAGACTGCGCTATATGCTCAAATGGTAGTTTAGGGGATTGCTCAAAAATAGGAGCAATTTATCAGATTGAGTGTCTGGCATGTAACGCAAAATATATCGGAGAGACGGGAAGGGCACTAGGAATACGCCTAAGAGAACATCTATCTGGGAAACGACGTGGATTGCTCACCAACCCACTTGGAAAACGTAGGATTGATGCGCATAACGGTAATGACTACGAGGTGAAATGCACAATTTTGGCCATTGAGGGAGATATTTCGTCGAGAAAAGCGTTAGAGGCATTCTGGATTTTCGCAAGAAATCCAGTGATGAACAACCGAAATGAGTGCCTTTCTGTGACGAGTGACTTCTTGCCATTTATGCCTCATTGTGAACTGTAGACGACCGGTCGTGGCAGTGATGCACAGTGTGCCTCATTCGCCTCTACTGGTCAACTTACGTGGGCGAATCAGCCCCTGCGGTGGATCCAATTGGTGGGTTCGTTTCTACCATTTGGGCTCTGGTTGTGGTCGTGGGTGTAGGTTGAAAATGCTAGGGCAGTTAAGGCGCTTGGTGGGGTAGAGTGCAATTCTAACCTATGCACCACGTTCAGGCCTCCGAAGACGACGTGAAGTCGAAACGCGTCAGACCCTGCGAATAAAGATCCACCTAAAAAACCTCGTGTGGCACAATATATAAACTGACAACTCGCAATAGAATTAGTTGTAAATCGTAGTTAGTTGTAGTTGTAAAAAATTAATGTATAAAATTGTTTAAATAATAATTATATTATTATTTATTAAAATTAAAATTGTATTTTTTATAGCTCTTTAACAACACAAAGCACAACGACACAACAATCTTGATCAAAGGACAATAACATCCAAAACAACGACAACCAACAACAACTTAAACTTGTCTTGTTTCGCCTCTATCTTCATACAAAACATGCTTGCAATAAGCTACCCCGAGGCTCATCAGTGAAAAAGGTAACTAGTTCATTTAGTTGTTAGTACAACACTATGTGATACATTTTTAATGTCTTTTAACTTATGTACTAACAACTAAATTTTGCAAATGAGAATAAAGTTAGTAACCTATGTTCTGACACAACCGCGCCAACAAAACAAAATAAAACCGTTAGCTTTATACTGCCTCACTCAACGTTACAACACTTAACATTACAGTACATGTAAAACATTGAAACTACATAATACCACACACATAACAAGAAAACTAATGCAAATAAGCGTTTATTTTATTCTTGTATATATCACCTTATTATATATATTATTATATGTTAAAATTAAAATACTTTTTATGTACATATTTTGTATATATTTTTTTAAAATTTTAAAATTTATTATTAATTTTAAAAATAATAATTTAAAATGAAATCAAATCAGATGAAATTCATAAAACTGATTACCGTTGATCAAGCTTTCAACAAGGCTTTTTGAGTATCCTTGAAGGATGTTGCACAGCTCTTACTCTTCAATATGGACCAGACTGTGTACTCCATTAGATTGATTGTACCGTAGTCCGCTGGTCCGGGCTGTGTGGGTCATTCTTCGTTTGAGATGAATCCGGAAAATTGTCGGTGCACCACTTCTGTACCATTTTAGCCTTGTGAGCGGGCGCAGAATCCTGTTGATAAGTCCGTTCGCCATTTTTAAAAGGCAGAGATGCCCAAAGAAGAATCTCCTTGTTGAGGATACCCTCTAGACAGTTTTTAGTTAGTTTTTTTCTTCGACATGCAGTTTCTGCATTACGGTGCGCAAACCTTTCGCATCAGCCACCCTGAACAAAAGAACATTTAGGCGTGGGAAATTGGTATATGAGAGGGTAAGAGTAGGACAACAATACCACATAAAAGTTTGGTTGAGCGAAGCGCATCATCCCATATAATGAGCCTGAAGCAAAAGAGTCGAAGAACTTTTGACGCAGCCTGAACACCTGTCACCGAGCGCCATTTGGACCACGTTGCACTCACTCGTGAGTTCACTTCAACCGTCGGACCTACGTCGGACACTGGTGCTGATACCAGGTACTTAAACACCGAAGTGAGTGCAAGCTTGTACCGTTAATCTTAAAGGAACCGGAGTCGTTCACGTCAGTCGTAAGGTTCTCGGTCTTTCTGACGTTCAGTTTACGTCTGAAAATCGTCAGGCGGTCGCACCAAGCCTGCAGTTGCAGCCTGCTCGAAATCTGCTTTCGCAAGCGAGTATCACTTCATCAGCATAAGCAGCGATCAAGATGATGAAGATCTCGAGTAATGGCATCCAGGACGACAACAAAGGGGGGGGGGGGGGTGGGGAAAGCGCAGAACCCTGGTCCACCCGAACAGAGATGGGAAACTCCGCTGAAGTTCCTGCTGCAGCTTGCGCTCTACTCTTTGGAAAAGGGTAGAGCATCCGCACGCATTCTATAAGCTCCTCAGGTACTTTGTGTTGTCGCAAGGAGTACCATATAACCTCATGCGATACGCGATCGAAGGCCTTCTCCAAGTTGAGAAAGGCTATATGCACCGGCTTCTGTTTCTCGTGATGCTTCTCTAACAGGAGGCGGGCGGAGTGTATAACATCAGCGCTGCCACAGCCAGCTAGGAAACCGCACTGATTGCTGGAAACCGGACGATGTCACGAATTCGTCCGTCCATAATTCGCTCAAAGATCTAGATGTGTGCGAAAGCAAGCGAATCGGACGGTAATTGGAGCAGTCTGCAAGATTGCCCTTCTTCTTCCAAATCGGAATCGTCGTACTGTTGTGCCAACACTCCGGCACGTTCTTCTCCTTCACTACCTAGTTTAAGAACTTAGGCAACCACTCAGCAGGATACCAGAGCTTAGATTTCCATAGATCGGCTGCCAGGTCATCGGGGCCTGTTGCCTTGCCGTGCTTCATCTTCTTCAGGACCGCTTCTGTTTCTTCCATGGTGATCTTGTAAGAGCGACCGTGGACAGAAGCCACAGAAGGGATGACCGGATGACGGAATTCCAAGGTGAACATTTGCTTAAAGTAGTCACGCCATTGCTCCGACGCCTCCTGTCAGAAAGTGGCTCTCCTCGTCATTGATGCTGAAGAACTTTTCAATATCCTCGGTTTGGTGATCTCGGGTCTTAGCAAGTCGGTACAAATACCGCTCACCATCGCGCGACTCGAGCTCTCGGTAGACATCACCACAATAAGTGGCTTTCGCAGCAGCCACCGCTTTCTTTGCAGCCTTCTTCGCTCCTTTGTACTTCCGCCAGTTGTCGCCGTTTTGTCGTCGAGAAACACATGATACAGCGACTTCTTCTCTTGAACCTTCGCTTTCGCATCGCCCGTCCACAGCTATGTCTGCTTATCGACTTTGCATCGTCCAGGCTTTGTAATGCCGAGTTCTAGCCTTGCATCTTGGCGTATCGCGCCGTTTGCTCTCTTCCAGGTTTCATCGACAGTCGCGACTGACGGTAACTGTACGCTTTAGATCACAGCTGCTTCCTTCTCTTTCATTCGCCAGCATTTGATTCTTGCTGCACCGCACCGCTCTACAGGTGTTTCCTCCTCGGAGATGCTACCTTTAAAGAGCAGATCAGCGAGGCGACCGTCTCGTACGGCATGATCTTCGCGCCTGTGACAATTCTTCGGTCGCGATCCTTCACGAGGACAAAATATATCTGACAAGGGAGGTCAATGGACTTCCCCTGGCAATTTTAAAAGTGATCTATTGAGGGTTGTAGCTGATTGTCTGAGAAGCACCGTAGTTGTTTTCAAATTTCCTGCTGCCACCTGGGTAAAAAATCAAAAATTGCAAAAAATTGTATCAGTTCAGTGCGGGCCGATAAGGTAAAACAGACGTCTGGAACTGACATGTCGTGGTTAGAATCTAACCTGCAAAAGGTTTAGCGCTGCAACAGTAGCGAAATTGCAGCAACTTACAATTTGCTTGTTAGCGGTACAGTAGCCGAAGTCGGACATTGAGGTCCGCTCACGAGCAAGGCATCAGCGACTGGATATTCAAATGGATGCGGGAGCAGACTTGCAGGAAGGGGGGGGGGGCGGGTGTTCGGATCTGGGACTGGGATTCTGCATTGGTTTTTCTGTCTTGTGGATGTAAGGTTATCTTGAGCACCGTAGTGTGCCATACTGACATTAGAACATAATTTAACCTGGATGATACGATTTAAAAGCAATGCTGTCCATTTTCCCCGCCACTTTCGCAAATCGAAAGGGTATGAACTTGTACTCCCACAACTCCGGAGATCGAAAGCAATTTTCGCCCCTACTTCGTCTTGTAGGCTAATTGAGACGCTGATCACAAATCTCGTGAACGTTTTCACGTGATTGCGTGAACCCGCGTCTTCATGGGTGATCAATGTTATCAATGTCAGTACGTAGAATCTCTTTCTTTAGCTGTGTGGTCAGGCTTGCTTTTCAATATCCTAATTTGAGATGGAAAGTAGTGCACGAAAATAGATAATTTAGAAAAGGAATGGCAGATTCGTGGTCAGCAGCTTAAATAGTTTCCGTAGGCGAGGAAAGGGGACATCAGTGACCACGACCCTGCCATTCTTACTCACGAACACCCACAGTAACTTACTGTGTCAACCGAATTTAAAAAAGACAACATATTCGGGCTCAGCATCTAAAATAACGGTATTGGGCGGAACATTTTTTTCGACCCTCGACTTCTGGAGTCACGAGAGTACAACACAGCCGGTTATTCTGTCTCCATCCCTTTACTTTCACATACTCACCGTCACCCATTGTGGTCGATCGTACCACCGAAATGGTTTGCCACATTCGTGATCAGCACCCCAATTAACCCTCAAGCCAGAGTTTTGACGAGATTTTGTTTTTTACCTACGAAGTCGTAGACTTCGACTCAAACTCAGACTTACTTGTACATACTCACCGTCACCTATTGTGGTGCACTTGGCTCAGAAATGACTTGCCAGATTTGTTTTTTTTTTAATTCACACGTTTTTCCATAGTATAGCTCGCGTGTCATTAACACGTGTCATTAACACATTGACGACCACAGCAATTTTCGCGCGTCTGTCGTGTGGGACCAAGCCCCTCACGACACGACATTCCTTAACCCAAACGTCACCCCAAGGGTTATTTGGAATGTTGAACACGAATCCGATGTTCGTTTCACCCAATACAGCCGAAGGCCACCCATATCGACAACTAAGGTGATCGGGTCAAAATCACCGACTTGGCTCCCAGCTTCGCCTAGTGTGGCTGCTTAAGGTGTTGATTATAAGAAAGGAGAGTGTCGTCAGTTCGTTCCTCATTGACCAGCGTCGGTTGCCGGCTCCGCCGATGCTGGAGTGTGCGGGCCATGCCAGGCTAGCCGGCTTCGACGGCATCGCATCCGCGGGCCACGCAAGGCCGGCCTAGCAAAGACGTGCGTACCAGGCTTGGGTATGACGAGCCACGCTAGGGACGTAGCCGAAACCTAGCTAGGGATGCGAAACCTCCTTAGCGTCGAGCATGTTGAAACGTGCGCCTACTCCAGATTGATTCCTAGCCAGTACCGCTGACATCGCAGTATAGCACTCAGAAAATGTCCTCAGCACTCCTGCTTCGTCTAGCGTTGTGCTCACAGCCTATTGCAGCCCGTCAAGCCTAATGAAATGTGTGATATCTCTGTCCAATCGTTGCGCGTTGAGCCACGAGGTGTGATGAATTATGGAAAAGGTAGCCTACGGCAGAAATGCTATTCTCTTCTGTATATAGTAGAGCAGAATGTGGTCAAACCGCTGCCGAAAATCGGCCCATGGGCAAAACTTGGTTGAAAACGCAGCCGTACCGTGCTCAGGTTACAGCAGCGTTCATAGGTAGTGTGTCTTGGTCCATTTCTGAAAATTGGAAGAGCTCGGCAGGTAGAAAAAGCAGAGTAACGCAGCGCGAAGTAAATACGCCCGCACCATTGGCCACTAATTTTGAGGGACGTACGGGAAGAATTATCCACGAGAGCGTGGTGTAGTCGAAAATTGGAAACTGTAGTCGAAGAAATTCCTCTCTCTGATTTTCCTACCTCCAATGGAGAGAAATTCAATATCGCGTTCAAAATATCGATAATAACGATAGATTAGTTTGAAAAGCGGTTTCGCCCCTACTTTCCGGGGTTTCGTGCTACATCGCGGCAGCAGTGAATGATGGCCGAATAGCTGAGGCGCCCCGGCATGTTGGCCGAGGCGCTGACTCAGAGCGACATGGTCCCGCAACGATGTCCCGGAAGTACACCTTGAAACTACGATGAACCACTTGGACGGGTTCTTTCTGGTTATAAATGTGTCAAACTCTGCTGGATTTATATAGTAGGATAATAGTTGCATAACCACGCTTAACATTTTCATTTAATAGGATTTCAGAAAAATTCGTTGGATACTGTGAGGAACAGAGAGGGTGAGCTTCATGCTCTACAGTTGCACTAAGGTTCTTAGTGGAAGGTAATTCACTAGGGGTGAAGTAATCAGACGAAGCAATTAAGAGGTAAGATGGCACCATGCATTTCAAAAGTTCACCGAGTCTTATTAGATTGACAAGGTAAATGCCACTTACATGAACCACGAAAGTTGGCATATGTGTGTTCCTCACCGTTGTATTTGTTGTTCAAATTCTGCTATCAATCGAATAAAAATCGTAACGTCTTGGAAGAGGGGCGATAAATAGGAATCCACTTACAGCCCACAGCGAATAAGCAATCACAGAGCGCAATGAAGTGTGGGATCCCGCCAGCACTCCAAAAGTTCACCGCAGCTTTTATTTGATTGATAGTGTAATTGCCACTTACATGAACCACCAAAGTGGTAATCCAAGCAATAAGCAGGAAGCCGTATTCGGTAAAACGGGCGTCGGATTCGTGTTCAGCATCACTAAAAACCTCCCTAGGCGAAGTTTGAACCAAATCGGTGATTCTGACCCGACCACCCTTGTTGTCGAAATGGGTGGACTCCGACCGTACTCGGTGAAATGGGCGTCGGATTCGTGTTCGGCATCCCAACCCCCCCCCCCCACAGGGAAATTTGAACCAAATCGGTGGTTTCGAAATAATTTTATTGCAAGCGCAGCCCAATTTGGGACGCATTGTCGTCAACGTGTTCATCCCCCTTTATGCGACAGCATAAGTGAGTCGAGAAGGCATGATGACTGTTGATATAATGCAAAAAAGTAAATAGTGCAGTCAGGACGTGGCATGTGTTAAGGTTGTGACGGGTGCAATTCTGAGAGCAGCTTAAACTTAGCTAGACACACTTTAATAAAGAATAAATGATAAAGGAGGTGCTTCTTTTAACGTTTCCCGTCGTCCAGTGGCTGCAGTTAATAAATAAATAAAGATAAAGGACGGCGTTACTCAATCCCTTTTGGGATGCGCCAGCGCATTCTACTTCTACGGGATGTCGCGGTATGAATGCATATTGACCACACAATGATTTGCGGTGGCCAACCGATGAACAAGTCAGCGCTTTATTCTTCCCAGACACGTCTGGTACCAATTCACCGACCCCTGAGGGATGGAAGGCTTGGTTGGCCTGGGCGGAAAATCCGAACCAGGGACCTGGTATCGGGTGCACGCCACAGTCGGCGCCTCCCCCGACTGCGCTACACGCGCACATTTGCATTTACATTTGCTATTATGCTTAACGCCCTGCTCTTAACTGAACTCAGTGCTTAGCCAGTTCTCAGAGATATTCAGGACAAAGCACATGCGAAAGCACCTATGGCCTTACTTGGCTAATTTTCTTCTACATTTCTGCTTTTTGGCTTGTGAGACTCTGAGCTAAGACTGTTGCGTGAGGCCTGCCAAAATTGGCGTCATATCAAAGGACAAAGAAGTACTGCTTTCTAAATCATTGAGCCTTGCGAATTCATTTGGTCCATCTCCTCGCGCTATGATATTAGGGGGGGCCAAAAGTAATGAGACAAAATGAAAAAAAATCTTTATCTCCTTATAACTCAATTACAACTCAACGATGCTGAGGAGTGTATTTGCCATTAAGGGCAAGGACCTTGCTGCCATCGCTCAGCCAACTTCCTGATCCCATCCTTCCAGAACTGCTCGAGCCTGGTGTTGATCAACTGCTCGATATGGTTGTCAAGGACTGCTTGGGTTTTTGTGTCCCTTCCGACTAGGAAGTCCTGTAGGCTCAAGTAGTAGTGGTAGTTGCATGGAGAGATGTCCAGCGAATACGGTGGGTGAGGCATGTGAACGTAGCCCAGCTGGCCAAGCTTATCCGTGCTTACTTGTTCCCGATGGGGTGCGGCGTTGTCGAAGAGGAGAACCTTCTTGAAGCGCTGCGAATGAATAAGAGCGAGTCGCCCGCCCATCTCCTCTATTTCGTTCACCATGGCCTTGGAGTTCATCGCGGTGCTCTTGGGAAACAGCTTCCGGTAAACCGATCCATGGGCGCAGACCCAAAAGCTCCAAAGATGCTTCTCGCCGTGAACATCTCGCCGAACGAAGGTCGGTAACAATTCACCAGGCCTCACCCAGACTCGCTGCTTGGCAGGGTTAAGGTAGAAGACGTACTTCTCATCTTGCGTGAATATTGAGCCCAGGCTGCTCGGGGTTGGGAATTGGGGGAGATTTGAGCGACACAGGTCGACTCGTCAGACTGGGGTTTCGGCATGAGACAGGCTGGGGTTTTTGGCATGCTTCTGGAAATGGCGGAAGTGGTAACTTTTCAGATGGGTTTCAGTAAGTAGCATACAAACATACAAATACAACAAGCACGAAACCAGACTCCAGCCATGAGATATATGGACACGGCGTGGGGTGTCTCATTACTTTTGGCCCCCCCTAATAAAGCGTCATTGAGTTCGTCATGATAAATAGCTTAGAGGGCACGTCTGCTTTATGATTTCGTCGCCCTAATTCACCCTAAATTCTCCAAGTCCCTTCAGTCTGTAACCAAAATTGTTCGTCGTGTGAACGCCTTCCCAGAGTATTGTATCCATCAGAGCCCTACTGGCTGCGATCAAACACGGGACGTTTGGAGCATAACAATCCCTCCCTGCTAGTGTCTTACCTATCGCGTTTCCGACTGTGTGTATTGGTGTCGAGCTGAGGAGAAAGCGGAGCTCAAAAACCAAGCTGCAATCGCTCCGCTTGCTCAAGCATCCGGAAGGGGTTTCCACCTCAGAAGGGGCTCACACCTCGATCAGTGCCGCAACATTGGCCACATTTACGAATTCCACTCCAGAAAAGTGCAGCTCATAAAAACGTTTCTGCGACAGTGTTAAAAAGAAGCAACGTTGACGCAGATTCACACTAAATAATTTAACAAGAGTGCTGTGCTTTCAACACTCATTACGAAAATTGAGTCGACAACACCATACTCCATCATAAGAGGCAGCAAACCCGCGCCTCGTCCTCCGCACAAGCGTTGACTGGAGAGTTTTTGCTGTCAAAAGATCGGCGACCAGGATCGGTAAAGGTTCCCACATGAGGGACGCTCTCGTCTCATCAAGCTCGCTCTTGACGAGACGTGAGCGAATTGTATCTAGTTTCTAATCTTCGGACAGTTTTATGTAGTCGGAAATGGCTAATTAACCGTCGATGGCTACTAATGCAGAGTACAAAGTACGTACTTTTTCGAAGGAGCAGAAGGGCATATCTTCTACATCAGAAGTACACAACGTTAGATTGTTCCAGCCGAGACAGCCCGCGCCAAAGGTTGCTTGGTCCGTTGCGTGGTTGCGAGGGTTGCAGAGGTTTATCATCGCAATGGATTTTACATACTCTCCTTCGCGTGGAGTTCTTTGCAGGGAGCTTCCGCAGCATGGTGCATCAGGTTTCGAAGAGGCAAACTCATAGTCAGGTTTGCTGCAAAATTTCTCGTTCAGAACTATTCGAACCAGCTGAAGTTTATCGTACTGGACTGACTGCGATTCCTCGAAGCAAAATGGAGCTCGTAGACACGAGCAAGTCATATACTCCACTTGTCTGCCTCACGATGGACCGCAGGATCTGCTCAGCGACTTTTCATAGAAGAGACATGGGGTCAGCTGTAGAGCTTTCCTTTAGTTCCATCAGGAAAAACAGTGGCTCTGGCTTCCCTTGATTTTCTGTCAGAGGATAAGCGAAACTCGGAAACTGCGCTCCATTCTGCAGCCGTATAATACAAAACCCGTCCACGGCTTGAATTCTGCATTCAGCATGCAATCACAAGACCATCGCTCCCGGAACAGCAGTCTTCGTGGACATCATGTTTGGTTTCGACTGGCGAACTCAAGCAGTTCACGTGGATGATGCACCAGCTTGCCGTGCGACCCCTATTTCAATCTTCTCAGAAGTCAAATCGAGTTTCGCTTATCTTTGTCCGGCATGGGAAAACTGGCGGAACTCATCGTCAGAACTACGTGCCCTGATCCAAGGAGTCCGAGCAAGCGGTGAGAGGGAGTCCTGAGCAGGTGGGGAGATGTGTCACGCAGTCCTCATCTGCGTGCTAGCATGGAGCGAGCGGCTCATGTTCGAGGTATCCAGTGAATGAGGTACCGAGCCCATACACCACGTGTGTCAGTCCTGGCAGAAAGACGCTATCAGCTCAGCAACTCCGAAGGAGCGGAAGCCCTGAGCCCTGACTGGCCTGGACGCACCACCGCATCGAGTGCGCCTGAGCGATTCTTCCGTCAGCCGAAGCCTTTTGTTCTGACAGTGGGTGAAGGATATTGTCGGCAAGAGTGCGCTGACAGTTCTCAAACCTTGCTGCACACGCGGTTGAAATGGTAGGACAGTACATGAGAACATAGTGCATCAACGCACTGCAAAAGGACTTGAAATTTGGGATCCATCCTAGTGGCGGGCATCTCTAGAAAAGTAAAATGAACACAAACCGGGTGAACTCTCCGAACTAATAACAAAATAAGTTCCTCTATATATAAAAAGGAGGTTCCCCCAACAAAGAAAGGTCCGGTTTCTAGTTAACTATACGACCAAAAAAGTCAAGTTGATAGGTAGACTTGCTACGCAAGAGGAAATATTGGAGTCACTGTGTGGTCTAAATAGGGCCAAGTGCGTCTCACATTAGTTTATGGAGCTTATGATGTTTTCATGAGCACATTAACCACAATAGCGTTTATACTACCGATTTTGTTATTAGTATCTCTATCAATTGTATACCACTTAGTAGAGTTGAAGACGTACAAGATCTGGGACCTCTAGTTTCCAATAATCCGAGTTTTGATGAGTGCCGTGCAATTGTAGGCAGTAGATCTATGAAGACTAATGTGCATAGAAGGCTCACCTGTAAACGATAGCTACTTCTTATCCAAGCATGGAAGGTCTGTATCCATGCAACTCCGCATTATGACACCCCAGTGTTCACACCTTTTACGGGCAAGTTCAACAGTGTATCAACTAGAAGGTGAGGTGGATCATGCTGTAAGGGTGCGGCAGTTGAATCCGGTCAAACTCAACCTTCTCTTTTCAACAAACTTATTAACGGAAAACGAAAATGGATTAGAAATTTTTACACAGAGACATATTAAAGTTACTCCGTATATCCTCCGCCAGCCGTATGCTTGGCCTGAAGCGCTCGCAGGCTCCCTTAAGAGAACACTGTCCATTTTGTGAATGCTGCTTCGACAGCGGTGCGAAGAAATGTGTCAACATGGTGCCTCGTTGTGTTAGCAACCCTTTCGACTACGCTCCGAGCATAGCTGTCCAGTGGATTCAAATCCCGACCATTCAGGGCCAGAACTCCTCAGACCAAAACGTGCGCAAGTTATCGGACAGTCAGTTTTGCACTACATAAGTGGCTCGTTCGAGCCGGTGCGCCGATCTGCTGGAAGACGTATGGCCTCCATGAGCCTACAGCCTCAATACACGGTTTCCCTACAGTCTGCAAAACTAACAGATGAACGTTTTTGTGGCAGTTTGCTAATTCCTAAGGAAATGTGCGGCATTCCACAACTGCCGCAGTTCTCGACACGCGTGCCCGCCAATGGGTTTTCCTCGACGGGTTCGCGGAAGCTTCCTCAGATTGCTCAAAAGCATTCTACCTGGCCACAACAACATAAAGGATTGATCTCGGGTACCCTTTCGATAGTCGTAGCTCTCCTGTTGTTCACCGCACTTGCATGCAACGTCTACGCCATTCTGATGTTATGACCGCTTACTAGAGGCTTCTGGCTTTCAAGGTCGCAAATCTCCAACGCCTCGTCCAATGTAGGCGGCTGCGAAAAGTGGTGGATTGATTGAAAAGTGGCCTCGAGGGCACAGTCGGTTCAATAAGCAGCTACTTCTTAATAAAGCGTTATCGTCAGTTACGGACAAACTTAATAATATGCCTGGAGTCATATATAAATGAATAATACAACGAATACAATATGCATATTCATTGTAACATGAAAGAGTAATCAAATGTTTTTTTGCTAGCGACAATAACGTTTTTTAAAATTCCTAAAACGTGACGTCTCCCTCTTCCGTGACGAGCCTCAGAGGATATGAGGATAGGATATTATATATAACACTGTGGTCCGTTTGAGGAAGGACGACAGACCCATTGTTTTGTTGAGTTGAGTTGTTTGCGCTAGTATCTTGAGTACAACAAAAGAGAAATGGCTCTGCTGCTCTACACAAAATTGCACACACTCAAAGTGGAATCAATCTCACACGTTTTGTAACTTTTTGACTGCGAATACCACTCGTGGCAGTGCAACACGTTGTTTTCCCTTATGCCACGCTTACCTCCGTAGTTGGGTCGAATCCTCCGATCGTGACTCGCTATCAACTTGTCGAGCAGCTTGCTGACGTTGTTCTCGAGCTTCTCGTTCGGATGGCTTTGTTCGCTGAAACAAAACGTTCCCAAAACGTGCACCCTAAACGTTTCTTTTCAGCAGAAGTTTAGCAAAGCTCAAAAACCACAGATCTTCGTCATTCAAATGTCCGGATGATTGGGGTAATTAGCGCCGAGTGGTTGACTGCTACGGAAGGGACAAACGTCGCAGGTCTCATTAAGTCAGTTGTTGCGGCTCCACGCAAGCTACTGGACTTTGAAAATGTCTTCTGGTCGAAGAGCCTCACGCTCATTAGGCCCAGCGGAGAGTCTGTCACGTGCTACAGGGGCTAGGGTGAACAACTACTGGGTTTCGAAGGTGGTCTGTACGATTGGGCCACCTCGACAGGATTTTCATCGCACCAATGGAGGGAGGAGGGTGGAGGTAAGCGGAAGCTATCAGATACCTCATGTCATTCATGTGTAGCGTGCTGATATGCAATTCCTACCATAACTGCTCGTGACTGACTTTTACCTGCGTCAGTACATCCAGTGGCAAGTCCTGAGTTTATACATATGTTAATGGGATTGAAGTTGCTGCGTAAGTTTCAATTCTTTGTTTGACTTTTCGTCCTGCCCTACAAACACGCTGAAGATCATAGGACAGCCTTAATCATCCCCTATCTAGATCGAACCATGTCCACCATCCAGTTCACGGGATATCGTGGAGGCACTTTAAATTCGTAAGCGGCGAACAAAATGTCTTATGCCGATGAGCAGTCAGTGCTTTATCCGTTCCAGACCACTGTAATAGCAATTCACCAAGCAGAAACTAATGGGAGTTCTAATCAGCCCAGGCGGCACCCGAACCAGGAACCTGCGCAGTTGAGGTGCACATTACAGTTGGCTACCCTTTTGACTGCGCTACCACGCGTCCAGCCTGGTTGCAGTTTATTATTGGGCTCGGATAAAAAAACCACTTATGGCAGTCTTCTTATGTGTAAACTGTAAAAATAGCGTGGGGCTTGTGAGGCAGTTGGCAGGAGGAGCCGTATATGTAGTTCGGGAAAAATTGGATGGTTCGTTTTGGGTATAGACCAGCCGAGCCTTCCGATGAGCTCGGTGACTTGCACTGACGTCGGAAGAAGGCCTGGTGTGATCAGAAAGAAGACTGAAGTTTCTCTCCGTCTTCAAACCGCGTCCCTGTTATCCTGGTTAACACACTTTGGTACGCTTTGCGCTGCCCTTACAACAGAACTTTCGATTTCATGTTCGAATCCTCGCAATAACCTTCTTTTTTTGAGAAGTGGTTACGGCCTCTAAGCGAAAGTAAAAAATGTATGGAAGTATGTTTACCGCGTCCTGAACGCACCGAGAAACAAATGAGATAGGGATTTACAGCTTACTGCTGAAAATCCCCCACTTCAACAATTTTTACGACAATTTAAAATTTCCAATGGGCCGTATGCTGCGTCGCCGATGAACTATACTTAAGATCAGCAAATTTAATAGTTCACGCAATGACCACAAGGATCGATCCCAGCAAGTCTTGTCCTGAACGACGTCTTAGCAGAGCCATCCCTTCCAGAAGGCTGCGCAAGAGGTGCCCTAGCGGATGTAGTGTTGGCGTGATTTGGTCGGACGTCGTCCTCGCCCTAAGCAACTCGTGCCCTGCGTTCGCACAAAAACGCAGGAACATCTGTTGCTCACTACTGCACGACTTCGCGGCTGCATCTTCCAGCCAGAAGCTTCCGTCGAATTGCTAATCCAGTGTGAAACCGCGTGAAATAATTGCCGGCGCCGTCTTCCGTGGTATAATTGTTTATGATTCCGTAAATTCTACGGGTTTCCGCCAACGGCTGCCTCGACCGTTCACGACGCCTTTTCCGTGACACATGTTGGGATCAGTCAGCACTTGCTAGGCGAGCAACGTCCGTCGGTGGCGGTATCCGTTTATGGGGATGCTTAGCCAGGTGATGGAAAGGCTTCCGGGTGTATTGGTCGTCACTGGCAACTTAGCTCTCACATTTCACGGACCTTGCGCTGCAGCGCTTCCAAGCGCGAAATGGAGGAAGCGCCGGAAGGTTGAAGTAGGAAAAAGATGACGGATGACCAGCGCGCATGAAACCTCTCTGCGCATGAAGAGCTCATCAACGCTTCCTTGCACCTCTATGGCTCGTGCTCCGAACTGGTGACGTGATGCTCGATACGCCCACCCTCGGTCTACAGTCTGGTTCTGTGGTTTGATTGAGGGTCTGGTAGCGATGTAGGAAAAAGGATGTGGTGAATTAACCCTCGAATTGCGTCTGATCACCTAAAGTTGTCGCCTGTGCTTCAACACCTTTTCCTAAGTGCTTCAAGATAAACAACAATTTCAATAAACAACTCCGACTAGTACCAGATCCAACCCTTCCGTTCGCAAATCGAGATTTACCAACTTAGTTACTAAATCACCAGCAGCTAGCCGGCTTAGCGACACGTCTGACTACTGGCTCCGATTTTGCCCAGTAAATGATAGTAACTGATGTTATTTAGATGCCATGAATCCTTTATAACCCTGACAGAATATTCAGTTCTTCGCGCCTTTTTCCTTTTATTTTTTCTTCTCACCTCATATGATCAGCTCTTGTCAGAAATCGATCACAACTCGTTATTGACGGATGTTATTCACTCATTGTGAAGCCTATCCACCGAGCCCCATATCACGTTACTGCTACGCTATGTACCTGAAACGGTCAACTCCGGACAGAGATCAGGTTAGTACTATTTGTTCGCAGCGAAATCCTTCCATCGACCATGGTGTTCAGGGCATTCCAGCCTCCAAGGCTTAACTCCGTACGAAAATCGATAAAATCGACAGATGATGGTTAGAGGATAAGGTATAAAGGACGGCGTTAGTCAATCCTTTTGAGATGCGCCACGCATGCTACTTCTACGAGATGTCGTGGAAGTAGTTTGAACGCGTACTTTGCCTACACAATTTACAATTTCCAGTTTTGCATTATCAGCCCGCACTGCATCGCTACAGATTTTTACTATTTTTGACCTTCCCAAAGGTCGTGAAGACATTTGGAAACCTCGACGATGCTTCCCAGACAACGCCCTACAATCCTACATATATAGGTCGCTTTGAGAATATCCATGGTCAGTTCGTTGACGTTCCTCGCAAGGTACAGAGACTGTGCAAAACTTTGTCGTTTTTCCGGAGCTCCTTTCTTGAACTTTTTCAGCTAACACAGAGTAAGATGACAACGCTCCGAAGAGCGGCACGAATATCGGTAAGGTCTAGAAGCAGTCTATCGTTTGTGTTTGTGTCGACTCTTTATTTAGCAAAACCTACTTTAAAATTTTAAAGCATTTTTTCAAACAGCTGTTGTATATGGACAGTTTGGAATGATTGTTGTTTTTAACGCTTTATTTCACCTTATTCATTTATTATGTAAGTATGTCACTGAGAATGGCTGATGTCGGGGTTTTTTTCGTTGTTTTTGCGTGTGTTTGCCTCTTTTAAGCAAGCAACCTCTTGCATCTCCAAAATAGTATTAAATATAAATATACAAGTATCAAATAAAGTAAGAAACTAACAAGGATTCCCTTAGAAATGGCGAGGGAACGGGGAGAAGCCCTGCGCTGAATCTTTCGGTGTTACACCGTTGAGAAATGTAAATAATTTCGAAAAGACGTTGGAATGCCTTGGGTGAACCAAGTAGGAAAGTTATATCATTCAAGGCGGCCACTATTTTATTGCCATTGGGTAGCCATTCGATTTACTTGCGAAATCTCCTGCGAAAAGTGCGTCTCATCCCCTCTTCTGTTTTCCGCTTCCTTTTCTACTGTCTGCCTTTGCCTACATTTAAAAAAAGGGCGACATTTGAAGTGTAGACAGGTTTGGAGCCTCCCATGCTTCCACACCAGTCCCTGCTGTACAATGAATTAAGTACAAAAGAGCCAAATTTTGGAGTTGCCCTAGAGCCTCATGTCACCGCTCCTGTTGCTCAACGCTAGAAAGGGCGACTCCATTCTAGTCTAAAAATCGGCTGCTTCATGCACTGAAAGGCTTCGAATCTCTAAGATTCTTAAGCTGTGAGATTGATTAGGGAGAAGTGACCCCAACCAGAAACGGAAGGGAGGCGCTGTTGAAGTGGAAACAGATAGACTGTGAACCAACTAACCGTCATAGCATAATGCTGTCCAGGACTTCGGGATCATAAAGATTTCTCTCAGTTCCTACTTCATCTCTTGCTCTGAAAAAGGTGACCTGTGGAGAAACGTCAGTGAGGCGACTGCGACAGTTTGATCTGGAGCTTAAGAACCAGGACGACGGGGACCAGTGCTCAAAACTGACATCATTCCGTCGTCACGCGGAGTATCGCCAAGGTTGAGTAGCACAAAACCATGCCCGCAAAGTGGCTAGTATGGTCCGCGGTGCACTTCGTGCATCTGCAGACGTTTAGCGGTTCATTCAACCGCGGAAGCTCGCAAAAAGCGCCTAATCTGACACGCCGTCAGGCTTGCCGATTGAGCGGCCTTCCAGGAAAAAGCTCGGAGCAGATGACGAGCTTCTGTCAGCAGCGCCTCCGGGGACTGCGTACCGGAGACGGATACTCGCCATGGTTGCGGGCGATAACGAGCTCGCTGGAGTCAGGTTCCGGAGTAATCGGAGACGGTTGTCAGTACGACGCCTGGCGGCATTGTTGTGGACTGCGCCTGGCGCAGGGTGGCGCCCGAAAACTCAACCTTCAAACCGACTGCACTAGTGCAGTGACCAGTTGATTCAAGACACAAGGACCTCCTCCTTTAGGGCAGCTTTGATTATTGCCGCTGTCTGTTAAGAAGGTGCACGAGCAGAATAACTAGGTCAAGCGGTGGTCACGTCAATGCCCTTCTAACCACGATTCACAAGCAGTAAAAGAAGGAGAGATGCGAGCGAACCCTTTCGCTTAGGCCAGGCTAGAGTTCATGTTCGCCTTCGTTGACTGAGAGGATGCCTCTGTTACAACACTGAGCAGCAACTCCGTTTACGATCAACATTCGATGAACGCTGGGCTTTTGAAGAACTGCACTTCTTGGTAACCCGAAAAAAGAAAACGGAAGGGAAAACGAGTGCTGCATGAGTAAAGGTCTTTGTTTATACGGAAAATTCTATGTAATATCGTTAAAAGAGGAAAGGAACAGAACAAGGAAATTATGGGCTGCTCACCAGTCCTGCAAAACGGAGCCGGACCACACTGTGAAGTACCCAACATTGACAGCGAAACGAAGATAAAAATCGAACGGCAAGCGAAGTAAAGGCAGCGTACTTGCAAGCATCTCGGTCTTGCGACTAGGTTAATGGCGCTCGGAGGGCCTCCGACTCTCGTATGTGCCCTGATTCGAATCAACTGCTGTCCAACCAAGCGAACCCTTCCATCCAACCGAGGACCCGACTTCGTACCAGATTCTCCTGAGAAGGACAAAACACTGACCTAATCATCGGTTGACCTCCGCAAATCATTGCAGGGGCCAAGCACACATTCAAATTTTCTCTACGATATGCAGTAGAACTAGAATGCTGGCGGAGTCCACAAAACGATTTCGTATATATCCTAGTCGGGAGGGGCAGCGCCAAGGTGAGAGTTGCCTCTAGAATCACTCAACGCGTAACCATATTCTCTGAGTTCGCATGAGTGTCATCGTTCGACAACAGTCGAAGCTCTCGGACAAATTCACGTTAGGGATGCAGAGGCAAAACTCCGCATGCCCCTCCGACCGGGACAGATCTCGCACCAGGATGCCATCAGATCTCCGATCTCGGTAAAATAGAACGCGGGAGAAGATATTTTGCGCGTATTAGGCTGATTACTCCTTGATGTCAGGTTTCAGCCACCGCTTTTAGATGACCATTTTCCGCGAAAATTTTCAGACAAGTTCATCAACCAAATTAACCTTCGGCAGAGACTTAGCAACACTGTGAACGAAGAGCTGCAATTAGCGCTGAACCGCGAATTTCTGCAGCCGGTGAATCCTTTGAAGGTATAATCGATCTCTACAACTTCAAAACTTCTGGAGGGGCTTCAGCAAATAGTAAGCAGTGCAGGAAAAGGGTGTGGTTGCTCTGAATGCGGGTGAGTTTATACCACCGAGTTTGGTGAGCTTCTGGGACTCCTGTTCTCCAAGATATCGTCAAGAGTTATCTCTAGAGGAACGGCACGACAAAGTTGGCCTTACATTTAGAATTCGCCGCTGCCCTCCCGCTGTGCAAGTATATCATTGAAAAAGCTGGAGGCTTCACCAGATAGATCCTTCAGATGGTGGCCGTAAGCGCCCATCATCTATCACCTTCGCTTCAGACCTCTCTCCTTCTCCGCTACGAAGCTTCAGAAACTGCACAGTGCACACGGAGATGATGCTTAACGACCTTAGAAAACCTGTAGGCCCGGATGACACGGCCGGAGGAAACGTCGGCTCATGCGCGCACCCCGAATTGATCCAATGCTCGGTCATCCAAGCCCAGGTCATCCAAGCCTTCATCCCCTTGGGGCTGGGGATTGCTACCAGACTTCTCTGCGGGGTGTAAAACGCTGATTCATTCATCGGCTGACCATGGCAAGCCATTCACGTTGCCTCCCACCTAGAGTAGGGGTCTCCGTGACACACCGCACAAAATGGCATATTAACGACGTCTTTTATCACTTTGATTTTAATCAAAAGAGTTGCAGTTGTTTCAAGTCCATTGGAATGATACTCACTCATCGTTAAATTCGAAACTGTGACTTTAACTAAAAAGCAGGCTGGCTATTGCACTGCATACCACTGTTCAGAAGACAGCACAGTACAGCACTACAGCGTGCCGAGTGTTGATCACCGAAATAGGACATTATCCTTTACGACACTGCCAATTTTTGAGAGGCGTAATTGCCTTCGTCATGCGAACATTTTGTCGCTGCCACTGAAACTCTCTGCGAGTGATTTGTACAAAGCCGGAAGCGTGTCATCCATCTGCATTTCTGCTAGCTCCGTTCCGCTGCTCTTTCTGCTCCGAGAATTGACATTCCGTTGACGAGTAACCCCCTCCCAGCATTTCCTGGATTGTCAGCGTCAAGTCGACACATGTCCTTTGTTGGTGTCTATAAATCTATAGCATCCACTTCTGGCAGCAGTGGCCGCAGGGGACGGGAGGGATGGGTTGTGGGTTGTGCGCAGCAATGCTGCTAGTGTGGATGGAGCTGGTCCACAGGGTGGAGCAGGCTTCGCTTATTCCAAAGTCTAAGTGGCGCTCGAGATGTGCTCCTTCCTATTTTCCTGAGATCCCTATATAACTTCAGGCGTGTAAGATGCAGCCAACTCCCACATCCCACACACTTAGTCGAACTATCTATCCATATTGCTCGACTATTCTCGCAATTATAACGACTATACTACCTATATATCTACATATCTATATCTGCATATATATTATTTATGGCGCACAAATATGTGCATTGTAATAAATAATAATAAATAATAATCTTCCCATATTGAAAAGTCACAGTCAGCATCGATGCCTGTTGTGTTACTTCTGCGCTTACAACGTTGCGGGTGAAACTATTTCTGGAGACCAGGCGTTCAGAGCGCTTCCCTAGTTTAAAGATGAGAGGGCGGTCAAGCGCTATTGCGGATAGTGCACAAATTTGGAAGGCAAGAATTAGGCCTAGACATCCGAAGGAAACTGTCAAAACGTCAAGCCTAGAATACTTGTTTCCATCAAAGAACTGACACAAAAGTAACAAAAAAGAAATGAGCGCTACATCTGCACCAGATATGCATAGCCCAAAGAGCATGGGAAGGGAAGAACGCTGATTCCCACTATCAGGCCTTCTTTCACTGCCTCCATAGTAGCGGATTTATTCACGAATACCTATCGGCACTGAGTGCGCAACTCCATCCATATCGTGCCTGCTTGCCAACGTTTATGGTTGTTTCGGTCAACGTTTGCAGAGAGAAAAAAAGGAATATTGGAGTGTGGTCCCCATGTCGTTCTTCTCAACTCGTTGAAACATTGAACGAAGAACGTCGATTGCTCCACTGAAAACGTCTCACCAGAAGATTATTCAGACGGTAGCTCTGAACGGCTGATGCGGTCAATAGGGAGAGAAGTGAGTCTGCCCCAAGAATTCGAAAATGCAAGTATCTGTACCCGAGTTGTGCGAAGCACAGAGTTTCATCCGATTAAAGATTGGCTGCAGCAGTTAGCGGGTTGCTTCGTTTCCGGCGATGGCGGCCAGTGGGCTAGCGGTAGGGGACGGACTCTGAGAAAGGAGGCCGAGAGATCCGATCTCTTTTGCATGGTTGTGAAACTAAGCATCATTGGATTCAATGGCATTATTAGTACATGTCATCGCCTCACTCGATTCTTCGGTGTTCAAAGGATTACTCGACCGATTCTGCCACGCTTTCTTTTCGAAATTTTCGCTGCAGGTGAAGGCTTTTGAGACTAGGCCTCTATTATATGTCTGCGGAACAACACTCAACATTATTTCATAACCATCGAATAGCTAGAAGTTAAAAACTCAAAGGGCTTGAAGAAGTTGTGGAAGCAGGTTAATGACAACTGCTGGCAGTTGCAGCTCTCCGACCGGTTGGTCGCAATCATCCCGCTCCGAATTCCATCTGCTCTTTGGAATGTAGTGCGCTAAGTCAACGTATGTTTTGCCATGGCAGAAGCTCACAGTTTTTGTCGAATGTTCCTCAACAACCGAATATGATTGTCAAATAAGCTTTGGCAGGATACCCTTGTCCAGAAACTCAATCAATGTATGCAGTGGACTGCAGTCAGCTCGTCAATTCATCACTGTGACCACAATCCATGAAACTGCTATTGAATCCAATTATATGCACTCTTATAAGCACGGTGGACTGGAACCCTCGGCCACCTTCCCATGAACCGGCCATCGTCCCCCTTACGCCACCACTCACCGGCGCTGGGAACGACGCAGCGCCCTAACGGCGGAAGGTTACTTCATCCAATCTTTAATCTGCTGAAACTTTTCTCCCTGAAGTATTAGCATTTTCGTATTTTTGAGACAGAGGCGCTTCAGTACGTATGCATCGCTTCCTCCGTCCAGACCCACCGTTGGGATAGTCTCCTGATCAGATCGAGGATAACTTCTTCCCCAGCGAGTGCTTGATGTGGAGAACTTGAACCTCTTTCAGGGCTTCAAAAGCTTGAGCTCGCTGAAACGCCACGCGAAGTAAGGTTATTTTTAGAGAAAATATACATATGGCGAGTTAGGGAGCGTGTAGCGCAGTCGGAGTGGGTGCCGTCTGTTGCGTGCACCCGGTTCAAGTTCTTTGTTCGGATTTCTCGCCCAAGCCAACCAAGCCTTCCATCTCTTCGGGATCGATGAGTTAGTATCAGACTTGTTGGAAAAGATAAAGTGCTGACTTTTTTCATTGGCTGGTCACCGCAAATCATTGTATGGCCAAATACGCATTCAAAACGCCTTCACGACATCCCGTAGAAGTAGAAGGCGTGGCGCATCCCGGAAGAGAGCGTGGCGCATCCCGCATCCCGTTCTTTATGTTGTATCCTTTATACGGCAAATTCAGACAACATAAAGCTCAAGTGCTTGAAACTTTTGATCCAGATATAATGTTCGAGGCGGGCAAATAATGTTAAAATTTAGTTGTCTCCTTCCTGTAATAAGAACAAAGGAAAAACATAAATTTAGACCTTTTGTCTTATTTCAAAGAGGTTCGTTTTCCAGACGAACTTTGTTATTGTATAACAGCTCTGATGGCTCATCAGAAAAGAGAGAGCTGCTGCAACATTGGCTGAGATGTGTAAAAGCTATCAAAGGTAATTAGTCATTACAAAACTTCTTTCACAAGAAACCTGCGGAAAAATCCTGGTGCTAACACTGTACTGAACAGAACTCGAACTGACCCCTCGCGAATGAACTGAGACCACAGCACCGTCGCTCGATGAGGAGCTGTTTCTATCAAATTAGGCCCACTTGGGAGCGGAAGACTCGCTCCCTTTTCGGAAGCACTTCCAGCTGCCAAAAACAAACACTACTCGCGCTTCGAGTTGGTCCGAAGCCAAAGGGAGGCAACCCTGCGAAGGGGTGAATGTATTCGATCCACAAGGGGATGGGTGCGACGCGTGTTAGTCGGCGTGGAGGCTGAAGGAGACGTCCATTCGGAATGAACCTCGTGAAAGGGCGATTCATCACGACGAGAGATGAGTCCATCGCTTCGAGGATGATGTTTTCACGCTGGGTCACTGCGGTGCTGGCACGACCGTTGCCGGTTGAGTGACTCCCTCATGGCAGAGCCGACCCAGTTCTGGAACTCGCAGTGAGGTGGAGAGATGGCACCTGATCAGGTTCGGTCAATCCCGTTCCTATTGGCCTTGTTTCACCATAGCGTCCAGAGCTTTTTCCTTCTCTCCTACTTCTTCCCTAATTTTTAGTGAGATCTGCAGAATTGGCCTCTAACCCAAAAGAAGGTAAAGCAGGAAGCGGGCTTGCTGTTGCAGTTTGCTTGTTCATTAGACGACTCTGGATCCCAGAGTAGCAAAGGGTGAAGAGCGGCTCTGCTCAATCCTGGCTTGGAATGTTCCACTTTATACTATTACAGTTCTGTGTGGATAGCGTGGAGTTAAGCTGAACCCTGAGCGGCCCACAGCATGACTTGAGAGGCGGCGAAGAATATGGAGCCATCGGCTTCGCCCGCTCACTTAGATCCATGAGGCTGTCTGCAATTTGCCAAGGACTGGAACGCGTGCATGATCGATGTTCTAGGGGTAGGCTCGAGGATAAAAAGTAGCAATTTGGAATCAGGAAAATTTTCATGAAGGGTGGGCTCGCCGTTCGTTTGAAACGTAATCTTCTTATTGAAGTGAAGGAAGCATCCGGGAAGTTATGAAGTGGAAAGCACAAACAGGATTTACACAATCGACTATAGAAATTCCATATTTTGAAAATCTCAAAATTTTTAAAGTTGCCGATAGAAAGAAGAACTTATAATCGCTGAATGGGTCTAGAACTGGGATGAACTTCCAGTTTTGGTCAGGGTCCCAAGTTCAGTCTCGCTTGAAATATTTTTGAGGCAATAACAGGAAATTCATCGAAGGCGAAATCGCCAGAAACAGATTTCTGAATATTTCGAAAATGAACACTACCTAAGCTTGTCCTTTGAACGATAACAAAAGAATGAAGGTCGGTTCTACTCCGTAGATGCGGCATCAAACGCCGTAACAAAATTGTGCTTTTAATTCGCGGCTTTGATTCGCTTATTCGTTTACTTTTTTTGTGCCTGAAATTCGCGGCAAAATTGTTTCCTACGTGGAACCAAAATGGTCGGGAATGTTGACCGTGCCCGTTTGTGAACGCATTAGCGCTGTTGTAGCGTACGCTAGTAGTTTACCCCCGCTAGTAGAAAATTTCGTGAGCAGAAGGTAAAAGGAAAGAATGATCCGCTTCTTTAAATAATTTGCTGAATAGCCTTACACAACTTCGGAGTGCTTATTATCAAGGTGGTGGCTACAGCGTGCCATTTTACGGAGTGTACTGAGGAACCAGCAACAGCGCTTCTGAAAACCTCGTAAAACACCGCGTGCTCCGAGGAGGACGGTCCAGCAATTTCTTGGGCTATCACTGTGTACTATGTACCTGTTAGGTCAAACTACGCGAAAGTCTGTGAGAGTGTGTGACGTTGCCAATGAGTTTAAGAAGTGGTGACCAAAAAGTCCTGAAGCAAGAAGAGAGTCGGTGAAAAGAGGAGAAGTCCGACATTTAAGTGCTCAACTTTTCTAGTATTGGAGAGAAGGCTCGAAGCCAAAGGGAAACATGACATCTAGTCTTTAGAGAAATTCTTGCAGAACCTTTCGAGAATCATCCACAGAGCATATCATGTCGGACAAGAACACCTAGATCATCCCAAAAAGCGAATCTCTAGAGACGCCATTCTCTTAAGTCTACTAAAGCAAATGTCGTGCAACGGTTGTCTATGGTGACAATAAAAGGCGAAGAAAAAAGGCGGAACAGGAAGATTAGAAAGCAACAAGTGAACATGCAGACGAAAACACACTAAGTAAATAAGAAAGCGCTGAAAATCTCGAGAGAAACTCACATCTCCGACTCGCTGTACGTGTATTCGATCTCCTTGTCCGACTTCATTACCTGCAATTTGAACGCTCTTGCAAACGCTATGAAGCGCAAAGCGCCCTGGCAGAAGACTCCTTCCTCGCGAGCTACTCATCGTTAGCCACCAGTAGGTGGCGAATGTTCTTAAGCACCTCCTGGCAAGTCGGTGCAACCCCCCTTTCAGTATCTACGACACCCTTGGGACCTTCGGCACTGCTTCTTTCGATATGTATGGAATGATGTCATGTCGAGAGATGGCACGAATACGAGCAATGTATTACTTTGAAGGAGTCAAAATGGAACTCAGTGGTGCTTTGTTGGAGTGAACTCGCCGTCCCCTTTAGTCGTTTCTGATGTATATGTCTTGACATCTGTTCCGCGTTGACGTTAAGAGCAGATCCCCCGCAGTTTCTTTTTCAGTACAGAAAAATGTACATTTTTGTGACGTGATTATGGCGACGAGTTTTGTGAGAACTTCTGAGATGATGAAATACTACAGCGCTTTTGCTGCATTTGTTGTCCAATCATCTATCCTGCCTCCCGACAGCGCTAAGCTATCTGCGATTGAAATTAACGCCCTTAAGAAGAGCACATGCCTTTCAGGTTGTTTTTCAAGAAGCGTCAGATGCTGCAGATGAATTCGCTTAGACGAGTCCATGTAAGAAAGCATGCATTTGTCTGATCGGGTGACTGCTGAGCACATTCTCAGGCAAAGACTCCTGAGACTCCGAGCTGACCATGAGATGAGCTCTCCTGGGCAAAACTGCCCGATCGCTGTGACAAATTGAACCACGATTGCTGAGCAGGGCAGGCTCCCTTGAAGCCCTTGCTTGAGTGGTCAACCCTATAGGGAGCCATGTGGAGCATTTGGCTAAAGGCGCCGGTCCAACGTACGCGGCAGACCAATTCTAAACAGGTTCGATGTGGATTGGGTCAACCAACCATTTCTTTATCCCTCTCTCCGTTGTCAGCGAGTCGGGGTCATACGTATTTGGCTTGCCCCTTCACTGCTCTCAACAGTTCATTAAGTGAATCAAAGTGCGCACTTACTCCTTTGTGGTGTTTCAAAGATGTTAAATGCAAGGCGCATCACAAAACGTCTGATTAACTCACTTTCACGTTCACCGCCAACAATAACTTTCACATACTCTGTATCATCTGGCGTCCAGCAATCATTCCAGATGAAGATGGTAAAGGATGAAGGACGGCGTTACACAATTCCTTTTACATGCGCCACTAATTGGCACCGCCCCGACTGTGCTCCCCACGCAGTCATTGTATAGTAAAAGTCAAATGCGCATTTATTTTACCTCCACGATACCCCCGAAGAGGAAGAAGACGCATGGGGCGTCGCAAGCCAACTTTCATTTAAGTCGAGCTTTGCCATAATCTTCAGCCTAGATACTTGTTGAGGGCTTCACCTTTCGTCATATAGAGAAGCCCAACAGGGAGCGAAAAGAACTTGCGGCGAAGCCAACACTGTATTGGTGCACAGTGTGCCCGATTCTGCGCAAGGATCTGTTCAAGAAAAAAAGGAGACGGAAAGAAGAACGCGACATTTCATTCCCAGGCGAACCAAGCCTTCCATCCCTCCGGGATCGCTGAATTGTCATCAGCCTTGTGCAGGAAGGAAAAAGCGCTGAATTGTCGTTCGGCTGGCCACTGAAAGTCATGGTGAGCCCAAACACGCATTCAAATTGCTTCCGCAACAACCCGTAGAAGTAGAATGCATGGCGCATTCTGCAAAGGGATTGACCAACGTCGACCTTCAGCCTTTATCCTTTCTCCTAGACACGACGGTGAATCTATGATGCACGCTGGTGAGTAGAGCAAAATATATGGACAATAATGTACGAGCAAAGGACGTGCATCCGTTGAACATGTGTCCTACACATGAATGGTTGCTGCGCAAACGAGCTGCTGCAACTTCATACAACCGACCGCTAGTCCTATCCGTACAAAAACTGTGGGGATTGGATTTGAAGCTTGTACTGAATATTCTACTTAAATTTCTTATTGTCAACTTTTAGGATTTCTTAGAAAAGTTTCGGAGGAGAAATATTGCCGTGTAGCGGACGATGTACAATAATAAATGTATTCCGACAGTTCATTAGCCTTAGTAGTCCAATAGTCCGCAGTTAGGATACTGCTAGCAGCTTTCATCGGAGAAGATACGCTAAACGTTTTTATCTTAACTTAATTAGTCGAGCCAACGCGAAGTAATGGTCGCTTGAAATTGAAAGCTGAAAACGACGGAAGCTTTCGGTCCGGCCAAATACATTAAGGATACCGCGAAAGCAATTTGAACGCTTATTTGGTCAACGACTTGCAGTGACGAGCGATGGACAAGTCGGTGCGTTCTCCTCGCAAAAAAGCCTGGTAGCGATTCACCCTCCTCGCACTGTCCCTGATTGCTTGTTCCAGGCGGGATCTGAACCTTAGATTGCTTTGGAATGTTCCCAAAAACCGGCGCCTCGTCGGATGGTTTACACGCAACTTAGACTTTTTGTTGCCGGAAACTTGGAAACAGAAACAGAACTCTAATTTCTTGTAACTTCCATCAACGGTCAAAAAGCGCTGCAGGCTGATGCCACGCCTTTTTTCCAACATGCAAAGAAGGACTCATGTACAGTTCACTTGACATGCAATTAAACAGAACCACCGACGTGTTCCTACAATTCCATCGATGCAAAAATTGTATGAGATTACTTATTTCATCATTCGAGGAGCGAATGTTATCGTGGTCCAAAAATCATATAATACAAGCCTGAGCATATTTAAAAGTAACATCAGACAAGGTTATCAGGTATTGCTTACAAAGGACCGTAGAAGGCGTCCGTTAATAAACTTTATAGGCCAGCAGTTTGTTCAGGGGATGCAAAGTTCGCACTAGGGCTTCTCCCTATTAGTTTCCGGAAGGCTTGAACAGATAAACCCAACGACATTCCACTACGCCTAGAAATGTATTGAATACCTTAAGGTTTTTATTATATGTGAAGAACTTTGATCTAATCTTCGTTCTTACCACCGAACAATGCAGCCTTAGATCTCCTTTTCCGGACTGAGTTACTATGCACCGATCATGGAGGGATCTGCTATCCTCATTCTTCTATGTAAAGTTGGAAGTCCAAGAATCTTCGTTCTTTCTAGTCCCTTAGGCAGCTCCTATAATCTACTACAAAGCAGCTCATGAATAACTTTCGCACAAAGCTGCTTTGAACGCTATCTAAAAATTATTTCTAAGGAATCTTCTAAGTTTAGTGAAAAGTGAGCTCTCTTACAATACGGTAAGTCAAAAATGCTCATTTGCCAGTGGTTCTCGTAACCGACAGATGTAGTCGTGATTTAACTCTCCTTGCTCTTACCAATTGACGAGGGAAAAAGTAAAAGGATTATATGAGAGTTATTTAGAGGTTCCCCTTCCTTTTGCCTGCTAGAGGCTTTAATCCATACTCTCAATCCCTTTCGACGCCATTTGGAATAGGCGAATGGTTAGTGCCAAGACAGCTCGTTATTGGTTTTCAAACGGATTTGTTCTAACGGTTCTAACGGTTGTTCTGTTCCCTTTCCATCATAGGATTGAAATACACCGCGGCAAGGATAAAACCCTGACATGATAAACCACCCGCAAGCGCAATTCTCCTAAAGTAAAAAAGTGCGAGCAACTGTTTTATAGTTCCCCTGACTTCGCCGGATAGGCTGTGCAGGCGCAGAGTGAAAAACGAAACCCCGTGAACAGGAAGGAGCAGCGCTTACCGGAGGCTGTTCGGCGCTGATTCGCAACAGGACGACGACGGCTATGGAGACGAAGAGCCGAGCAGCAGCCGACGGCATGACCGTCGAGGGTCACCGCTCCGTTCAATCGGTGGGGGCGAGGGGTTTCTGAACGGGGGCGTGGCCGCGAATGACTCGCGAGGGCGGAGTCGAGAGCGTGGGATTCTGTGGCGGATGACGTCGCTGCCAGTCAGATGGTCCATAAGCATTGGCAGAAGGACTAGGGGAGGTAATGCGGAGGGGACTCTTTTTGAGACGCAAAGGAGATTTGCTCGTCTCTTTCGGGAACGATCGGTGGACGAACGGAGGCGCCGCGCGCCGCACTGAAAGCACGCCAGCCCAATTCGCAGTCGCCTACAATGTCATTAAGGAGAGCTGCTGGCGCAGTTAGGGAGGAACGTTTGGACGGACCGACCGAAAAAGGAGCGGGACCGGCAGTCTCCAGGAAATCCCTCGAGAAAGATCACAACTGCGGTTGCCGACTCGTTAACGCACCCAGAGGAAGCAGTCTGGACAAAATTGGATGCTTAACTAACGCCTCTTGGTCGAATTTAGAAACTTCGGCGTAGTATGCCACTAGAAGCAGTGCAATGCTTCCGCCGCAGAAATTGATGACTAGTAAGCAAGCTGAGCCGAAAGCAATGTAGAGCAGTTCCCAGCGAGAACATTTTTCAATAACATCGATGTGAAAATCTGGACGTAATTCTCATAAGCAATTAATTCGATGGAAGTAAGTGGTGGCAAATAAGACAGGGCTGTAGCCGGGAGCGATTAATACGGTTTCTCTCCTCGTACGGTTCCAAATGGCCGATGCCGATCCACCTGACCAGATGGCCACCTTCCTGCTCTTCAAGACAAGCTTTAAATTATTGTTTTTTTTTTCAAAAAATAAAATTTTCATAAAATTTTTGGGTAGATGAGCTAAAACTTCAAAAAAAGTTATACTAAAATTTTGCTGGAACAAAAATTTATTCTAGCATTTT
This sequence comes from Heligmosomoides polygyrus polygyrus, assembly GCA_947396885.1. Lineage (NCBI taxonomy): Eukaryota > Metazoa > Nematoda > Chromadorea > Rhabditida > Heligmosomidae > Heligmosomoides > Heligmosomoides polygyrus. The sequence goes on from OX377203.1 coordinate 35,513,816, forward strand.
TGGAGAGTCTCTAGTTTAATGTAGAAGAGCTCCTTTCGTGAAAGTGGTAAAATTACGCTTTTTTTGTTCATAATTTAACTGTGCGTGAAAGTCACGGGAAAGACAAACAGTTCGTGGAGGATACTATAGGAAACGACAACAAGAAAAGTTATCACAAAAAACACAATCAGCGAGAACTAAGATAAGCTGAATATAAAAGATAGTGGACGGCGTTACTTCCTTTCCTTTGGATGCGCCACGCATTCCACTTCTACGGGTGAAGGCCACTCGAATGCATATTCGGCCATGCAATGAATGACATGCGGTGGCCAGCCAATGAACAAGTCAGTGTTTTATCCTTCCCATGCAAGTCTGGTAGCAACTCACCGACTCAAGGATGAAAGGATTGATTGGCCTGGGCGAAAAATCCAGATCAAGAATTTGGTGTCAAGAACAACTGCGCTCCCCGCGCCCCGGTTGAATATACTAGGTTGTTGCAAAGAAATGCAGGATCTTTGTTTTACTGGCTTCAACACTATCTTTTAAATAAACAAACGACAAGACTTTTTCGTAAGGTATTATATATTGTTGGAAAGCCTATTACATGCACTTTCTGAATATTTATTTAGAATTTAACTCAAGTCGCTTGTTTAAAAAATATTTTGGTCTTTATTTTCAGATGTCTAAGCGTGATTTTCATCCAATTTACTTCTACGAGTTGATACTGGGCCGGACTTCCGCTCAAACAGCTCGAAATATCATCGAAGTATTTGATCAGGGAAGTGCCAACGAATGCATGTTGGAACATTGGTTCCAGAAGTCTCGTGCCTGCAACACCAGCCTCGAAGACGAACTACATGGCAGCCGTCCACCAACACTTGATAACGACCTATTGAAGGCGTCAGTCGAAGCTGATCCGCGCACAACCACACGAGACATTGCCGAGGACCTCGACGTCGAACAGACTACGGTTGTTTGCCATTTGAAGCAAACTGGGATGACTAGGAAGCTATATTGACCGAAAGTCGGAAAAATCGTCCTTTTGGGATATCGTCGGCCTCTCTTTTGCGCAATGTCAACGATCCGTTTCTCGAACGGATTGTGATTTGCGATGAGAGATGGATACTTTATGATAACAGGCAACGTTTGCCTAGTGGCTGAACCAAAAGGAAGCTTCTCTGCACCATCCAATGCCAAAAAATTTGACAAAAATCACGTATACACACCATCCAAAAATGAAAATCAAATTATTTTTTAAATAAGAGAATTAAATTCCACATACATATTTAGAAACGCATATAATGAGTTTTACAACAATGTATAATATCTAATGAAAAAGTCCAGTTTATTTAGGAAATATTGTGGATACCAATAAAACAAAAAACCCGCATTTCTTTTGCACTAACCTAATAGTTTTGAGAGAATTCTGACGCTATCCGACTAAGGTGGGGGCACACTTATGCCGATGAATTTTTTTTTCGTTTTAGAGCTCACCATACTAGCACACTCCACGTGTGGGAGTGGGTCTCCGCTAGGAAAGCGAAGTAATCTATCCTACAGCAAGCTGTATATTGAAAATATCCAAACCTACAAGGTACTGCGCTCACCATAGTCGGGCAGCACCAAAATTCCTATACTCATAAGACGGAAAGCAATTAGGCGTTTCGGAAACGCCTGTCGAAAAGCCACTTGAATTCGCTCAAGGATTCAGGAATTGGTGACGGCTTTAACGAGTTTAGTGTTTTGAAGGCCATAGGAAGGGCGCACCTCCTCCTTCGAAGAGCGGCGAGCACTTGACGCACTCTAGAGTCTTCTGTGACCATTCCGGCTTTTTGGAGAATATTCATAGGTAGCGAAATATCTGCCGACAAGTAATATCCATAACGGCGAATTGCGCCACGTTGCCATAACATTCCGCTGCCCTATTCGGCCAGCGCTCGGCTTTCCAGAACGGGATTCAACGCCATTGGTTCATAGAGGGCTTTTTAGAGAAGCTAAGGGCAACTTCTGGAGCACGTTGAAATTTGAAATTGTGTTTACTGCAGCTCTAATTTCAATTTTCAAAGTGCTCAAAAAGTTGCCCTTAGCTTCTCTAAAACGTAAACGTTAGAAATAACAATACATTACAACATTTAAAACGTTTATATTCAAAACGTCAACAATGATCTAGCGAACAGAATATCATCAACGTCGATTTCGTTCCATGCTTTGACCTTCAGTGTCTTGATACATTTGTGCCTTCCACCTGTAGAAGTGTTATCTACTCTCCATTGTGCTAATTCTGGAAGAAGGCTCGTTGCAAGGGAGGCGCATCCGGCCAGTATCATGGTTTGTGCATTCATCACAAGCGTTTCTCGTTTTCATGGATACAGGAGTGAAGAGAAATCAGTGAAACTATCTGTATTGACGTCCCCATGAAGCAACTGGCTTCTTGTCTCGAATCCCACCTCGAGAGTAAGCCGTATGTCTTCTATCCGCATTCGACTCCTGCGCAGAGTCGAGGATTGTTCAGGACGGGTGTGCCGCGCCAACTTGAAGGACTTCATTTCGGAAGAGGAATGACCTCTGTATAGACCGGATTTGAATCCGCCCGCTGAATTACTCTATATGGGAAGTTTTAGAGAACAAGGCTTGCGCTACTTCCCACAAAAGTATGAAGTCAGTGAAGGATGACCTAGTCAAAGTATGGATCGAAATCGACGTGGACTACTTGCCGCGCACCATCGATGCCTTTTAGACATTGGATCCGACACCGATTTTCCGGATAATCGGATGATTCGGATAGGCCATTTCTTCAAACCCCGGATCTTCGGATGATTCAGATGATGCAATTTTAGAAACCTCGGATCTTCGGATGATTCAGATAACGCCATTTTCGGCTGAGCCGGATTTCGGATATCAGATTCGGATACAACCGGTTAAGTGATATAATAGGACACGCAACCTCTTAAAAACGGAACACATCAGTAATTCTGCGTTTATTTCCTTGACCAATTGAAGTCACGAGTGCGCAAAGCAGCTTGGAGCGCCTCACCTTGAATTAAGTGGTTATATGCCCTGGTAGCAATGCACATGAATGCCCAGTTACATTATATCTGGCCTAGCTTATTTCACCAATGGAGAGAAACACACCAGCGCTACGTAAAAGATGTCGTATTTGGCTGCCTTACGAGGGGAGCCCTCCGCAGAGCTATGTTGCGCCTCCAGAACAAACAAAAAACAGCTTCAAGACCCCAAAGAGCCAATACCAACTCAACAGTGAGTTGGTAATGCACAGCGAAGTCTTGTAAAGGACAATAATGGAACGATTCCGAAACGTCCCGCAAGAAATTTCTCGTGCTCTGAAAAGGGAAGGGTCTGAAGCGTATATCTGAGCAGAGAGAATGAGCCATCCCACCATATATATAGGAATAATCGCCACTCTTCAACTAGTATAAAAAGGTGTTTCTTTTTTGCCCAATCGATAAGCCCGAGGAGTAAAGGGTCTTTGAAGTTGCAGTGGAATTGGCGCCTCACGAGTTCGGGAGTCTTGTATGCCCGCAATGCCGCCGGCGGGAAGCGGCTCGTAGCGCAGTGGATAGCGACGTTGCTCCATGAGATTGAGGTAGAGGGTTCGACTTTTCTGCGCTGCTGCATCTTTGCATTTCAACGTATTGTTTGAGCAACTTTGTTGCCACTTGTTTATTACTGACCGGTTTTTTACCCAAAATTCAATTGGAAAGCTGTTCAACATAACGATGTATGAACGTTTAACATCAGTGATACACAGACACAAAGTGCATGGAACATAAGCACTGGTCACAATTCGAGCAGCGCATAAAGGCTACTGGCTCCTCACAGTTTGCTTCCATATATAAACAAATGAGATCGGCTCCATAGGCGAAATCCAATTAAAGACGTTCCCTTTCCTCTGAAACAAGAGTTCCAGCCGAAAACGTTATCATATGCCCACTGCTTGCCAGGCTTTCCACGTCTATCAGTTTATTTTGCTGATCCCAACCTTCTGTTTTTCCACCACTTCCAGCCGTTCGTCTTCGTTAACTTCAAGTTGACGTCGTGCTTCGAAGTCCTTGGGTATGCTAGCCATCCGTTCGGTCAGGTTGGTGTCATTCCCATGAAGGCTGCTTATCTAAAGGTGGACCACACTTCAGCGTGAGCAAGTGGATCACCACTCGAGCATCGGCGACATTGTTGGTGTTAGATTTTAGATAACCTCCAGCAGACCTCTGATTTCCAGATGACAGGCAAAGATGAGAGAAAGAGTGTATTGATGCCGTTTAGGTCAGATTCCGGGATCCACAGACTTTCTCGTTTTAACCACATATGTCCTCACATCATGGTCTCCTTTGAAAATCCGAGCAGGATGGTTTTACCCGAGGTCATTGGCCGATGTATGGAAACAAACTGAGGGAGCCGTAGCATTTATACCCTGCCCGTATTGTGTCCAGTGCTGCTTTATGCACGTTGTACCCGTGTATCACTGGTGTTGAATATTTATGCATCATCCTGTTGAGTTCCACAGCATGCAACTGGAAAGTGCGCAGAAAACATCTGAAAATGGTATAGACGTCAGAATCCCTCAAATCGCAACCAATCATTTAAAAAGCAGGAATGCAGCAGCGCATGAGGATCGAACCCCCGACCTTCCTCCCACGAAGCATCGTCACTACCCATTGCGCACCGAGCTGCTTGCCGGCAGAGGCATCGCGGTCGTACAAGAACCCAAATTCGTGATGCGCCGTTCAATTGTGATTTCAAGAACCGCCACTCCTTGGGTTTAACGACTGGGCAAAAATGAAACACATTTTATGCTAATTGAGAGGTGGCGATTATTCCTATTTAATAGGATGACTCGCTCTCCTCGTTCAGATATACAATATCAGACCCTTCCCTTGTGAGAGAATACCCGTCAAATGATTGCGAATTTGCCCGAAAAAGTTAGGTTATCAATGGCGCAGAGTTTGCCAGCAAAGCGCGCTATCCTCCTGTTATCCGATTTTTATCCGATTTTATCCGAATCATTGCGTTTTTCAGAAGCCCGGATCTTTGGGTGATTCAGATGAGGGCAATTTTGAAAACCCCGGATCTTCGGATGATTCAGATGAGGGCAATTTCCGATCGAGCCGGATTTCGGATAATCCGAAACCGGATAAATCCGGCCGGATATCCGAAAATGCATGATTCGGATCCCATGTCTAATGCCTTCCCTCGGCGTTTTCGCCCTTGCATTCGCAGAAAAGAAGCCTATATAAAATACAGGTGATGTTATTCTGTTCGCTAGACCACTGTTTACATTTTGTATATAAACCTGTTAAATTTTATAATGTGTTGTTACTTCTAACATCTACGTTTAGTGCTTCAGTACTTTTTACGCACCCTGTATTAATACAGAAAGAAGAAGCCTACCCCATACGGGTGCCCGTGGATAAACATTCCTAACACTGAACGTCGTCGATTCAACGGCAGAGCGAATGCCGCGAAGTGGCTCAGTCTTCTCAAGTACGGCGGCGCAGGCCTCAAACACAAGCACTTGTCCACAACAAGAAAACACTGCAATGCAAGCAGCAGAAGACTAGTCGCCGTGAAAATGCAAAAAAGGCCAAATTAGCCAAAGTGGCGGAATTATTAGAAGAGTTCTACCGATGTTTCGTTGCGACCAGAACCGTAGCGCCAGGCGGGACTCAACCTGCACCTTCTGCTAACCGTGCGGGAATGCTCTTTGCCATTGCACCACCAGCGCTGTTCGATCGAACGCAATATTCACACTCCGTGAGGCCCTTCAGCACTCACCCCGGCATGAGCTGATACCAGCATGGAACCAGTTCAACTGAAGGGCTTGGTAGAAATGGTTCAGGTTCTTTAAGCTCAACTGGCTGGCATTGAGCTTGTAAACTGTCATGATCACCAAAAAACGTCGTTATGACAGCTTACAAGCTCTGTACCAGCCAAATAAAGAAAATGACTTGAATCATTTCTATCAAGACCTTCAACTCAAGTGATCCCATGCTGATACCGGCGGTCAGTTCATCCCAGGATGAGCGCTGATAGGTTTTACAAGGTGTTGATGTTTGCTAGAAGCATCGCAACATGGCATGAGCTTGCAGAAGAAGGGCCTGCTTCGAGAAATATTTGAACTGCGGGGCCTGCCTCCCAGCACACCTGTCGGTCCTTCTATTAGCAGGTAAACTTTAGGTGGTAGGGCAACCGCCCACTTCCGCCGCACATTATGCGTCTGCTGAGCAGCTCCACCAAAGCCAGCAAACTTTCGGTGAACCTTTTTATGACCACGGCACTATCGCAGGATGCACTGGAAAAACCGAGTGGTCAAATGTCTGAAAGTTCACTGTCTTTGAAGGTGGCTAAAGAGAGCGGTAGCCTAAAGAAGCACTTCATGCTCATCTGCTGTTGAGTCTCTATGCCGAAATACGTCAGAGCCCTAGGGAATTACGTACGCATGTGGTCCCAGCCTAGCAACAAAGGCATATTTCTTTAGCAGATACTTCATTACTCCTCCCTCGCATCCCTAACATCCCACAACGTTGTGGAGCTGCTCTGAAGGGTACGCAGTGCGTGCTTCCCTACATCAGCAGGGCAAGATGCAGTACCGGACGCGTCTTTTGAATAGACGCCGCAAAAACCGCGATTTTGCGGTTTCTGCGCCTTTTTGATAAACCTCGCCTAAAAACCAGCCACTTGAAAAACCAAGGGCACATTTGGGCTCAAGAGCTCGAACTCTATCGCATGGTATACATATTTCATATGGAGCCATGAAATTGTTGGAAATTGAAAACTTGCGCTCCGCTGCAAAGGGCGGTCGCGAACGAGTTGTCGGTCGCAAACCGTCGGAAACATTTCCTCTAATTTGAGGTTTTTTGCGAAGCAGTTGGTACCGTTCTATTCTCTCTTCGAGATCTACACAAACCTGTATGAACTTCTCCATACCGCCGCATTTTCGCAGTGGGTGGCCAAAACGAATGACTGGAGCAGGCCGCTTGCGATTGGAGCAGCTTATTTCCCAGGATTTCATGCTTTCGGAGTATTTCAAACATGGCGTACGTCGCCAGTGCTCTGTCATGCCAGGAAACCTCCGAGAGTGCGCCATGCACAATGCATATAGGATCGAATCTATGTATCAATCGAGCGGGCGCGACAGCTCGCAAATTGCGCCGCGTGTTCTGAGCGCAATAACTCTATCAAATTTGAATCTTTCCCGCTACAACTTGTGGATCTTGTAATCAGTCGAAAGTTCAAGAAGAGCGCTGAAACACAGCGACTAGTTTATGACTGAACAAAGCTACAGCGGTATGAAAATGCAGGTTAGCCTTGTGTGACACGATTTTTTCCGAGTTCTGTCGACTACTGCGGGAAGACGAGGAGAGCTAACGGCATACAAACGCGTGGGCGAGCACGAGACCGAAAGCACTTTATGACGACATGCTCGCAACTCTCCGGATACCTAAACTGCTTTAGCCCAATCTGCCATTTTAGAGCAACGGAGAGCAACGGTGAAGTTCCTTTTGCTCTTAGGCCTATGTTATACTCCCGCGGAAGCATCCGCGGACGAGCGGTAATCGCGCCGGGATCGCTGAACTGGCCAATCGCAGCGACCCGTCACACAAGATATGGTACCCTTCTGTTCAGCTCGAAAAGCTATATCGAATGGTGTGAACCTCGACCAATTCTGGAAGTATCGATTTTTGACAAATTCGCATCAAAGGAGGCTCAAGGCCGCGGCAGAAGGGCGATGACGTCATAAAAATCGATATTTTCGAAACTGGCCATATTCCCTCGTCCAAAATCATCTAGGAGGTTATTTGGTGCGCTGACCACAAATCCGACGTCCGTTTTCACAAATTCGGCAGATTTAGGTAGGTTACCTGCCGTTTGGGTCAGAATCACCGATCACCCTCAGTTATCGGTATGGATGGTCTCCTGCCATAAACGGCCAAATGGATTTCGACATCGTGTTCGGCACACTGAGCAACCCCTGCCCTTAGACGAAGTTCGAGCAAAGTCAGTGTTCCTGACCCGACCACTCTCAATTAACCAGAAGAAAATCCAAAACCTATCGAAATCGGCGGAATTTTCAAAAACGGAAGTCGGATTCGTAGTCAGCGCACAAAAGAGCCCCCTATATGATTTTGGACGAAGAAATTTGGCCAATTTCGAAAGTATCGATTTTCGATGACGTCCTCGTCCGGGAATCCACGTTCACGAAGGGAAATTATCAAGAAATCGATTTCTCTGGAATTGGTTGAGAGTGACACTTTTCGGTAGAGCTTTCCGTGCTGAACAGAACGACGTTCTTACGAACTTCGAAAACTCAAATGTGGGGGAGTAAGGGCGGAAGAAACTTCACCGCCGCCCTCCGCCGCTTTAAAATGGCAGCTGAGATTAAGGCAGCGTGGGCAGCTGAGAAGTTATGGGCACTTCGTCCTAAAGTACCTTAACTGATTTGCTAGCCTACGCATTCGTAGGCTGTTAGCTGATCGCGTGTTCCCGCAGTGGTCGACCAAAATCGGAAAAAATCGTGTCACACAAGGCTCTCCTGCATTTTCGCATTGCTGTAACTTGCAGTCATAAGCTACTTGCTCTATTTCAGCGCTCTTCTTGAACTTTCAACTGCTTACAAAATCCACAAGTTGTAGCCAGAAAGATTGAAACTTGGTAGAGTTATTGCGCTCAGAACACGCCCGCGGAGCAAATTGCAAGCGGTCGCGCCCAGTCGATTGATAGGTTCGATCCTATATGCATTGTGCACGGCGCACTCTCGGAGGATTCCTGGCATGACAGAACACTGGCGACGTACGCCATGCTTGAAATACTCCGAAAATATGAAAGTCCTGGGAAATAAGTTGCTCCAATCGCAAAGGGCCTGCTCCACTCATTCGTTTTGGCCACCCAGTGCCAAAATGCGGCGGTCTGGAGAAATTTATACAGGTTTGTGTAGATCTTGAAGAGAGAATCGAACGGTACCAACTGCTTCGCAAAAAACCTCGAATTAGAGGAATTGTGAGCATGCAACGGTTTGCGACCGACAATTCGTTCGCGACCGCCAGGTTTTCAATTTCGGATATTTTCATGGCTCCGTATAAAATATGTATACCGAGCGATAGAGCTCGAGCTCTTGAGCTCAAATGTGTCCTTGGTTTTTCAAATGGCTGATTTTAAGCGAGGTTTAAAAAAGACGCAGAAACCGTAAAATCGCGGTTTTTGCTTCGTCTCGTCCGGTACTGTAACATATATTCGCCAAACGAAGGAAAATAGGAAAATCTAGTTGCGAAGCAATGTCTGCGTACATGGCGCAGCGTGTAGTATCTTGCGGAGGACTTTTCACTGTGAAACAAATCTAATTAAAGTCCCGAGACCAGTCGGAGGCTGCTAGCTCAAGATTTTCATCCTATGTTCCATGTCCCATAAGCCAATTATTTTGAAGGTTGGACTTGACATGTCGAGCAGACGAGAATTAGCTTCAACATAAGCCGAACGGAGCCTTCTCCATGGGTAATTCAACAAGGTTTCCTTGTTCTCTGCAGCACCTACATAAGCGCAAAACAATGGAAGGAAAATAGAAAATGCGAAGTACCTTCAGAGACTGCTCGCTAGTGCCTCAGTGAGCACGAATGAGTTCGCTCAGCGCAGCGTTTCTTTGCTTTGACGACAACCTTCTGAAGTTGAAGTTGTCACGGTAGTTGTCATGTGCCTGAAGCTCAATACAACATTTCATTAACAGCGCTCTTTATCTGCCAGGCTTTGTCTGTCTTTAACTGTGTAGTGTTGTCCTGAAGTGGATGCAGCCAATTCCGAGATGTTAGCGACTTTATTCGGCTAACGTTTCGGCCGTTTCGCCTTCGTCCCAGCCTGAAAAGCCAAAGTCAAGTGTGAGCAGTCCATTCCGAAGAACTATTTCATTTTACAGTGCTATGCCAAATAGGACGTGAACCGTTTTAAGATGCCGTGAGCCAAGAAGACATTAGCGATGTGCTTCGGATTGTATGGAAACGAGTTAGTTGCAGACCACCTCCTCGCTGTGCATGCGACGGGTAGAGCGGGTACTGATGAGGGCCTTCTTCGATAGTACTGCGAGAATCTCCACTCTTCGTGCTATAGAAAACATGCTGCATTTTTGCTGAGTCCTTGAACTCAAAGAGCGACCGGCGGTCGAAGTTGGGTACGGGAGTGCACCGACAGCGTGTGCCCATGTGCATACTTGCGCTCGTTGATGTATGGGACGTCGCGGAAGACTGCAGCAGACGACTCAGCGGCTCGGCAGTGTGTGACGCTGCTTCGCGGGCGCTAGGCCAGATGTTCTACTCCAGTTCTATGCACTATTTTTGCATTTTTTCACGACCGCTGCCTCCTTTACCATTTTGCCTCCTCACATCTCTAAATTTTCAAATAAGGGTCAAATTCGTGATCAGCACTCCAAATAGCAAACTGAAGAGCTCGGTGTTACGCAAATACTGTCATGCAAACAGCTGCGTTTTATACAAGCCGCTGTTTCAGTCTGTTTCAGGTTCCTCCACTACCCTGACTAAATGTCCAGGCCATATCTGCGCAGTGCTGCCCTCACCGATGCGCTCAATGTATCTGAAACGTACGGAAGTCAAAACGGAAGTTCTGTAGTCAATTTGTCTCACAGCATCACTCTGTCTTCCCTTGGAAGGTCTCTGTGCCGGTCCTGGTACGAGAGGGTAATCATAGAACTGCGCCATCCGACGAGCTGAGAGCAGCTACTCAGATCTGTCTTGACTGGTGGAAGAGACCATTGCAGCAGTTGTTTCTAGTCAGCGCCTGCTTTGTGTTTATAGGTTGGGCAGACCGAAAGTTGAATAGGACACCCTTACTGCTGCGAGAACCGATACCACCATGTTTGGTGGATCCGTCTTCTCGGATGAACGTGGACACTGAGGAACGAGAAACAGCCCTCCGAAGGTTTCTCCTATGCGAAATGAATGCTATCCCCCTTCTCACTTAGGAAGCAGAGGTCTGTTTCTCGCTGAATGGAGCGAACGACGAAACAGTCATCGATCTAGCGGCAGTAAAGTATAGGTCGGCGATCGATCACTGGCTTTCAATCTTCGACATGAACGCTACAGCTATGTAAGTGCCAGCCGCTTCCCCATCGCTAAACCTCGAATCTGATTGCATTATTGCATCTACCGCCTGACAGTTGCACAGGAGAGGCACTCCTTAACTAATACAAGCACCTGAGAAACAACAAGGCCGTGCATCTTTATCGGAAAAGCGGTCATTCAGGAGTTCAAGCAAGGCTTGCGCCGCATTATCATTAGACACACTAGTGTATAAGGAAGTCACAAAAGAGAAAAGACTGCATGATGTGATTCCGTCTGAATGTCATATGGAGCTGGTCATTGCTGGCTCCTACGTAATATAAATTTTCTTCGAACCCTGCTTAAAAATTCAGACTGTTGTCAGAATTAAGAAACTCACTGAGCAGATAACATCTTATCCGCAGAGTCGTCATATAAAAAGGAAGGAGAACAACTGCACCAAAATTTTTTCTGAAGGCCGCCTGGTTGTGGAGACGGAATCCGCTAAATTTTATTCCGCAATACAAGAAAAACCAACACAAGAAAATCCATGGCGTACAAATGCGAAGTTTGTTCTTGCCAGGAAGTAGTTTAAGCAAGACACTAGGGCGGCATCCATCCTCCTATAGACCAAGGATTTTAAACTCAACTCTTTCAGCACCTTTCCATGTCTGAGAAGGAGTCTGGAAGATATAGCTTGATATTGCATGTAGTAGAGAAGCCTAGTAAGATCTTTTCTTGTACCTATCCCGCCGACAGTCAGGCCTTCCCTCCTGTTGTAAATTTCTGCACAAAGCGCAGCTTTAGCCGGAACAGTACAGAAGCCGCGCACTATGTCGGGGGCAGACATAACTCCAACGCCGCGCGAACCCCCCTGGCGTCGCGCACGGTGCGCGACGAAATTGAACGAGTTGTCGCGATCCGTTGCTTCCGACGGGTAGAAACGCTTCCTACATGCGGCACACCTTTGCCTTATTTCGTTGGAGATGGTATATGAAGGTGGTTTCAATAAGACGGTCAGCGACAGTTTATACAGGAATCCTGGTCGGGTGGATGGTTTCTAGCGTCAGTATTTGCCATCTACAACTTCTTCGATCAATTTTTACCCGTGATTATGGTTACACTACGGAAAAGGTCACTATCACCCATTCTCGGTTCAATTATCCTACTGCATACTGTTGCCTACCACATTCTGTGGGATTTTAAGTTCCTTGCTAGAGGTGTAGTCTGGGAGCTTAAACACTGAGAACATTTCGTGCTCCGCGGCTAACCATGCGTCACCGAGCGCACGTCCGGGTTTCAGCTCCGCGAAGTCGCGCGCTAGCCGCGTGCGACTTCGCGGCGCTGAAACCCGGACGTGCGCTCGGTGACGCATGGTTAGCCGCGGAGCACGAAATGCTCTCAGCACTATGTAGCTAAAGTCTTCCACCGACAGAGTTGAAGAAAACCCGTAGACCTACGTATATAGACTCACGGTCCACTCATAACACATCTGAAATGTCTAGCATCTTTGTTTCAGACCTGACTTGCCCGAAAAGGCGATAGAGGCTTTACAGTGTTATCTACTTATGTTTACAACACCTCACCCTCGCTTCTAGTTTTCTGCACGGCTAGAAGACTTATTCGATATCTTACCGCTGAATGCGCAGAGCATTAGCAACATAAGTGGCAGCGCAATCAAGTTTTCTTTTCATGAAAATCTACGGAGAGCGCCCTTTCTTCAGCGTATTTCAAAACCCAGGGCCGCTGACCTACAGGGTGTCTCAAAAAATGTATACCCTGTTTGAAAAGAGATAACTTTTCTCACAGTAAAGATGCTGAAGAAGTGAGGGCTCACATGGAAGCTTAAGAAAATGGAAATTTTCAGACGTATAAGCTGCATGGAATGCTCCATGCACTTGTCTGAAAATTTGCATTCTACACTCGATGGATTGTGCTTCGCTTGAATACATGTTACAATTTCATCACGAAGTGGCCGTTTCGATCGAGTTGTGCTTCACAAAAAGTCTAGAACTTAAAAACACACTATGGCTTGCGAAAAATGCAAGATTTCCTAAAAAATCAAGGTACTATGTGAAAGGTTATAACATTGCTGCTAGTGAATCTTTTGAAAATTTTTGCGAATTCTATGAAAGTACAAGGTAACAAAATTACTGTATCGTACAAATAGTCAAGACTGCGCCATGCTCCCGCCTAAAATCTTGCAAATCAGACTCGATTGATTGTGTATGGACAGAAGGCTTGTTATCTTGTTACTACTTGGCCAGATTAACGTGTGCTGTGCTTTTTTTTTTGACGTTTAGAACTAGGCAGTCATGTGGAGGACACGTGACACGCGAGTTTATTGATTGCACGATTTAAATGTGAGCAGGAGCCGCATTTTACAAGACGCATTCTGTGCACGAATGGAGCAACATTTAAGCTGAATGGAGAGGTTACTTGGCATCACTTCAGCTACTGGACTAGGAAAACGTTAAAAGAAGCCAAGTTCAGGTTGATCTGGCCAAGCAGTAACAAGACTGTAACAAGCATTCAGCCCATGCACTTTAAGCTTTAAGACAAGCACAAATCAATCGGAATGGCCACTACATATGTGATGAAATTATAACATGTATTCGAGCGAAGCACAATCAATCGAGTGTAAAATGCAAATTTTCAGACGAGTGCATGGCGCATTCCATACCACTCACGTGCCAGAACATTTCTATTTTCTTAAGCTTTTATATGAGCTTTAAACTTCTTCAGTACTGCTAGCAAAGTTATCACCTTTCAAACACAGTATACATTTTTTGAGACACCCTGCATAATCAAACAATGAAAATCGATTTCAAGCTGCACAAGAATTCCGAGAAAGTTCTGAGAAAATTCGAGGTACGTAATAAGAAGAAACTCTTGGAAAACCTAAAAAGATAAGGGAGAATCAGAACAGAGAAGTACAGGGAATACAGCCAGTGTAGGAATAGAGAATTTCCGGCGTCAAGAGGTCGATGCTATGTACAGGCGAGATGATTCATTTAAGTGAGGAAGGCCCTCCAGGTTCCGAGCTCTTCGTCGACTTTAAATGATCGGAGATGATGGAACATTCACATAGGACGCTACTCATGCTTCCTGGAATAGGAGTATCCATTGGATCACTCTGGCGCGCAAGAAAGTCAAACGGTAGTTTTCCTAGCACACAAACGACTTGACGATTTACGGTACTATTGGGGACACTGCAGGTGTGATGGTGGAGAACTTCAGAAGTCGGCTCCTCTAACTTTTTTCTGCTGGAGTGCCAATTTTCAGGGAATCTCACACCTAACACTTTTTACGAGAGTAGTAGTATCGCAGCGCGGTGGGATTCACCGTGCTGTGAAACTACTACTCTCGTAAAAAGTGTTAGGTGATCCTGTTTTCCTTCTTTCATTTCGGTGAAGTGGTACATGTTTTCAAGCCATTTCTTTCTCTTCCTGAAACTAGCGCGGCAGGACTTCCGTATACTTCAATATGCGCTCTCTACCGGCATACTGTGGTTGTGGCTCGACGATACCTGCGATGGTGCCAAGCGCTGTGTACTAGAAATGCGTACTCTTTCAACTTCCTGCCTTTGCTAGTCTGTCTTGACCTTTGCGGAAGTTAGTCAGCAACCGTTGTCGCTTTTCAGGCAAAAGAAAACGAATCTCGAACTAGTGGGTTATGAATGCAAGGCCGCCTAATCCGTCAGCTTCGTCGTCGGCCTCATCGCTCAAAAACTCGACGATTTTCAGGAAATTCTCGGCCTCGCTCCTCAGACGCAAATTCACTCATCCTGCATGAAATCCCATGCGAACAAAAGCGACGCTGGGATTCCTCTACCCGCAGCGTTTTCTAGTCCGTGGTTCCCGTACCGCGCGGAGAAACGCAGAGATGCAGGTGAAACTCGAGACCTCGGGGCAGTTGCTTTTGCCGCTGGCGAGATGAGAAAGAACTGAACAACAGCACATAAATATTCGGACGATCATGATGTCTGCTCTGGTCCCGGGGGAGTGCGACTGAAAAAGGCGGAGAAGCGGTATGGAGGCGATCCGGGACTCCAGTGACGTCAGTGGCCACCCTCTCCATCGGCACTCACACTCAAGTGCCTCCCACACAGCGTTTGTGGCAGGGACTTTCGCAGAGTTCATCAGGACATTGTTCTCGACCGTGACGACTGCACTCTGGTTTGTTTGGCAGACCCTTTCAGGCTGTCTGAGCGGTGGCACACGCTCTTGACACGCATAAAATGGAAAAACAAACTTCCGACTTCAGGTTACAGCGTTGCGTCCACTGTCTGTGGTTTTCTTGAGGCTTCAAGACAACGAATTCAATCTTCTTCTTTACTCTGCCAAGGGCTTCGTCTTTATTTATTTATTTATTTAATTATTTATTTATTTATCCTTATGATAGGATGTTCTCCTGTATCGTCTGTCGTGATGTAGCGTTAGTCACCGAATATATTCATATAGACATAGTACGATATACCCATATAAATATGTGTGTAGTAAGTAGTGTATACACTACTATATGCATACACCTCTAAATGATGAGGATGCTGGTAGAGTGGAGCAATGGGGTGAACACGCAAAATCGCTTAAATCTACGATGACAATGTCAGAGTGTGGGACTGCTTCACATTCCATCACAGTTGCATGTGAATATTCTGTCATTAATCGTGCAGGAGAACTCCGCGCCTCTTAAGTTGCCCCTCCTCAGAGAACCGTCTCCTGCATCGAGCGCAATTGGGTTGAGTACTGACACTCCGCAGAGATTGTTGAGGTGCAAAAAAAAAGAGACTGGCATGATCTGATGACTCGGAGATGTGACCATTTCATCTTAACGTCGTTAGCATTTACCGAAGCCATCGAAGGAGGCTTGTGCTTGCACGTTGTTTCTAGCGCGCCATCCTACATACATAGAGGCACGCCTGAAGCGTGTTTCCGTTCGACCTTGAAAGATAAGAAGTTGCTTCTTCCACTCTGCTGGGGGCACCAGCTGGCGTCTCCATTGAACAGAGAGTGAACTCCGCTCGCAGTTCGCCTTCGTATCGCTGGAACTACCTACTTGAGCTGCCATTGCTAGTTTTTACTGCGTTGAGTTGGACAGCGGACAGGTGCTAAGCCCATCATCTTTATGGACATAGCGAAACCTGGAAGGTGATTGCTTTACGTCGATTTGAAATGTAGAAAGTGGCTCAGATAGGTGGGGGTTCAAGGCAGCTCTGAAATCTATGTGGGTATCATCTTGGACAGCCCTTCCTCACGAATTATTGGGACGAGCGATCAAGTGCAAGCCTCAAAACAAACTGAACCAATTGAAAAGAAGACGTCTCAAGAGAAAATAGCAAAATTAATTAGCAAATACATAACAGTAGGTTTCGGTAAGGTGGGGGAAAATCTAACCTAATGTTGTCTACGGATGTGCCATTTGCACAGGTAACCGAAGCTTCATATAGGACAAGGTGTCGCGTACAGTAGAGCAGAACAAAAGTCGTTTCGTCAAAGCGGAGTAAGATGATTTGTTGCGTGAAGATGAGGAACATTCTATAACGTTTGCCTGTTGCTCTTCTTTCGCATCCGATGTTGTAAGAAATTTGAAAAAAATTGAAATGAATAACAAATACGTACAGATGACAGGCTGCTACCAAGCTTCCAACCAAAGGCCACGCTGAGGCTGCGAGTCTATAATATGAAACAAGTTTTCTCCCATGCTCGCGTGCCAGGGCAGTTCGAAAAATTCATCGAAATGAACTTATCAATGGTGTCACTCGTCAATGGAGCCACCTTCGACCAGAGGATAGAAAATTATCTACTAACTGATATGCCACCCACGCACAACGAAACCATTAATCAGTTAGGACCACTCTAAGTTAATTCCTTTTGTGCTCAGGTGGTGGAGTGCTAAAATTGCCTGGCTAACCATAAGACCGAAAATATATGATGCGTTTCCGAGCAGAACAAAAGAAGCTGCAGCTCACCAGGGGCCGTGTGCTCGTGTTCCCCCGTTGGGGGAAATTCAATCAATATCAACATATCTTATCACGCCCCAATCCCCCATCGGGGAGACTCGGCGTAGACGAGCATACGACCTCAGATGCGGTCGCTGCGGATCGTCACCAGTTTCTGCACTTTGGATACAGAGCAAAAGTTCCAAAATGAACAGCAAAGATGAGTGCCTAGCCATAGCTAACGAACTCGCTCCATTTCATGACCTCTGTGGACTCTGACCTTATGTCAGGGGCCACGGCACGTCTTCTGGGTTACCTATTGGCCATTTGGTCTGTGGGCGACTCCAGCGAGTTCTTCTCCGCATCTCTAAGTGAGCATTCTAGTCCGATTGCATGGTTCTTTTCTGGTCCACTCGGCCCTTTTGTTCTCTCAGTTTGAAATGGTGCTTGGTGAGATAATTTTACGCGTTTTTGGCTTTCCAGGCTCCGACGAAATCGATAAGGCCGAAACGACGGCCGAACAAAACTGTTCCATCTCGGCTAGCTGACACATTCGAAGTAACGACGACATATCCACCATGCCGAGATTTATGGAAAGTCGAACATGGAGTTTCTACACTGTTCAACGAGTGATTGTTAGTCTCACCTCTTGTCGACCTTATCGTTGGATCGGGACAAAATGGACAGGCTGGAAACCTTCAAATCAGCAAGTTTCTACAAACAAATGGTATCCACCTCAAACTGTGTGACAACCATGCAAGCTTCTGGAATCCTATCTTCGGCTGCGCTATGGCTATGGTAGCATCATGAGAGACAACGTTCCGTTCAAGCACAGCTTGAAATATTCTCCATTCAACTCCCAAGCAGAGTTAAATGAGCGGCGCTGACCATTTAGCCAACTAGGTAGACACCAGGTAGACGTTGCTGATATCGTCTGCGATTCCAAGGGCTGGAGGCAAGCTGATTTCACTGATTCGTTAACGGAACTCCGTAGTGGAAGGAGCTTCCCAAGTAAGTTTTTGTAGTAACTGAGACCTTCTAGCGCCATAAAAAACGCTATTTACATAAGTGATCGTTTTGCGATTTATCCTCTCACAAGATGAAATAGTGCGAGTTCGTCAACGAGTAGGAGTAGGAAGCTCCGTGCACAATTAGCTCTGAGTTTTGATTCCTTTAGGTATGTCTGGAAATAGATGAAATAAAAATGAAATGAAATAGAAGGCAATATCGCTAAACGCGACCCTATGCAGCAAGCGCTTCATTTTTAGGAGTCTCAGTCTTTCTCCGTAATGAGGTCACCTCTTTGAATTTATCTTAGGGCAGGAGCCATTGAAAACTTGCTGCAGCTTGTCCTTTTCTCAATAGCTTTTTGGAATAGGGACTTCACAGCTGATATTCATATTCTAAAACAGGTAATAGGTAGCACATATGATCCGTACAGTGCAGTTTTTTAAAATTTATTCATCATTGCTTCGAAAGTTTCGTATTATAGCAAAATGGGTTGAAAATACGTTCCGAGCTACCAAATTTATATGCTTTTCAAACTTTATTTTCGTATCAAGAGGCATGCTAAGATCGCTTATTTCGTTTGAAGTGTTGAGTACTATACCTTGATGTCTATATTATGTAAAGAACTGAAACGACTGGAGGAAAAAAACGAAGGACTAAATCGGCAGGCCGTTAATCGTTGAGTGCACACTTCTGTTTTCTATCTTCGTCTGGGAAAACCGAGACCTTCCTCGTTCCCACTCCTTTTCTTTGTGCCCACGGATTCCATTACACGAGATCTTCCAAAGCGATCCTTGAATATCGCATTGTGCTGCTGGCGAAATGGTTGGTTGCGAAGATAAACCTCAACTCGGCCGAAAGGTGCAAGTTTGGTGCCACTGCATGACGATGTTAGGCCTCAAGGTTATCGTCAAGAAGGCCGATTTTCTAACGAGAGACTGAGCCATCTCTGTAAAGGTTGGCGGAATTGAGCTCCCGTGCGATGTGGTTTTCAGGAACCTGTGACCAGCAGTAGCATTTGATGCCGGTCCGCTGCTTAAGGTGATCTCACGCGTGTGAGCACGTTGACTTGAGTGGCGTTCGTTGATTAGCGTGCGCAGCGATAGGCAGATACCCGAGCTCAGAAGGTCAACATTCTACAGGGTCGTTCAGTGGACTCCATGCACCCTCATCGTGAAACCTCAGCATTGGTGTTACAAGCTTCTGTAGTACTTCTGTGCCACGAGATTGTTAGGTGGAACTTTGATTGGCCTGACGTTTCGACCGTCTCGTAGTCTTCAGACTATGGAAGTTCTTTAGATATCCGTTGTTCGGCCAGAAGCAATCCACGGCGATCAAGGACGCCAAATAGTGCGTCAGCCTGAAGACAAAGATGCCGCGCTGGCTGGCCGCTGTCATCGCAGCGCATCCGGAGGGAAGTCATTCGGCAGCCGTTCAATGTCACACCGCTAGCTGATAACATGCGTGGAGCTCGTCAGCGAAAGTACGGTCATGCTCTTCGCGGGAATGAGGAGAGAGTGCACAGGATACACCCTAATTTCAAAGTGTGTGGAAAGCGGCCCATAGGGCGCCCGAAGCGCTAGTCAAGCACGCTATATGTGGACTGGAAGGCTGCTGGTCTTCACGCTGATCTAGCGCTGAGCCGAGAAAAGTGGGGTCAAGGCACCAAAAAAGCGGTCCCCTCGAGCAAGCGGGACAAGCGCTGAAGCAGGTGAACAGTTAAAACGAGCAAAATAATACCGACGGCAGTACCCAAGTAGTAGGCGAGGATCGCAACATTGGGCAGATCAAGTGTCTTAACTGCCGAAGAATCGTGCCAACCAATACCATCTCCTAGGAACCTCGTTGATTGCCGGCTGATGTTAGGCTCACAGTGACCTCCATCCATTTACATTGCTTTGTCTACCAACCATTTCTCAAAATTCCACTGGCACTTTTTCTACTATTATCATGCCGAGCTTTTAACTTAGCCCCTCAGCGAACGCGCCTCCATGGAAACAATCCATTCTTTGCGAGAGCACGATTACGTATGTTACTTTGCTGGAAGCGAGAAAGCAGAAACCAGTAGGCAACACTCTTAGAAACCATGAAAGACATTACTCATACGGCGAGCGAGCCTCTCTCAGCATTTAAAATTGAATACCGACAGTATTCGTTTGATGTTGGATATTATTCTTTTCCTCTCAGACTTCGGTCGACCTGCTCACGTCCTAATGCAATCAATACAATTCTCAGGATTCAGCGCATAGTGAATTACTGTGTTCGCTTAGAAGTTTCTGGGAAGGAACAATACACTTTTCCGAGATACTGATGTGGTGGCGGATGCGCCTTCTCTCGAATATTACGCCAGCTCCACAAAGAGTAGAAAGCGGCCTTCGCAACCAGAACGAGGAAACTAAATGGCCATCAACAAGGCAAACGAAGTTTTTGACGGCACCGGAACAATTATACAGGAAACTGAACCAGTCCATTTTCGCACATTAAGTTGAAATCTAGTCACTGAAAGCACAGTAAATTTTCCGGTGAACGTTAAATTTCGTTAAGAATACTGTCCCCTGCGCACTGTTGCATTGCATGAAAAAAATCAGTGGAAGCGTTTTACGCCATGTTTGTGCGAGAAAATCAACGCTTGTAAATTAAACTGAACTCTTTTAAAATCAGTCTAATCATCTCGCAAATAAAAGCGATCATGTTCCAGGTTAATTTAGTGTTCTTAGAAGGATGAAGATAAATTTTCGACCACATTGTTAAAATAGATTTTCCATGAAAACTTATAACTCGCTTGCCCCAAAACTTGATTACGGTGTTTGCACTGTCATAAGTTATTCAGTCCCTTTAGCTAAAAACGCGCTCTTAAACTGATTCTATGGTGCAGAAACGAGCAAACATTCAGTGTACTTTAAGAAGCAGTTGTGCCAGGAATTCGCCCATGTGCAACCTTCAATTTACTGATAAACAAAAACCATGTTTGTGGGTGTGGGACCACTCAATAGTCCACGGTAAAACGAAAATTGTAGAAACTAAAAATTTATCATTTCTCGTCCTATGAAGTAGGCTTAAACAGTTATTTTTCCTCTAAAAATAGAAGAATCATAGAACTGCATCATGATCACTTTTTTGAGACGGGTAAGTTATAGATTTCCAAAGTCGGAGAAATTTTTCAAAATCGAAAACCTTCCATAGAATGCGACTAGTTAAATCTGAAAGCTATTGAAGAGCCCAATTTGATTCCAAAAGCGTGTAGTTTAACGTGATCTCCCAAACTTGGCCGATATCCCCAATGGCTCTATCACGATATGTGAGGACTCTCGATCAAGTTCAGGAGACGAGTGGTGGGAGAACAGCGCCATGTGCAGGTTTGCCTACACTTTCATGAGTTCCCTTTAGCAATAATCGTTATGAGCAGCGTTTTCAATTCTATTGGGATTTTTCCCAGCAATTTTTCTTCATATATTGCTGGACTCAGAACTGCAAATTTGTCGATGGATCTTCATAATTCAATGTAAACTTTAAAAAAACGCATTGCAAATTCCGTTAAGTCGTTAAATAGGATTTTAAAGAAAAATGTCGTTAATTCGGTAAAATCGTTAAGCGTTGAATGTACACCTCTGACAGGAAGGGCTTCGGACCAGCTCGGTTTTACGCACCCTGATACCCCTCTTGCATCAGCGGACCACAGACGTCTCGTTATATGTATCTCGTTACACATGCCTTACATCGTCGTCTCCGCAGAGCCTTCAATGGGAAGGCGCACTGCTTTGGGTGGGCTGCACTTGCCATGTGGCATTCAGTTCGAGCACTCCCGGCTTTGTTCTCCAGTTGAGACGATCTAGCGTATGGAAGTCGACACGATAACGAAGCGAAAGTTCACAAGGCGCCATCTCATTCACAAAGGGCAGCCGGCCAGCACATATCGCACCTAAAACTCATTTCTGCTTGCCGGTGCTTCGCGAAAGTCCAGTTAAAATGCAGCCTCGAAAAGTGCACAGCAAACGCATTCCTCGTTGGGGATCAGCACCTAAAAGGCTTCCTTTCCAGTACAGAGGCACAATGGTGACAGAAGCAACGTCGAAGTGGAGGAGGCTTACGCATTAAATAGTTACGTCTCCATCGGGTTCCACTTGATCACCAACCCCACTTTGTATGACAGGCACCAATACCACCTACCTGAAAACAAGAAGCGCTTCTATGCGTCTACTGGCAGCCGCTTGTTTGAAAAGGTTGCTGTTTGGCTTACAAGTTTTACTGGACGAAAGTGCAATGAATTGCCAAAAAAGCGTTACTCTTAATCGACTATCTTAGATATTTCTCTTTCATTTGTGGCAGGGATGGTGAAGCGCAGCAATAATTTAATAGAAGTGCCCATAAGTGCTTTAACACATTTGCTTAAGCCTGGACCGGCTGATAGAGAGGCTATATGCTGTTACAGGATGTTTTGTTGCGATCAAAACTCTTGCGCCAAGCGGGACTCGAACCCGCATCTTCTGCTTTCCGGGCAGCGATGTTCGCCTTACACCACCGGCGCTGTTTGACCGCACGTGCCCATAAAGTCCGACAGTGACGAACTCGGTTTCGGTCTTTTTAGCATCGCTACGGCGCATCAACGAACTAAACCGCATAGCTGCATCCTGGCAGAGGTGAGCACACGAAGCTCACGTGACCTACAAACCGCAACAGCGACAAACAGAAGTCCCTTCACCTGTAGAAGAAGGCTCTATGGTAAACCGATCGGTTTTAGTAAAGATGAGTAAGTAGTGCGTCTCCTCCGACTGTGCAACCCAAAACCTGGTGTGAAAAACTGTTCAAACTGTTGTAAACCGTTGGTGAACATGATCGGAGAGACTGTCAGTCGCACTGAAGCGGCTGCAATCGAGTTTACTCTGAAGGGTCGCGTATCATCGCCTAGCAGGAGGCAGGAGGTATAGAACAGTTCCGTTCTGTTGGCAAAGTGCAAAGTGGTCAAGAAAATAGCAGCTATTGCTAGGGTACAATGTGCCCGTGCAACTAACTTTCGTTAAGAATTCAAAAGGACATTCGCGCCTATTAAACCCATTTACAACGTAGGCTTTCAAGAATTCTCCGGCAGCAGTTACACAAATGACTTCCCACGAAAGTTGGAGTCGGAAATCAGAAGGGCTGTCGTGCTGAACGGCTTCTATACAGCATGCACTTTGTTCTCGACATGCAAATTGCGCAAGCAGATGTAAAGGAACCAGAATCTATTCTTGATCATCGTGCTTCTCTCCCATTAACCATCAAAAAATTTTCACCATATCACAATCTGTAAGCGGAGCGAATCATAACGTTGACGTTCCCTCCGCACACAACAGTGTTTTGCAAATTTTCTACAGCAGGAAAATAATACAGATATTCATACATGTTATCGTAGTAGCAGCATAAACATATTCTTGTTTATATCAACCAAAGAAAGATTCAGGAAGAAGCGTTGTTGTTCGACTTCTCAGATGTGGATCGGCAACGACCATCATCTGTGCATCAAGTGAATACGAGAAGCGCTTCTGTCTATCTATCCCTTCTCCTAAATATTCTGCCGTCATCAAAATAAAAGAGCGCTCTGGTTGATCTGGTCGTGCTTGTCCATTGGGAACACAACAGGTGGAGGAGCTGGCTTTCGCGTGCATCACGAACAGGTTCAAGCTGGAGATGCTTGAAACTAAGGACGCAAAATCGAACCCAGTTGTCAAGATCGTTATAGAAAAACATGATTTTTGTATATTAAACAAGGCTCAAAAATTTATGGTGTGCAATTTGACATCTTGAAATAATCTTGTTCAGATAGGAAAAGTCATTTTCGTGACTAGTCAATCCTTCGGTCACTACTCGATAATCGATTCGAAGAACGCAACAAAGGATCCTTGTTCACTGTGGAAAATTCTTGCAAACCTTTAAGAAGGCACCAAATTGCCTTTGAGAATTAACGCAATTACATATTCCATCGAGTACATTTTCAGATCAAGATATCGCACGTTCAGAGAAAAAGATGAATTATGCTGTCCCATGGCATTTTGCTAAAATCGGTAAGAATTTGATTCCGCTCTGATTAATTCGAAGACTGCTCCCAGAAATTTTTCATTTTTAAACTGTAGAAGAATCAGCACTCAAAACACAGAATTTAATTCTTCATTCATAACATTTCTTCTTCAGCAAACGAAGTACGACCCTCCTCATTGTCGAGGCCACACATGGAAAAACGAATTTATTAAGAGACGCAGAATTCGCCTCAAAAGCTGAAAACATCAGAGCAGATATGAAATCAAACTGTGTCAGATGAAGGATGTCCTATCAGATCTGCTTGGGAGCGAAGAGAAGATACCAAATTTTCAGGAAATATCGAACCCAAACTTCTCGCAGACTCCAAAATCAGCCAGTGCTTCAGTCTCGCTTAGGCCAGGCAGCTCATTCCCAAATATACATATGTAGTTATGCTTTCCGAAAATTTTCGAGCATTCAATGGTTTCGAATGCGCACAAACTATGAACATACCAATTCGAATGGGTTCGAAAACGCGGATAAAAGGATAAAGGATAGCGTTGGTATCAGAATTGGTATCAGACTTGTCTGGGATGAACAAGTCAGCTCCTTGTTCGTCTCAGACAAGTCGGAGACCAATTCACTGACCACTGAGGGATAGAAGGCTTGGTTGGCCTGGGCGAAAATTCGAAGCAGTAGCCTGCTATCGGGTGCACTCGACAGCCGGTACCTCCTCCGATTGCACTACACGCGCACCCGAAAGCGTGATCTTCCGAATATTCGAATTGAAATGAAGCATCGGGTTTCAGAAGAGAAGGAAACATGAGAAGTGGCTGGTTCAGTGGCGATGTCCGACAGACTGTTAACCTTAACGTAGTCGGAAACGTAGCCGAAAATGCAGTTCCACGAGATTGTCATTCGGTTTCCACTGAATCGTCCTCTTCATTAAAGGCTCAAATCTTAGGAGTAATCACACCAAACCCCGTCTTCTTACAAATTTCAGTTCCGTTTTTTAGAGCGTAATCCAGCATTTGCAGAGTTCAAAACCCGTACCCTTTCTTTGCTCACGATGAGAACTTAAATCGCGCAGGGGTTGAGCAGCTGTACAGGCAAGGAATTACTTTTCAATGCGGACTCTCGCGGGGAAATCCTCCATTCCGGCTTACCTCGGTTGAGCCAGAACGCCGCAAGGATATACCTGCGTGCTACAGAATCTACACCGCCACTCCAAATTCTCCGTGGCGAGAGCGACCTAACCGTCGTTTAGAGCGGTGACTTTTTGAGCTACTCCTTCACATTAAGAAATCTCTTTGCTCTGATAGGCAGAGACCGCCCCAGTTTATCCAAATAATCCTTGTCGCAGGGTACACGGTGCAGGAAGACCATGGAGTGCAGCAACCCTTCTTGTTTCAAACATGCACACATGAGAAGCGAGAAACAAAACGTTGCATCTTAGGATTGGTGGGCAGAGACTCAACCAAGATCACCGCGGATAACTCTCAAAGGAACCCCTTATTTTATCGAAAAGGAAGCATGAGTTAAACATTCGAAGAAGCAGAAATTTTCGCAGATTCCATGGTGCAGTTGAGTGTGAGTGTCTATGGGCAGTATCCTCTGCAATGCCGACAACCTCAACTTTCAAAGCTACATGTGGATGGCATCAGGCTGTCATCAGGGTGTGGATGGCGTCTTTTTAAGTCCGAAGGTTTTTCAGAGAAGGGTGAGTGGGATTTGTAGCAACCGTGTTGAGTAGCATAAAAAGTGACCCCATAGCTGCCCGGTCTACATCCCTATAAGAGTTCACTCGCCGGCGACTTGACCACACTGCCAACAAAGTCAGGCCCACAATGGCGCGTAGGCTGCGATGAATAAAGTAGCATGGCTTGCAATGATACCTCTGGTTTATGTTTTCTCAGTGTGTACCTCCCTGATGCATCTCAGCCCCACCCATGTCACGGAGCCGTTTGACGTCACCGCTCTTCACACCGCATTTCAAGGTAGTAAACGGTTCGAAGACGTGATGAGCTACATAGTAGGGACGTCTCGTGCTGGACCCCTGCTCTAGATCTGCGCCTGGCTAGCTATAAAAGCAACCGCTTCAAGCATTTTCAGTTTGCTTCAACACAGCGCCTAGCTTGAGCTGTGTTTGGACTCTTCGGTCGGAGTGTATCGTAGGACAATGCTATCAGTTGCGAGAGTAGGCTTCAGATTCCTTCCACTTCGGGAAAAAATCACCAGCTTTCCGGCCCTGCACTGCCCGAAGCAGATGTTGTCCGTAGTGATGAAACTGAGATTTCTTTCTCTTACGACGGAGGAAAATTGGGCAGCCGGTCAATTCCAGATCTACAAGCATAGGTCTATCGGTGAAGGAGAACAAGCAGTGGCACAGCTAACTTCGTCGGATGCTTCAGTGGAACCCAAGATGCCTTAACGCTCAATACACGCGGAGCATAAAGGACATTACGACGTGATACTATTCTCCAAGAATCTACCGAAATATACTCCACGAGTCCATTCCGAGCAGTCTTCCTTCTTATGCTTACCTCGCTCATGAATTGAGGTGGATTATACAGAGGAAGAAATCCCTCAACGATCACAGAGGTACTGTAGGGAAACTCAACCATCTTCGGAGAGCAACAGGTCGCTACCCTTGTCTGTCTATTTGCGAGTGAAGAGCACTTTCACGACTGATCAAGGAAGAAACGAAAATATCTTTGCGCCAGAACATCGCAGAAAGGGGTCATTTCGGGGTGCTGTTCACGTATCTGCATCCGTATTTGAAATCTCGCCGATTACGGTAGGTGTGCGTGAGTACGCCGCCGAGGTCAAGACCACCGATCTCGGCCAAACCCTGTCTATTGGAGTAATTTGGGGTGATGATGACGAATCTGACATCCATTTTTGGTATTGCGATGGGGTATGGTAGGTTAAGGTAGGTGAGGAAGGAAATCGTGATCACGACCCTGATAGCCTCCCTCATTCGCACCTACCGTAACCAGTCGTAGCCGATTCACCCGGGTAAACACCCTGGGTGAAGTATGGGTGGAATTTTTTCCGACCCCTCCTCGACTGCAGGAGTCGTGAAGATACAGTAATGCCAACCAGGGATGGGCGGAATTTCTGTTTTCTGTTTTCTGATTTTCTGGCCATTTTTGACAAATTTTTTCTGTTTTCTGTTTTCTGGGAAAATGGCCAAAAATTGGTCAGAAAACAGAAAATAGAGTTACGAACAAAATGTTATCACAGAAATCTAGTGAAAGGAATCCAAAAAGTGTTATAGAATAGTGAGCTTCATTCCACAATAGTATTTCTAGAGCATCTTATATGGAAAGCATGTGGCGTTTTTGGATGTGCTCCTGTAGTAATTGCGCCGCATACTCATGAACTATCACTAAAAATTTTATATTAAAACTTTAAAACTAGTATTCTGAGGACATTAAATTATGTACTAACTAACCACTTGTCCTAGAGTTACTGTGGGCAGGGTTATTCTCCACCTCCGGTTTAAAAATTGATCACTGTTAGTCGGTCATCCCCAATATCGCTTTCTGCGGAGCCTTCGTCGAAGCTGCTTTTCTAACTATGAAGATTCTTCCTTGGTGTCACAAATTAGTAAGAGACAGAAATGTTTTAGTTACCTTCGATTTCGCTGCAGTAATGACACAGTACTGATACACGAAATTTCTCATTTATCACTTATATCATCTGTCGCCCCATTGATCATCGAGTTGTTCAAGCGGGCACCAGCAGCGTCTCAACACGTCCATGCCACGTGCCAGGGTATCTAAAGAATCCTTTTCGCACAAGGGACACGAAGAGCGTCATATTGTTTATTCAGGGCTTTGACGAAGTCCGACCAACGCGTAGGTGGGCATCCTGGTATTCTCTTGACATCCCGTGGAGTCTAGTCGGTGATGGCTCTCGTCCACTCGGTGTCTGCGAAGCGCATTACGTGGCCCGCCTAATTTTCGACGACTTGGCCTATGCGACAGCGTCCCTGATCTTCGAACGTCGGCGAAGCTCGGAAGTCTCGAGGCCTTCTCTCACTTGCGTGAGTCGTATCACTCCGAGCATTGTCCTCTCGATTCCCCGCTACGCGACACTGATCGCTTGTTCATCCTGCTTTCGTAGAGCCCAGGTCTCTGATGCGTCTTTTAGGGCAGGAAGAACAGTGAAGTCGAAAAGGTGGGTACGGAACCCGACGTTCTGCGTCTTCTCCACGACTCTCTTGACAGCTCCTCAAGCCGCTCGCATCCTCCTTCCCAGCTCCGGCGCTAGTTAGTTGGTCATGTTGACTTCACGACCCAGATACACGTATCTAGAGCGTTCGAAGATGTTCGTTCCATTGAGTGAGAGTGGGTCGTCAGAAACCTGTCCGTTCCTCATGAACATCGTCTTCGTAAGATTCAGCTGCAGTCCAACGTTCCCACATACACAGTCGAAGCCAGCAAGCATTTGCTCTGCCTGGCTAGCGCTCGGTGTTAGATGGTGTAGGTGCCGTCTGTCGTCTTTCACTCTCATGTCTTCCCATTCTAGTTACCGAATGACGTTTTGAAGGGTGGCGCAGAAGAGAACCGGGGATATAGTACCCTCTCATCGAACCTCTCTGTTCACTTTGGCAACGACGTTGTAGAATGGCGAGACCTTTGTCGTAAATCCACTCTGCAGCTCTCGAAGGACTCTGATGTACACACTAGGAACGCCCTGAACGAGCAGGACTTCGACGACCGCTTCAGTTTCGACAGAGTCGAATGCCTTCTTCAGGTGAACGTGCAGCGGCAGCTTTTACTCTCGCGACACTTCGATAAGCTTCGTAATGATGTGTATGTGGTCGATCGTACTGAATCCTCTCTGAAATCCTGCTTGTTCGCATGTTCAGGAGGACTCGAGTTAACAGCTTATAGACTACATACATCAAGCAGACCAGGCGATTGTTGCTAATGTCGTGCACTCCTCTGTACAGCAAGGCGGTCCTGCTGGTCTTCCGCTGAGATTTAATATGATATATAGATATGAGATGAAATAATAATGTGATAAAGAGGGTATATGCTCGGTCTTCATTACATGGTGTCTACGCATTCAAAAAAGCACCTTCACCTAAGATCTGTTGTGCTGACAGCCCCTTCAGTCAAAATCTCGTACTGTACTTTAAGGCACCAAGCCAGTGCCATCATCTTTAGTCGGCTAAGCAGTAACAGGTGCTGTAAAGAGCATTGGTAAGTTGGCCTGAGAACTTTCAGTTACGCGGAAACGAGGCTACTTACAAGGAAAGGTATGACCAAGAACGAAACGAACTAGGAATACAGATTTATCATGTTAAGATCGTACAGATCTTACATGATTAGCCGGGAGGAGTCTAGGTACTTCTGTATGACATAAATAGTGTCTTTTATCATTTATCATTATCTACATAAAAGGGGGGGGGGAAGAAGCAGGCAGGCAGCCTGGCGTCGGAACGTCGTCTGGTCTCGTGGGCGGACCCGACGGGGTCGGCTTATCAGGTAGCTGTGGCTCCAATGCCACGACATCTCCCTCTTCTGAAGAAGCTCGTCCTCGAGCGCAAGCCAGCATAGCCCAGCATGAAATTGTCGTCATGGTACCATCGTTATTGTTTTCGTCGCCATCGCCATTATACTCCGTGTCCACATTGTGCATCCATTACGGTCTCCAAGCTATCGGATTGTCGTTGAACTAGTTACACTAGTTACGAACAACAAATTACTCTTCTTTCTTTGGAATGTGGATGGCGATAGAAGAACGTGATGAGTATCAAAGGATATCTACTGACTATACTGACATGATATGGCTATGACTGTGCTGTTCCATATTCGGCAAAGGTGAGCTCGTCCTCGAGCGACAAGAAGATGTTGCAGATATGATGGCAGTTTGTGATATACTTGTGATTTGAAGAAAGATTTCAACAAAAAAAACAACAAAGACGGCACAAAAATTACAAACAATTATGTGAAATCGAAATCTACTGAACATATATGATTCCTATTATCACATAACATAAATGATGTTCTATTATTATATTACATTGAAAAATCAAAAACATGAACAAAAGTGGCATGAGGCTAGAATGTTAAATTCTGACCCGCACGTAAACATAACATATAAACAGATAAAAAAAGGGCGAGACGAATATTGATCTGGATTTTCATCCGAGAGCGATCAATAAACGGGCGTTTTTTAAATGAAAGTTTGAAGGAAATTTTTTTTAAGTGCGGTGAGTTTTGCAAGGATAGCTTGGATTTCTTTGAACCGCCAATTCAAAGAAATTTGTGCTTTGTGATGGTAGCGCGGTAGCAGCGAAGGAAAACATAAACGAATCGGACTCGTGAGTGTCCAAATTCGTTTCCTGAGAGTTACATAGTTGTGCTGAAATTATTGTATTTGTTCTGCAAACGGATTGAACGCCGAATTGGTTGTTCTGGAACTTTCGATGCTTCTGTATCTGAAGAAGGAATAGTGGAATTTGGAATAGAAGCACTGACCGTACCAGAACGGGGAGAATATAGCTTAAGACGGTTAATGTGGACTAATTGTCGCTTAGGGCGAACAGTGAGTGTAACGATTGTTACATTAGGACGATCTACACTTTCAACTTGAAACGGACGTTTCCATTGGGTACTGAATTTAGGACGAACTGTGTCGTCACGAAGGAGAACTAAATCCCCGATGGAAAGTTCCGTTTTGTATACCTTATGGAGAAGATCGTAACCAGCCTTGTACTTCGTTGTCTTCTCAGCTATCGCATTTCCAACACTGACGATCGTATCCTTCAAGCCAGCTGTGAACTGATCTGCGAAGCTGTCCGTAGCAAAGACAAGAGTCGAAGGCAAACCATGGAGAACATCAGTCCAAGTGATTGGATGACGTCCATGAACAAGGTAGAACGGGCTGTAACCTGTAGTTGAATTGACACTGCAATTATATGCGAAAACGACAGGTTGCAGGAAATCCGACCATATTGCTCTTGCTTCAGAGCAATATGATGTAAGAGAATCGTTGATAACTTTAACGATCCGTTCTGCTTGTCCATTTGCTTTGTGGTTGTAGCTAGTAGTAAATTTGTTTGTGATACCCAAGGTAGAATTTATCTTGGCAAACACTTCACTAGTGTAGTTTGAACCACGATCAGAAACTAGGTCATTAGGAATGCCGTGTTTGGATATCACGTCATTGATAAGAGCTTTGACTACCAGTTCTGTCGTTTGGTTTTCTAGTGGAGTACATACTACAAATTTGCTAAAAGCACACACAGAAATAGAAATGAACCGATATCCATTGAGACATTGGGGTAAAGGACCAATAATATCTGTGTGGATGCGTTCAAAGGGACGTTGGGGAATGGGAAAACTTCCCAATTCCTGGCGTATTATATGCCCCGCCGGTGTCTTTACTTTTTGACACACTGGGCAAGAAGTTACAAAAGTTATGACATCGGAGTATTGGTCAGGCCAAATGGTGAAATGTAGGAGAGGTGCTTCCTTATAATCAGGTAAACGAAGGATTTTTTTTTCAACTACTTTCCACGTTCACACATATAGAAAACGTGGGAGAAGAGTTATCTTGATCAAGTGGAAACAAAAAAATTTTTAAAGCAAAATAACGGCCATATCCTTATTTCTGAGCTTAGAGTATTTCTTTTGAAAAAATAAAACAATTAAAAGAAACATACTCACGTCGCGGATATTGTTCCTTAGCCGGAGACGAAGTTCTTGAGACGACTGACGAGGTTTTTTTTTTTTTAAAAGAAGATGGAATAGGAAAAAAGTTTTTTTTAATTTCAAAAAATTGAAGTTACCCAGATCTCGCCGGGACCTCCATATCATGTTAAGATCGTACAGATCTTACATGATTAGCCGGGAGGAGTCTAGGTACTTCTGTATGACATAAATAGTGTCTTTTATCATTTATCATTATCTACATAAAAGGGGGGGGGGGAAGAAGCAGGCAGGCAGCCTGGCGTCGGAACGTCGTCTGGTCTCGTGGGCGGACCCGACGGGGTCGGCTTATCAGGTAGCTGTGGCTCCAATGCCACGACAGATTCTAGCGGAGCCAGTAATACTCAACGAATCTCTGCACAGCTTTAGAGTATGTTGCGAGAGTGCGTCTACAAACTCAAGCAATTGAGTTGAAATATGGAAACAGTGATCACTGATTCATCGTGTTCGGTACTCTAAAAGTTTCTTACTAGTGGGACCATTATCTGATTGAGGCGTTCGCGGTGAAACGGGGCTGATGAGTAATGTTGTGTACTTCACGTGTCGAGATTCCTAGGATCTATCAGTCCAGATTTACAACTTGCTGATTGCAGTAGACTGGAATGTTGTAGAAATTTTTATAAACGCTTACAAAATAAAACGCTGGTCTACGACTACATTTCTAGTCATACAAAAGCATTTGCTACTGGAAAAATGAACCTTGGGTAAAATAATTAGATCGTGTGATAATTTCCAAATTTTCTGTTTTCTGATTTCTGTTTTCTGATTTTCTGGCGTTTTTGGCTTTTCTGTTTTCTGATTTCTGTTTTCTGACGAAAGCGATTTTCTGTTTTCTGGGAAAATTTTCAAAATTTCCGCCCATCCCTGATGCCAACCCGTCTATTATGTACCTTCGAGGGAGTTCTGCGACTCAAAATAACTGGGCTACAGGTGGGCTACAGCTGAATTCAGACCGTGCTACCGATCAGAGGCATTTTAGCGGAAGTGAGGATAAACATCGAGGACCTTCAAAGCGCATGCACATCTGCAAAGGCTCATGCACCGCTCTGCTCTCGCCACTTATGTGAGCTGTGCGCTTATCTCTCCTGCGCTCGTATGCAAGATCAGATCTCGCAGCAGCTCATCAACTGTTCGCTCCGGCATGGGACGGTGAGTCCGTCACCCTCCTTGAGCGAGAAAGAAACGGCGCGTGCGGCGTGCGCGATGTCCGCATAGCGTTTTCAGACGTCTGCATATTACTGTAGAGATTCGGCCATCCCTTGTTTCTTCAATTGGCGGCGCATAGTCTGCGACGATTACTTTGTTTTCTGTGGAACATGGCGCCGTAGCGTTCCCAATCAGTCACTTTTAGGTCTCCTGTGCTGTCCGGAGTTTGATGGGCAAGGAGGAGGCGTTGATTGAGTCGGCGAAGAGCTCCTTGCTCAAGGCAGTGGAGTATGATGCGAAGAAGAAGCCGAACGATGCTCTGCGGCACTACATGCAGGGCATCGACCAGCTGGACAAGGCGGTCAAGTAAGAGTTAGTGCTTTCACACCTGTTACGCCTATACGACCGTCTTCTTTTCAATCACCCAGACTGGTGGGATATAAGCAAGTGGTGGTCGGACGGAGTTGGTGCGCCAACGCTGGGTCCAAGAACTACTACGTTGGCTCAGCGTTTGTCTGCTGATCCATATAAGCTAGTCATCCCGTCTGGAACTCGACGCTGTTTTCCCTCTTTAGCTTCAAAGTTGCGGCTGGTGGAAGTGTTTGGAGGAGGGTTCCCCTACTGTACTTAAAATCTATAGAATTCAACGGAAAACTATGCAAATAGGCCCATGGAGGCTGCCATGTAGGGCTCCCCTATATTCGTTTTATGTTATGCAACATTAAAAATTTTATGCAGCAGATTTGCGTTCTACTGCAGTGGTGAACTAAGCTACGTCATTTCTGATGTATTATAATTGGACATGCATGTGCCTTCCTACCCAGGCGAATATCCAGAGTAATGACCCCCCCCCCCAGGGCTGGCTTGGTCCACATCCTGCAAGTATCAAAAATGAAGGTTAAAAGCGAAAACTGAACCCCATCGAGGCCAAAATACTCTTTACATTATGCAAATGCTAAAATCGCCACACTAGCAATGCAGAAACCCACCACGCGCAAAGTCGTCCCTTGGTCGCCCTCTTGCAAGTCCGCGGCGCTGTCCACTCGGCCATCCGATCGCCTTTGCAGCAGGATTATTTCTGAGCACGCAAAGGGTATTCCAGGCGCAATTTTTGCGTTATCAGGCCGCACTGAAGCGCTACAGTTTTTTCGTTGTTGACGTTTTTTACATACTCAGAGGTGCAGAGAAAATGTAGAAACTGCTACGGTGCTTCACAGACAAGGCCTTACAATACTATCATACTCTATGATAACGCGCCAAGCGCCGAGTCATACCATCGATCGGCGCCGCCGCAGAAATTAGTCATAAAATAGGGGAAATCGGTTGGGGGGGGGGGGGGACTGGGGGAAAATTACGGCTCCAAAGTAGCGAAAAATACCCAGACGTCTTCTCCCTGCCTGGGTACTTCAGCTCTGGGACAATCGAGGTCGCTGAACACGAATCTGAAGTTCTTTTTCGAAGTATCGATCGCGACGTCTTCTACGTACAAGGGAATTCAGAAGGCGTACGACGTGCCTGGGACTCAGAAAACGTGCCAAAGATGTCGCTCAACGTGTTTTGGTGTCAGGTAGACGTGCCGAAGACGTCGTCCGCTAAGGAGGATTATTGAGGGGGCCAGTACCAGTAATGGGGTTTCACTAAGGGAGGACCAGTAGTGAGGAACCAATAGATCGCCCTATCATACTATACACTGTACGTACTGCGAGCCTTTTGTACTCCTTGGCTGAGAAAAAGCTGTACAAGTAGAGCAGCTAGCTCGATGTGATTGTATTCAGCTTAGAGATACTGCAGCAACATTGCGCGAATCGCGCAAGTGCGAGGCACGCCGATAGGTGTGACGGAGCACTTGTAATATTTCGGTCGCTTTGAGAATCTCCACGGTCACCTCATTGACCTTCCTCGTAGTTTTTCAGGAGCTAAACCAGTTAGTTGTGGAAGAGATACAAGGTGGATTCTCTCCAGACTTGTTATTGAAATACCTATAGGCTATCTTCGCGGCTGTTTCGCCCCTTTATTGACTTATTTTCCCTGGATGTGCAGTCTTTTTCACTTTCTAATTCTATTTCATGACAAATGTCGTTCAGGTTGATGTCTCTCGAAGACAGTAGACGGACTCCATTGTACAAGCAGATAGCGCAGTACGTTTCTAGAGCTGAGCAACTAAAGGATGTCACAAAAATCGAGGTAATTTAAGCTTCAAGTTCTCTGTAAGCGGGGAATGGGGTCGACCGGGGGTTATTCTGCGCTATACAAAAGAACAAAAGAATTGGAGCTGCTCTATGAAACATAACTTATTTTATGGGATAGAGAGAACCTTCCTCAATCTGCTCTGAGCACAGAGGTAAGGCGTAAAATCAGTGCTTCGAATAATAACAAAAATATTGAAAGAGCACATTTCATGTGGCACTAGGCTAAAGTAAGATAAGATGGCGACGATGCGTTTCGCAAAGGTTAATGGGAAGTGGACTGACCAAGCAGGCGCCTCTTTTGATCTGCTACTGATTATAAGCAAAGCACCTGCTCGCCGACCTCATAACGAAGGTAGATCAGTAATTGTAGAAGTAAAACAGATGAAATAAATTTTAGGTGGATTATTTATTGCGGTAAATGGTATATGCAGAGGGCTCCTATTAAAGAGAAGGAGAATAAAGGTGACGCATGGTAGTTGAAAGTGTAGTTCCTTGCAGTAATTCTTTTTGTGATCTAGCTGCCTATTTTATCGATTACAATCAGTCGTCCATGAAGTGATTATTTCACTGAAACACGTGTTCAAAGGCTTGTAAAATTTAGAAAGGGGAGAGTGTCGAACCTAATTTTTGGGGAATTATCCGCACGTTTGTCATTTATTTACCAAATGAAACGCTTCTTTTTCTTTACAGTATATTTAGTGTCAAGATATTTGGCACGTTGATCATATCACCTTTATCAGCTGTCGTCCCGTTGATCATCGACTTGCTCGACCGGGCGCCAGCAGCGTCTCCATTCGTCCCTGTCCCGTGCCAGAGTGCTCCAATAGATCCTCCTCGCTCGAGGGACACGAAGAGCGTCATAGCGGTCGTTCAGGGCTTTCACGAAGAAGTCCGATCAACGCGTTGGTGGGCGTCCTGGTGTTCTCTTGACATCCCGCGGAATCCAGTCGGTGACGGCTCTCGTCCAGCGGGTGCCTGCGAAGCGCATTACGTGGCCGGCCCACCTAATTTTCGACAACTTGGCCACGCGACAGCGTCTCTGATCATCGAACGTCGGCGAAGCTCGGAACTCTGGAGGCTTCTCTCACTTGTGTGAGTCACTCCGAGCATCGTTCTCTCGATTCCACGCTGATCGCGTGTTCATCCTGCTTTCGTGTAGCCCAGGTCTCTGAGGCGCATGTTAGGGCAGGAAGAACGGTAGAGTCGAATAGGTGGGCACGGAGTCGGACGTTCTTCGTCTTCTTTGCGACTTCTTCGACGCTCTTGAAAGCTCCCCAAGCCGCTCGTTTCCTCCTGCTCAGCTCCGGCGCTAGGTCGTTGGCCATATTGACTTCGCGACCCATATACACACAGCTGGAGCATTCGGAGATGTTCGTTCCGTTAAGCGAGAATGGGGCATCAGAAACTTGCCCGTTCCTCATGAACATCGTCTTCATAAGATTCAGCTGCGGTCCAACGTTCCCACATACACGATCGAACTCTGCCAGCATTCGCTCCGGCTGACTGATGCTCGGTGTTATGAGCACGATGTCGTCAGCGAAACGAAGTTGGTGCAGCTGCTGGCCGTCGACCTTCACTCCCATGTCTTCCCATTCTAGCTCGCGCATGACGTTTTCGAGGGTGGCGCTGAAGAGCTTCGGGGACATGGTATCCCCTTGCCGAATCCCTCTCTTCACGTCGATGACGACGTCGTGGTAGAATGGTGAGATCTTGGTCGTGAATCCACTGTACAGCTCTCGAAGGA
Source organism: Heligmosomoides polygyrus polygyrus (assembly GCA_947396885.1). Classification (NCBI taxonomy): domain Eukaryota; kingdom Metazoa; phylum Nematoda; class Chromadorea; order Rhabditida; family Heligmosomidae; genus Heligmosomoides; species Heligmosomoides polygyrus. The sequence continues at coordinate 35,550,598 of OX377203.1, forward strand.
CTCTGATGTACTGAGTAGGAACGCCATGAGTGAGCAGGGCTTCGAGCACCGCTTCAGTCTCAACGGAGTCGAATGCCTTCTTCAGGTCGATGAACGTAAGGCACAGCGGCAGCTTGTACTCTCGCGACACTTCGATGAGCTTCGTAATGGTGTGTATGTGGTCGATCGTGCTGAATCCTCTCCGAAATCCTGCTTGTTCGCATGGCTGTCCTTCGTCCAGCGTTCTGCTGATCCTATTCAGGATAACTCGAGTGAACAGCTTGTAGACTACGGACAACAGGCAGATCGGGCGATAGTTGCCAATGTCGTGCACGTCTCAATTCTTGTACAACAAGACGGTCCTGCTGGCCTTCCACTGAGATGGAACCTTGCACTCCGACAGATAGCGCGCGAAGAACCGCGCCAGGGTGTTGATGAGCGCTGGCGATAAGTTCTTCAGGTGTTCGGATCTAATCCTGTCGGGATCGGGTGCTGTACGTTTCTTCACCGACTAAATGGTGTGTCGGATCTCGGAAGGGAGAACAGAGGGGACGACGTATCCATCCTGCGGAAGATGGCGTGGGGGCAGGTGGACGTGACTATCGAAGAGACCGGAGTAGAAGTCGTGGATGACCTTCTCCATGGTCCTTCTGGAAGAGGTGACGGTTCCGTCAGGACGTCGGGGAGCAGTCGTCTTGGTCTTGAAGAGAAGTTCCGGCAGGCATTGCGGATGCTCAACCCTGCCTCTGCTGCTTCAGCCAACACTTCCGCTATTCTCTCCTTAAGATCCTCCTTTATCGCTGCTCTGCATAGCTTCGCAAGCTCGGACGTCAGCTGGTAATTGCCTGACGCTCGTGCTGCTCCACGCTAGCGTATAAGCTCGAGAGTTTCCGGAGACGGGCGTCTCTTTGTGGTCTTCAAGCTCTCGGCTCCCTTAGCACTATCGCGGAGATGGTGCACGAAGTGGTATATTCCTCATCGATGTTTTCCATAACGGTATCTTCCCAAAGGCCGGCAAGAGAGGTTAGAGGTCCCAGTTGATGGTCGGTCTGCGATTCCTCTTCTTGAACTTCGCGGCCTTCTCTCCTTGACGCGAAAAGCGAAACCTCGCGCGGAGGAGGCGGTGGTCCGCTCCCGTGTAGAACTTGGGGACAACGGAAACGTCGGTCAGGCAATACTTGCGGTTGAAGATGATGTGGTCGTTGTGGAACAGGCCACCGGGGAATCCCAGGTCCATCGTAGAGAGGGTGGCTTCTGGAACTGTGAGTTTCCATGGATGGCGTTGGTCGACATAATTAATTCAGACACCTTGCTCGTTCCACTCCAAACCGTGGGTTCCGATGTGAAGTTCTTCCGGCGATCTTCGCGGTCCGGTTGATCATATGGTAAGGGATAATCCCTTTTCAAAAGCTCTTTGCACATATGGTAAGGGATAATACCTCTTTAAAAGCTCTTTGTCATTATTCAAACTTTTCATAACCTGTACGCATAGTGGCTGAACTTTCTGCCTCACATAGCTGCAACTGATATCGTTAAGGAAATGGCGGAATCATCAGTTGAATACTGCTTTGAAGTAGTACATCCATTGTCTATTAATGCCGCTCAAGGTACACTCCCCGTCTGCACGATTTGCAGGTGCCTGCAAAACGAAACCAGTTGTACTTTCCGACCAAGTACAGCACCAGTTCGTTTATTCCACGTGGAACCAGTGAAGGCTTCATAAAATGCAGAATTGAGCTTGCGATTCGTGTGCGGAGAAACAGTTTGTACTCTCATTGAATTACATTCATTATTTTTTCTCAAACTTGTTAAGTGAAATAGAGGAAAAGACGCAACAGCAGAACATTCGACTACTGACTCAATTCATTTCGTTCGGGTCTCGAGCGGCTGTTACTTAGTTTAGAAACAAGAAAAACATACTTGTCGCAGTTGGAGTGAAAAGAATGTGGCGCAGCATTCCAGGTCGGCTTTCTGGAGCAACGAAAAATCGAAGCAAATAGTGTCGGTCACGGTTACGACAAGATTTTCGGCAGGTGTTTGGACGAGAAACTGACGGCTGTGCATGTGCAGGACGCATACGTTTGTGCTCATCACCAGGTATGTTTAAATTGGTTTTCTCATTTTGCTTTCAGGATTAATGTTTGTTCCTTCTGCAGATCATGAATTTTGTGCGATTCTGCGAACTTGTAGTGAGCGGCGCTCCAAACATTCGGTGTATTAATCTGCTGACGGGAATGGAGGGTAGGAACAGTCAGAGCGCTTTCGACGAGCTTGCGAGAAGCCTTGAGAAGGTCAACGTTGTCTTGAAAGTGGAATTCAGCTCTTCCTTGCACGACAGGGAGATTAGGTACCGTCAAAACATTCCAAGCATTACAGAATTTAAAGAGTTAATTTTTACCAAGGAAAGTTTTGTTTCAGGTTTAATAATGGGTGGATCGTTAAAATCGGGCGAGGCTTAGACTACTTCAAGAATCCAGGAAAGTACGTCCTAGGAGCCTCAGATTTAAATTTTAGGCCCTGCCATGAAACCATAGTTGACATAATGCGACAGAAAAAGTAGACGTGTTCTTTATTTGTGCCGCATGTATCGTTGCTTGTGTATATCTTCACCGGTATTGTATATATGTGATAAAGTTCTCATTATGAGTTCTTTCTCTTACCGTGGTGGTGACCAAAGGTTATCGATGATTTGTGCCACTGCGAATTTGATCTTCTTTTCGATTTTTTAAAGCCAGACATCGATTTATTCAGTTAATTCTCCCTGTGAAGTCAAGGGACAATGACGAAAGCAGAAGGAAGTAAGGCTGTGAGTTCACTTCTGCTCTCTATCATTAAGATTATTCTCCACTTATTAAGGCAATTTCAGTTTAATGAGTACAAAGCGGAACTGTTCAAAGAGGCGGAGAGGATCGTGATGGAAGAGTTTCCGAAGAAAGTTATTGAATACGACAATATGCTGAAGGTGGTGTTATTAGGAATTCCGTTGCGTATCCATACTCTCGCAATTGCAACCTAACCGACAAGTGGCTCAAGTTATAATATTTTTAGCCTTACCTAAGCCTTGTCACTGGTAAGTTTCAGAAGAAGGCTAGTTGGAATTTAATCAGAACTTTGGCAATGCGCTCATGATTCTCGAATGTATAGTTTTGCCCTTACGAAGGTTAAAGCGCCTTCAGTGTTTAATGTTATCCCAATTTTCGGAAATTTATTTTAGGAGGTTCCAATTTACGATGGCTCCCGTGTAAGCTCAAAACTTCTCGCAAACAGATCGAATAATGCAACGCAGATTTTGCCTGGTTTACATCCATTGATCGGCACAGCTTGTCGATCGTAAGGAATCCACAGACTCGGGCATGGCTCTGATGGTGGTAGGCATTAATGAGGGCAGACAGCGTTATGAGAACTGCAAAGGATGAATTTCGACTTACAAACAACGATTGTCACTTAATGACTTTTAATGATTGGTGGTTTGCCTATACGCCTGCACATCTTTGTTTTATTTTTGGATTCATATGAAGTAGATCGATGACTTTCAGACCAATCGTTTTTCCTACTCTCGGTTGCCTGAGATGATGCCGGACCCATCTCTGAACATTCCTGTTCCGTGTGTGGCGCATTTGGTAGGCTTTCGACCGTTCCTTGCTCAGTTGTTTGGATGTGCATACGCATTCAGAATGACGTTGATGGAGATGGACCAGCCGTGAAGAAGCGGAAGATAGACGATGTGCATGGAACTTTCAACAATGGTAACAAAAGAAGAGACTTGTGTTAACGTTTGTTGCAATATATTGTGCGGACCCTGCTGGAAAATGTCAAAATGTTCATATTTTTGATTTTGAAGCAGTTCGGAAGATTTCTTCATTTTGTGCCGATAGCTTTAGCTGTGAGCCGTATTCTTGCGTCGTTCGTTAATGAAGTACCAAAATACCCATGAACGGTTTTTGCCTTGATATCGATTTATGCCATGAAGGGCAATGCTTGTTCTCCTGATTCTTAATGTTCTCGATATCGGAGCATTACTCAATCCAAAACGAGTTATTTTAACGCAGGCAGAGAGAGAGAGAGAGAGAGAGAGAGAGAGAGAGAGAGAGAGAAATAAAAAAAGAAAAGAGAGATCAACGCTTCTTGCAATTTTCATAATGAATGTGAATTGTTTTCTATTAGGCACTCCCATATATGGCTTTATCAACGGCACAGTTCCATGCAATGCACACTTAGCCGACTTGATGGACCAAGTGCGTCCACTTCTTCGGGATGCAGTTGAACATGTGAACAAGGTAGCTGAATTGGTTATTTTGATTTGGGACAATTATTCCCTATCATGCCTAGAGTTTTTCTTCAAATTTATTCTGAATCCTTATGATTCTTTTCCAGGTCAAAATGTGGATCACGTTGTTGATTCCTCGCATAGAAGACGGAAATAACTTTGGCGTGTCAATTCAAGAAGAAACCCTTAGTGAGGTAGTGCTTTTCTTTTAGACATAGAATTATCCATCAGGAACATTTATTGCAGGTTCGAAACGTGGAGAGCGAAGCAGCTTCATTCCTTGACCAAATGAGCAGGTACTTCACGAGTCGAGCGAAACTACTAACAAAGGTATGACAGATTAGAAGGTTAAGACAGGGATTGAACAGTTCTTGTTAGATGTTTCCACTTCTATGTGATATGCCGTCTGTATACGTATTTGGTCAATACGATTACAGCGCGATTGGCAGTGGCCGGCAGATTGACAATTAGGCTTTTATCCTTCCCAGACGCGGGGTGGTACAAAATCAGGGTCTTCTAGTGGCATGCTCGAGAACGTTTTCTGCTGAGGTTTCGGAATAGGAGGTCAGTCCACGTCCTCTGAAGATGAAGGAATCAGATTCGTTTAGGTTGCGAAGTATCCTCATGTGGACGACTACAGAAGGGCTATTCTTGACATGGACGAGAAGCAGTTCATCAACGTCAGGTAGGATAGCGCGGCTCCCCCAGCGCGAGGATAGAGGATCCTTATTTATTTATTATAAAAAGCGAAAATAAATACGCCCGTGCGGATGTGCCAACTCATTCTTCTTCTTCTTCTTCTTCTTCTTCTTCAGCGTTTGTCCCGCATCGTCGCGGGGTCCGCTCTTCTCGTGTTACGACGCCACCTTTCCCGATCCTGCGCTTGATCAGGGTGGACTCCAGCTACTTTCATGTCCGTGTGTAACGTATCGGACCAACGCTGCTTCGGGCGTCCTCTAGGCCGCTTTCCAGATACTTCCAACTCAAGGCCTATCTTGCGGACGCTGTCTTCTTTCCCACGCAGAACGTGGCCGTACCATCGCAAGCGAGCTTCGCGCATCTTGTCCGCTATCGGCGCGACACCGAACTTCTGTCGAATAGCATCATTTCGAATGCGGTCCATGCGGGTGACTCCAGCCGTCCAGCGCAGCATCTTCGTCTCCATGACGCTGAGGCGCGTTTCAACTTCCTTAGTCGCAGGCCAACACTCAGCGCCGTACATCGCTACTGGCCGCACGACGGCTCTGTAAATCTTCGACTTCAGGTGCTCTGGGATCTTCCTATCGCAGAGCACGCCAGTCAGCGAACGCCACTTGGACCAAGCTGCACTCACGCGTGAGTTCACTTCAACCATCAGACCGCCGTCAGACGCTATTGCTGATCCCAGGTATTTAAACACCGAAGTGCGTGCAAGTTCAGTACCGTTAATCTTAATGGAACCGGACTCGTTCACGTCAGTCGTTAGGTACTCGGTCTTCTTGACGTTCAATTTGAGTCCGAACCTCGCCAGACGGTCGCACCAAGCTTGCACCTGCCGCTCGAGATCGTCTTTGTCTTCGCAAGCGAGCATCACGTCATCAGCATAAAGCAGCGTCCATGGAACAGGCTGCTGAAGATCTCGCGTAATGGCATCTATGACGACAACAAAGAGGAGCGGAGAAAGCGCTGAACCTTGGTGCACCCCAACAGAGATGGGAAACTCCATTGAGGTTCCAGCTACAGCTTGCACTCTACTCTTTGGGCAAGAGTAGAGCATCCGCACCCATTCTATAAGTTCCTCAGGTACGTTGTGTCGTCGCAAGGCGTACCATATAACCTCACGCGGTACGCGGTCGAAAGCCTTCTCCAAGTCGAGAAAGGCGATATGCACTGGCTTCTGTTTCTCGCGATGCTTCTCCACCAGGAGGCGGGCGGCGTGTATAGCATCAATGGTCCCACAACCAGACACAAAGCCGCACTGGTTGTCGGAGAGCTTGACGATTTCACGGATCCTTCTATCGAGGATTCGCTCGAAGATCTTCATGCTATGCGAAAGCAAGCGAATCGGACGGTAATTGGAGCAGTCCGCAGGACTGCCCTTCTTCTTCCAGATCGGAATCGTCGTACTGTTGTGCCAACACTCCGGTACTTTCTTCTCCTTTACTACCTGGTTGAAGAACTCAGTCAACCACTCAGCAGGATACCAGAGCTTCGACTTCCAAACATTGGCTGCCAGATCATCCGGCCCTGTCGCCTTACCGGGCTTCATCTTCTTCAGAGCCGCTACTGTTTCCTCCACGGTGATCTTGTGAACGGGACCGTGAACAGAAGCCACAGAAGGGATGGCCGGATGAGGAAATCCCATAGTGGGAATTTCCTCAAAGTAATCACGCCATCGCTTCAGCGCCTTTTTGCGGTCTGTCAGAAGATGGCCGCTCTCATCATTGATGCCAACAAACTTTTCAATGTCCTCGGATTGGCGATGGCAGGTCTTAGCAAGTCGGTACAAATACCGCTCACCATCGCGCGATTCGAGCTTTCGGTAGACATCACCATAATGAGTGGCTTTCGCAACAGCCACGGCTTTCTTTGCAGCCTTCTTCGCCTTCTGATACTCCTGCCAGTTGTCGGCTGTTCTGTCGCCGAGAAACACATGATACAGCGACTTCTTCTCTCGAACCTTCGCTTTCACATCGTCTGTCCACAGCCGTGCCTGCTTGTCGACTTTGCGTCGTCCAGGCTTCGTAGTGCCGAGTTCCAACCTTGCAGCTTGGCGTATCGCGTCGGTTGCTTTCTTCCAAGTTTCATCAACAGTAGTAACTGTCGGTAACCGCACGCGAGAAATCACAGCTGCTTCCTTCTCTTTCATTCGCCACCACTTGATTCTTGCAGCACCGCATCGCTCGACCTGCTTCAGCCTTGGAGAGGCGATCTTCAAAGTACAGATCAGCGGTCGGTGCTGTGGGGCGACCGTCTCATACGGCACGACCTTCGCGTCTGTGACAAGGCTCCGGTCGCGATCCTTCACAAGCACAAAGTCTGTCTGAGACTTGGAGCTCCCACTATAATATGAGATGAGGTGGGAGTCGCGTTTTCGGAAAACGGTGTTCACAATGGTGAGGCTATGCGATTCCGCATACTCAAGAATACACTCACCATCGGAGTTACGAGACCCGTATCCGAAACCACCATGACAGCTGTACCCGTCCTTCGCAGCACCTACGTGCCCATTAAGGTCACCAGCGACTATGATGACATCTTTCGACGGTACCTCTGCTGTCTTCTCATCAAGCAGGTTCCAAAACTCATCCTTGGCTTGATCGGAGCAGCCAGTCTGCGGAGCATACGCAGAGAAGAAGTGATAGAGTCGCTCCTTAGCGGCGACAACGATCTTCATCAATCGATCGTCAAAGCGCTCGACGCTTACAATCGAGTCACGAAATCGTTCGGAGACGATTATTCCGACATCACTGGTGGTCCTGGGACTTCCACATAGAACGGCTTTGAAGCCACGTCCTATGTCCCTTGACTTGCGGCAGGACCACCTCGTCTCCTGCACCGCACAAAATCAACTCTTCTTCGCTCCAGTGCTTCAACCAACTCGCACGAGCGGCCCGTCAACGTACCCACATTCAGCGTAGCCACGCGGGTCCTGCATACGTTACGGGACTTTCGGACTAGCTCAGTTGCCCCCCGATGCCGTCCTCGCACCAGGGACCCTCGCATACTTCTCACACTCGCCGGGCTTTGCGAGTGCGCGTCGGCTCCCGCGGACGCCGTAGCACTATCTCGAGAAACTTGACTTATCATACACCATGTGATGTGACATGGGTCTTCGTAGGCCGGCCTGTCACAAGGGCCTGTCGCCTGCATTCGAATGTCCGTGATTAGCTTAGCTCGCAGAGCGAGCAGTTTCCAGTGGCGCCACGTGGAGGAACGGACATCGCCACCATGTGCCAACTCATTGTTTGTAGTAAACCAGCGTCGTGTTTGGTAAGCCACGTGAGGTACGTATGCCATCCCAATAGTGAATACGAACAGTACCAAGAAACGCAAGAGAAAAAGCTCAAGAGTCAAGTTATCATAGCGAGAATATTGAGATAACATTGAGAACATCAGTGAAGCTGCGCGGAAGGAGCGAGAGATCCTTGTTTTTTAGGCTGGTTGTTTTGGAGATGCGGAATCATTTCTCTACTCTCTACGACATTATCACCAAGAACATAGAGAAGATCAAGAAGCCTCGAAATAGCAATATGGATATGCTGTACTAAATTTTCTGCAAACCACGTTCTCCGCAATACTGTGCTTTCTGCATCATCAGTTTCCATTTGCCGAACTGTCCCAGTAACGGCGATAGTGTTCCGCCTTCTAGTAACAAAGCGAAAAGATACGCTATCATTTTGGCAGTGTTTAAGTTCTGACGTATGTGAATGCCAGCGACTTTTAGTTGGAAGCGGTCTGGATATAGCTGTCTGCATTTGCTAGATTTAGTATCGAGAACATTTACCATTTTGTGAAAAAAAAGTTATTCACTGAGAACTGTGCTCTCTGTAAATGTCTCCTCTAGATGGGATGTTCCCCATTGGTTGATATTCGTTTGCGATGCGCCTTTTTTGTGGCGTTATCCCCTGTTGTTCATCTACTGGTTATATTTGTGGTGTCTCACATGAACATTACATATTTATGGTTGTTCTAGACGTCTGAGGTGTGTGACCTGTCTTCTATTTCTTGCATGCCATTTCCTATGCCTTTTTGTGATTGTCACCTGAGCAACGTCAATTTAGCGAGAAGGGTCTTCGAAACACGGGAAGCGTGGTGCTGATTGGAATAGAAAGCAGGTGGGATTGTAGCGAATTTATTGGCCGCATCAGCACCTTGTAGCACATGCATTTTAGCAACGCGTGTTCTTTTTTTTTCGTTCGACTTACTCAGCAAATCACATCCGTCTAGAGAGCAGATGAGGTGCAAGACGATATCTGCGCTTCTGTGTGATGCATGAGTTGCAATCGATCATAGAAATCGTGGAAGCGTCTGTCATAAAAATTCCTTTGCTAAGCTGTCTACTATGACTGTTATAACTATCGTCCCGGCGGTCTTTCCCTTTTATGAAGCTCTGGCAGTCGGAAGCATCCATAAAGCTGCTCTTTTAAACACCTTCGCCTTCCAAGGGATGCTGCTAAAAAGGAATGGGCAGGCAAGGTCTGATTAACGGCCTGAAAGTAAGGTCACGGACGGATCACAGGGAGACGAGCCAATAGCCCACAGTTTGACGTAACGAATGCGGTTGAAAGTCAGCAGCGGAGGCAATGTTTTAGGACTAAGGATTTCACATAAAGTGGGTCAGTATCCGATGTTTAAGGAAAAAGTGCCAATAGTGTTCTGCGCTGTTGGGAACGGTGGTTTTTCGTAGACCTTGATGCGGTACATTTTTCACACTGCAACACCATGTTTTCTGGGAGCGTCACTGGGCGAATTCTGTCTGGCAAAAGTAATGAAGTGTGTGCAAATTGTGGATAGCTGTGCGCAGCAGGCTAATAGCTAAAACGTTTGAAGTGGTTTGCTACCTATCACCAACGTCTCTTACTAGGTGTGACGGAATACAGCCGCTGTTTACGTGCTCTGCTTCAATTTTCAATGCAAATCAACCGAACGGTTGGAATCAGCGATGGGAAACAACTTCTTCTTAGGGACCTGCTTAACCTTGTTGGCGTAACCTTGCGTTAGGCCCCTGTTATACTCCCGCGGGAGCTTCCGTGGATGGGCGGAAATCGCGCCGGGGTCCCCGAGCCGGCCAATCGCCGCGCCCCGTCACGCCCGCGGTCAACGGTGCACCCTTTGTCCGCGGACGTCCCGCGGATGCTCCCGCGGCAGTATAACAGGGGCCTTACTCGTTGACAGATCAGTTCGTCGCTAAGAGACTTCGGACCTAGTTGGTGGTAGAACACATTTGTAAGGGATTTGGCTCAAGTAGTGTAGACTATCGCTTTATATTCCACAGATCTTGATTATATGCCTTTCAGGTTGCATGAAGGATCTTGATGACTTCGTCTTCAAAAATACACAATGTTCAGCTATCTGTTTGGCAAAAGTGAGTTCATAATAACTTATCACCTTTGCTCTAAAAATGAGAGCGACAAGAATTATTGTGTTAGTCAGTATTTGGTGGCAGTCGCTCATTTCATTTCCATAAAAGATCATGTGATGTGCGGCGTCCCGGAAGTGATTGGGTGACAGTTAATCATATCCATAATTATTGTGGAAATATATTCAAATCTGTTTCAGTTATTTGTAATTTTACTAAAATTCGTTCATGTTTGAGCCCTACGGTTTCAAATGGGCGGGGTCTTGAAGTTCCCTACTTAAATAAGTGAGACATCATAGTGTCTGGAACGATGACTTTCAACAGTATTGTTGCAGGATTACTGCCCTAATTCAATACGTTGCTTCAGATCGAGAAGAGCACTTTGCGTGACTTGCGTCGAGTCCTGCTTAACGGGCTTTCTGACGACCTCGAATCACAACCGCTAAACCACAATGTGCGCTCTACGCTCATTGGAATCGGCAATTTTCTTCTTTATTCACATGGCAAGGTTGGCGTTAACAGACATTTCTCTCTGCTTCAATTTTGGCCGATCACTTAAGAAAATACCATTTTTTTAGTTTGCCGATGAACTTGTTCCCTTGCTCATCAAGGCACTAGGAGTCCTGCCACAGATGAAATGGGTCGACGATGGTCTGGTAAATAAACACGACAGTATGTTTTGCTTGTGGCAAGAGTAGTATTATTTCTTGGTGTTAATTTAATACTTTCTAGGAGTTCCGATACAGGAACAGTTCGCTTTTTGTTTCAATACGGTTCTGTCCGATCTCGCCGCTCATCTGCCAGAGCACAGTAGTGCAGTTGTCAGTGCACAGGTTAGCTCTTCGAGTAGAAACGAACGAAGTTTCCCCTATAACGCATTGAGCATGTTTACTTTTTATTTATTGCCGTATAGAGATGAAAAGACGGTCGGCGGGGAACCAATCATTCCTTGGAATGTGCCACGGGTTCTGTTTTAGGGTATAACACAGTAGCAGCCTGAATAAATGTCTGGCTCATACAACAGCTTAGGGTAGTCAGGATAGTACAGTATCGTACCGTTCCCAGACCCCAGACCGTGCACGTTTGTTACCAATGTACAGATTTCGAAACGGTGGAAAGCTTCGTGTGTATATGTGGGAGTTAAACACCGATTCACCGTGCATTCACCGTGCATGGCGCTTGGTGTCGGTACCTCTTCTGAACGCACTATGTGCGCCTTTAAAATTCTCTTATTCCTTAGGCAGCTCAACTAGGAGTAATTAGATTTCCAGGCATTTCCTAGGAATTAGTCGAAGCATTCTAATGAAAAATCGATTTGAAACTTTTGGATTTCTAAGGTTTTACCTGTTTTAAAAATTGCAATTGAACGTTGCTGAGCTTTTAGTATGTACGTAGATCAGGTTTTCATTGGAGTTCTATATAAGCTTGACCTGTTGCAACTGCCTATCGCTTTTGATCATGCTCTTCAAATGGCTAAGATAAACGCCCCCGTTCATTCATCATGTTCTTCAAACGGGTAAGATAAACGCCTCCGTTCATCCTTATATAAAGAGATCACTGGAAAGATTGTCTTCGATAAAGTATTTCGTTCATAAGGTGCTAGACGTTCAGCGGCCTCCCGGCCGCAGAACGGCTGCTTATGGCTTTGCCCCCAAGCTCCAAAAGGAAGACTACTTGGATTATTGACCTTTCGAGCCCTATGAGGGAGAAAAAACTGAACTCGCTTATTACATAGGATAAGGTAAGGTAAGGTCCTCAAAGCGGTTGACGTGAGGCTTGTCCACCATCCAGCGCATTCGTGCAATTCCTATTCCGGAGGTTCAGAAAAACATCAACATTGATAGCATTGATAGATTTTGTTTGGTCGGTCGATACAGTTGAGTTGCTGTATATCATGTCTGATCGCCATCATGCTGGAGCAATTCCAGTAAGCGATAGTAATTCTTTCGACTCCCATCCAAGTGGAACAAATCTGAGCTAAAACCCGCAACTCCCATCGAGAAATCGTTACCATCGAGCCTGCGGTTAAG
>OX377203.1:35563134-35670061 GCA_947396885.1 Heligmosomoides polygyrus polygyrus
ACCACATGTTAACCGGACAGGAATGCTTTACGCCGTTACACCATTAGCGCAGTTTGATCGAGCTACAACATCCACACCTCGTGGAACCAATCAGTTTTCATCGCAACAAACGTCATTATAACTACTGCCTTTGTTCACCCAATCTTCGAGAGTATGGCTTATGGCGCTGGTAACATCGAGTATAATTCGATTTTTCTTTGCTCTAATGTTCGCTTCTTTGAAATTATAGATTTTGGTGCTAGGAGCAGAATAGATTCTGGGAGAACATTCCGAGTATTCATGCCTACGGCTTCCTAACCAGATTCGAGTGTGGATTTTCTTGCACTCGTGAGCAAAGGTGTTCTATTGCATTAACGAAACGCCAGCATTTATCCATAATCAATCTCTGCGGGGTTGTACTGGTTAATCAGGACAAAAAAGTGTGCACTGTCGTATTTGAGGAGCCACATCATAGTTTCAGCTTTTATTGTTTAGATAGATGCTCTAGCATGCGCTGTGGCATCAATTCTGGAAATTGTGAATGACCAGGAAAACGTCGGTCAATCGAAACGTGGGTGAAAATTCGTTACTTCCGGTTCGTACAATTCCTTTGGTTCTATGAAGTCGATTCCACTATTAATGTATCAGCCACCACTGCATAGAACAGGCAGAGACCCAAATTATTTAAGCTAATTAGCCACATAAGCTAACAACTGAGTGAAGCTCCTTTTCAGCTCATCTTCTCAAGCTAACATGTTATGTACTGGGCTTGCTGCGGTCCTTGGGACGACATTCGTACAGAGCCGATAGGCCTCTGATCTCGTTTGTGTTCCCAGTCGAGTTTGAAATGCCTGCACAGGGCGGGGCGGGAGACGACAGCAAAGAGTGGGTTCTTCACTTCTTCCTGTCTTCATGGTGTAGTTGTGTTCTTTTTAAGCGTTTAGTTTGTTTTTCAATTTCTGAGATGACAACAATTCCTTGTCCAGTAGTTCTTTTCTTTGAAGCTTGGAAACACCACGCATCAGTTCTGACGATGCGTGGGCCTGGCTGGATGGAGGATTTGTGCCGACGGAGAAGGAGGCCACCACTGCCAGTGTTCAGCGTCTTATCAAACTCTATAACAAGTATGGAGCGAGTTTCGTCAGTGTTCACAAGGAAACGAAGGAGGGCGTACGCTTCGCATTGTCCAATAAGGATCTGGAGGCTTTGTTTGACACGGTTAGTTACGCAAGCGAATGTTAATATTGGAATTGTTGTCTGGAGGTATTCTAAAATCTTCAGGGACTCACTTCTGTTAGTTTCTTACATCCTTACATCACCATCGCTGCATGATAGATACTATGATGTTGTACTGTTTGATGTTTGATGCAACAGCCGCTATATCCTAGTGTTAACCTATCGGCACATATCCTTGATATTGAAACGATATCATGGGTGTTTAAAACAGCACCGGTGGTGAAATAGCATATTGGCCGAAAACTGATAGAAAAGGATGTATTGCTTCTCATACACCTTCTCGGGTGGGATTTTTGCGCACTCCTCTCATAATCGAAGTAAGGGTAGCTTTCTGGCCCAGCAGTTCCTTGTAGAAACCTTTCACGCATTGTTTTTGAACAAAGAAGAATAAGCGATATGTGTCATTTTAGGTTCAACAACTGCTTAACAAGGACTTGTTAACACAATTGGATAATCATGCCACAGACGTTTTCACGGTCAGTTAGACAGTTGAGGGTTCTGATTTTCAGCAAGAACCTCGGTTTAGGGCTCTTTCATCAAGCGGTTCCCGTACAAGACGATAAGCGAGACGTTAACGTTGGCGTGTCTTTCACTGCTGCGAGAGGTGCTGCGTCCGTTTTCAGTGCTCAGCAAGAACTGCTCTGTAAAGGAGAACTTTGCGAAAGAGGTATCCATCCACTGGTTTGTTTGCGAAGCTCTCCGCCGTCTTCGATACGTGTTCTCCTTTCAGCTGAATGCTTTTGTCGTGCAGCTGCTGGCGTCGCTTGAAGCGCAACGTATTCTGTTTGGGGAGCGGAGATCCACACAGCCTAGCAGCGGTCGCAAACCGAATGACCATGAGTTGCCCCGTCATAGCATTTCCATATTGGCTATGACATGTGCTCTCGAACTGGTCGAATGGGCTGCGGTCGACGACATTGGTGATATTCTTACCGTAGCTTCAAGATGAAGATGTTGCTGATGATCGTTTTCCAGATTCGGATGCTGTTTGTTCGACCATGTCCGCTCGGCTGTTCGCAATCAACACGAACCGTGTCCAGCTGTCTCAGCTCCCCTTAGCGCTCCGGGCACTGTCATCCCTAGGAGGTTTTACATCCGCTTTTTCATATCTTAAAGCATCGCTGACCTTGACATGTTCCTTACAGCTGCGAAGGCTTCAGCTTATTAGCTTACATGCCTATTTTTCATGCCACCCCTGTACAAAATATAAAGTGTCCCATGTGAAAATGCCACGATTTTCTTTTCGTTTCCAGGACTTGCGGAAAAGTTTCCATCTGTAGCCACTGCAACTGTGGTCCCGATTCTATCCCGTTTTCTTCTCGAGCCTGCACCGATACTAACCAAGCTGTCTTCGGAAACTGTAAGTTTGCTAAGGCGGATACCGATCACTTAATTTCGTATTAACTCATCAGATGCCGCTGATAGCTAATAACGAAATTGCGGAGTGTTTTTTCAGTATCCTTCGTTCTTAAAAAGGCAGTCGTGCATGTTTGATTGTAGACACTGTTATCTATCCGTAGAGAGTTGTAACGCTATGTTAATTACTGGTTCAAGGCATCCGAAAAGCGAAACGAGGAACGTCGTCAGGAAGAAAGTGCCGCTAAGCGGAAGTCAGCTCTCGATTCTCTACGCAATGCTGCAATAGATGCGTTGTGCAGGTTAGCGTGCCTCATAGATTTTGATGTAGATTCAAATAGTGGCACTCTGGGTGTGTTCGTACTAAGAGTCCTACAGTTCTACACCGACGACCATGGTCTGTCACCACGAGAAGGAGCAATGCAAAGCTTACGCCTTCCTTTTGCAGTAAAGCGCGAAGAAACAATCATGGTTGGCTCACTTCTATGCAGTGTTCTCCCTACGATAACCGGAATCGTTTGCTCTTGTATAAAAAGTTGTAACTGGAATGCCTAAAAAGCCGTAGCTGGTGGATAAAAGGCACCGTTGGGCAGAATTTCACATCCGGTTCTGTTTTCTTAGTGTTTGAAGAGGTCACGTACGCGCCGGCTAACTGCTGTTATCGTTTCACATCATTTCTAAACAAGTCTGACACAAAACTGTTGGTAGGCCTAGCTAACCTGGGTATGCCCTTGGGCCGCTTTTGATAGCTGGCCTTTTCTGTTACAGCATACTTTATCTACCTCGTTGTCCCAATTCTGTGCACTCCCTGGGACATTGTCCGACGACATCGTCGGACACTCAGCGCGCGGGCAAAATACGCGCTGTCCTACGCGACAGTCACGTCAAAATCGCGCGTGTAGTGGAAGGGTTAAGTGATTGTTTTATTTTTCTCGCTACTTTTAGTTTTACTATTCCTTCTCTCATTTGGGATTTTTCACGAATTTGAACAAGAGCGCTTCTGATACAACCTTCAGAATTCTCTATTGCGTCAAATGTTGGTTCTGAGTTTCAATCGCGCCCACTCTATCAATTACTTCATGCCTGTGGGGTTGAGGACTCAAAGCAAAATCCGTATGAAGTGAAAAACGATAATGTCCACCACTGGTCATTACGCTACAAGCGTTCATTGTGCGTGGCATACCCCAACAGTGATTGATTTTTGTCTTTTATTATTTGAATTCCTTGTTCCAAGGCTTGGTAATGCAGTTCGTTATTTTAGGGCTTTGAAGTCGTCGTTGAGCGTTGATGCTGACAGCGTTCAGGCATGCCTTGCCAGCCTTTCTTCGAAACTCTTCGTCTGTTCCAGCGTGAATAACTTGTACGTCTAACGTTAACAAATTAAATATTGATGTTTTACTCAAATTTAATTGGGTATCCTTCAGTTACCTGCCTTTAAGTTTATCTGATTTTGCTACTAGTTTTGTTGTTGGTTGTGTTCTAACTAAAACATGCCCTGTGTTATTTCCAGAAATTTTCATATTGCCGATCGGTGGGTTATTTGCTTATTTACGTTTGGTTACAAATATTTTTGAGAACTTGACATTCTCATTTTTTTGGCTAGGAACTCGACTCTGAAGTTTAAGTTTCTAGAATAATCATGAATGCTTTTTCTTACGCTAACAAGCATGACCGCCAAGGCGCGACCTAATGCTTTATACTGTTTGATCTGTCTTCTTATTTTTTCTTGATGAGAACTGACATGTTTATTGTGGTGCATCAAATGTTCGTTGCATTTCATGCCTTAGTTGCGCGTTTTTATCCCAGTTTTATTATCGGATATAATCGGATTGAGAATTGAAGGAGGTGCTGTGGATCTTCATCCGCATTGTATTCGCATGTCTGTTCAGCGTAGTGGCTTTGGTGTGCGAGAACGCGATCATGACGCTCGGTGGAATTGGTGTGGCCTTGGTCGGATCCAAAGATGTGCCCGACATGGTCCTTCAGATTTTCCTGCAAAGGTAAATTAAGATCAGCCTCCTCTATATTGGAGCCCAGACTGCATCATATGGGAGGGATTCATGAGTCTTAACGTATCTACTTGTTTACGGAATCCTGACGTTGAGCAGCTAAAGTGTGGCATGAGAAGAAACATGTCGTTGTCCTCTTATTCGTAGCTGAAGAAAGGAAGACTATTCATTACAGATTCGCCAACCCTCCTTCTCCTCTTGACAACGTAATGGTCCGTTGTCTGGCGAATATGTGGATCGCAGGAGCGGTAAGAGTGCAGCTGACGTCTTTGAAGCAGATTGTAGTAGTTGCAGCCTTTCTTCCAGAGATCAATCTACGATGGTGTGATGAAACTGTTCACTCAGATATCGATCGAATCGAGTAATCGGGTCTATTCGCAGGAACCTGTGGCGGCCGCGGAGCACCGATATGCGTAAGATTAAGCTCCTTTCCTTCTTCGTGTGACTGGGTGCGTAATTTCTGTGCGAGCGGCTGAAATCTGAGTCACAGAGGTCCGTATTGGTGTGTCTGAAGGTCAACCGATTTCACAGACAAATAGTGAGATTCCATAGAATTCTCATGTCGTTATATTAATTTATGAGGGAATAGAAGTTGCGACTGTAACCTAAAGTGATTTAGATGCATTAATATTTCTCGATATATTTGGTTTCACGAGTTTTGCACCGGCAGTAAGGTTAGAACACATAGTTTTAAAACTCTTACTTGTTTGTTTATTTGTTTATTGTGCTTGTCAATGACAATACTCAGCCAAGTGGGAAAAACAGAATACGCGTAAGATTGGCTTATGGACGAGTTAATTAATCAGTTATCGCGAAGGCCTGGTGCGGCTGTTATTTTCCTTTCAAATCTTCTTAGTGATCCATCAGCATTGGGATTTTCGACTGCTGTTCTTCTAACCTGGGTATACGTTAAGCTCTAATATCTAATTAGCTACGACGCGCTAGACTGTAAGTGACACATCACAGAAAAGATATTCAGATATTCGTTTATTGCCAATAACCATACTCTGTAACCGGGTAAAAAACAGAACACGCATAAGATTGGCTATGTAACCCATACACAAAGTATTTAATAACCACTAAGAAAGCAACAAAAAAAATGGATGGCAAGGAGCTTTCTCAGATAAGAGGGGCCACTGTAGGACGAAAGTAAAGTCAAGTAAAGTCACTGAGGAAGAGAAAGAAAAAAAAATAAGAGGTAGTCATTAAAAAGGCAGACAATATATAATTTGACACAAAAA
This sequence comes from Heligmosomoides polygyrus polygyrus, assembly GCA_947396885.1. Classification (NCBI taxonomy): domain Eukaryota; kingdom Metazoa; phylum Nematoda; class Chromadorea; order Rhabditida; family Heligmosomidae; genus Heligmosomoides; species Heligmosomoides polygyrus. Next base: position 35,568,956 of record OX377203.1, read on the forward strand.
GTTAATTTCTGGATTCACTGAATTTCTGAACTCTCTGAAATGTCGCCGGAAACGCTAGAACTACGACCCTCCCAGCACGCAACTGGCCGAGCCATACCGGGGCGGGCCCTGTATTTCAAGGACCTCATTGAACTAGTACGTACCCCAGGCGATGGCTGGGAGAGGAGGAGGCGTGTAGGCGAGACGAATCAATGGGAAAGTTTGAATAGATTGAGATTTCAAAGGCTATCATTTGTATTGTATTTTAATATAATAATTACTTAATAACTTTTTTTTTGAAGCCTATGAAATTTTGATGAAAATCTTTTGTGGTGTGATTTTTTGAACCCTATGAAATTCTTATGAAAATCTTTTGTGGTGATAGTCCTTTAGTGGCAGCACCCATCTAAGAAAGCATCCATACATCTCTGAGACACTATAAATGCGTGACAGAGTGGGGAGCAAGAGAAAAAAAATAATGATGTAGAGATTGTCAAGAAACACAGTGAATTAGACATTTAGGTCAGCATTGAAACCAACTGTAAAGGGATGCCGGAAAAAGAACACAAGACAATAACAATGAACTATTGCAGCTAAAAGCATCTAAAGACATCTAACAAAACACCTAGAAACAACTGCAGAAAGAACTAAAAAAAGACTAAAAAAAGCTATAGCCCGTTAACAAGAACAAGAGAAGAAGGGTCGCGGCTGTTAATAGACGAGACGATGCGCAGGAAGTGCGCAGGGAGAGGAAGCCATATTGAACTGCTCTGAACTGCTTTGAAGGCCGCGTTACTTCTGTAAGAGTATAGGATTGCAAAACATTTTATTTTGTTTAACAATTTAAAAAAAAAGAATTAGAGGGGACTTCCCTGCAATTTCGCCTGCCACGACCCAAAAACTCAGTGCATGGTACCACGGAGCAGCAAAAACAGCAGATGTGAACATGACTGACATCAGGAAGGGAGTCGTAAGAAAAAGAAAAAACCTACCAATGCTGATATTACTTGACAAAAACGGCTAAATGAGCATCGAATATTTGATATTGGAATTATGAGTGCCAATTTGAGTGCCAATTCTCGTTTTGTGCTAGGAAATTGGCCAGATGAATTTGAAACAGAGAAGATTTTTTCCACTGGAAAAAAGAAGAGTCTAGACTGTTCCACAGTGGGACGACTCTACCCAGGAAACTTCCTTGAAAGGACCGAGTGTTGGTTTTATCTGGCCTGATTCGGTATGCATGACCACGAGTGGTACCGATAGCTTGGGATAATTCAAAGAGATCGGTCAATTTAATAGATATTTCTCTTGAGATAAATTTGTACATCAGGCCAAAATCAGCTACCACTCGTCGGTGTTCAAGCGTGGGGGCTCCTAACTTTTTAAGACGTTGCCCATAAGAAATTCTGATATTTCCGATGCGAGCAAAACAACGGTACGTGAAACTTTTTTGGACACCTATCAATTCACTATCTGATCGGCAATAGGGTGACCACACAGGTGAGCAATACTCAAGTATGGGACGAGCATACATAACGAAAAGTCGGAAGAGAACAGTAATATCACGGGTTTTGAACGCTCTTAGAATGAAATTTGCAATCGAATTTGCTCGGGAAACAATGCGGTCAATATGACATTTAAAGTTCAATTCGTCTGAGTAGTAAACTCCAAGATCGCGTACTTCATGAATGATCGCTAAGGGATTCCCATCAATTTTAAAGGTGTAGGATGGATGGTTTTTTCCAATCAACATAACTGCCGTTTTTTGTATCGAGATGTCGAGTTCCCATATTGAGGCCCACTTAACTAATGTGTCAATAGATTCTTGAAGTCTGTCACAATTATTAATAGTGAAAACTTTGGCGTCATCAGCAAACAAGCTGCAGGAACAGCCGTCAGGTAGCGCATCAAAAATGTCATTTATATACAACAAAAAAAGTAGAGGGCCGAGGCAGGTTCCTTGAGGAACCCCACTCGGCGTGATATAAGACTGGGACTTGCAATTATTTACGACGACCATTTGGACTCGATCTGCCAGAAAAGCTTTTAGAAATTTGTGGAGTTGTCCTTTTATACCATAGGCGAAAAGTTTCTCTAGCAGTAACGAAATCTGAACGGAATCAAAAGCCTTTGCCAAATCTAAAAAACAAACCGAGACATAATTACGATTATCAATCTCTCTTTGCCATAGCGGGACCGTAGATATGAGGGCAGAAACCGTTGATCAGGAAGAAAGGAACCCATGTTGGTTTGGATGAATTAAATCGTTTATCTTGAGGAAATGTGCAATTTGGTGACAGATTATACGTTCCAACACTTTACTAGTTGAACAAGTCAAACAAATTGGTCTATAATTTGCAGCAGAGTTTTTTGATCCTTTCTTAAAAATCGGACGAACTAGGCCAACCTTCCATAGTTGCGGCACTTGGCCTTGAAGTAAAACTCTATTAAACATAATAGTTAGCGGAGACGTTAAACCTAAGGCCGCATTCTTTAAGAAGATATAGGGGATGTCATCCGGAGACGTGGAGACTCTATTTGGAAGTTTACGGAGAACGCTATAAACAACGTTACTAGGTATATCAACCCAATCCAGCTCTGCACGAGTCCTAGGCGGTAGTGTGTAGCTGCTCTGAGTAGGCTTTTTGTATGTTGATTGAAAGTATTTCGCAAATTCCTCAGCTTTGACCCAATCATCTTTAAGAACACGACCATCAGCCGTAATCAGACTAGGAATGGATTCACACAGTTTTAATCTTTTTCTGCAAAAGCTGTAAAATCTCTTATTATTTTTGTGTTGTGCAATTTTTTTCTCTTTTTCAATCTCAAAACGCATAACAGTACGCTTTAGCTTGCGCGAGTACTTCATAGCCCTTTTATAGGAGGATGGGTTTGAACTCAGGAGGTCAACTTTGGATTTAAGGATATATATTTTTTTGGATACTTTTCAAGGTTCTCCATGTGCAGCGAGATGGGGACATACTGTTCAATCAACTTTTGACATGTATGCACATAGTAGGAATAAAAGTCCTCAACAGTATGACAGAGGTTGTTTATGTGGAGCCAGTCTATTTGAGAAAGCGCAGAATTGATTTGTTCAAAGTTTGCCTTTTTGAAGTTTCTAAAGTGTCTGCGGTAACACGGGAGGTATGGAGGTTGAACATGTTGAACATTACTTACAAGCTTGAAAATAACGCTTTTGTGGTCTGACGTGCTAAAGGGTGGCCCAACAGTAATGTCTTGAAGCAGTAGAGGGTTTGAGGTCAAAACGATATCCAAAATATTTAGCCCATGAGTAGGCTCCTTAACAACTTGACACAGGTTAAAGTTTCGGACAAACTCAAGTAAAACTCTGGAGCAGTAAGTTGCTCCACCTTCTCTTACGCACATATTATTCCAATCGATGAGAGGAAGGTTGAAATCTCCAGCTATAACTATGTGACTATCCCAACCACTGCAAAGATCACGCATAAACTCAGTAAGATTTGTGAAGGCCTGAGAGTCGGAATAAGGGGACCGGTATACGAGAATAAGAAGGATTTTGAGATCGTTTTTGTAGATGTGCAAGGCAATTGCTTGCACCTGACCATCGAAATCAACACACGTCTGCACATGATGCTGTACATCTTTACGAATTATTGCAAGCACACCTCCACCTCTCCGGTTACCGACACGATCGCACCGATGGACATCATACTCGGAATCAAGACTGAGGGTAGCACTATGGATTGAGTGGGGTTTACACCAACTCTCGGTTATAAGGAAGCAGCATGGTTTATGTTTTAGGAGGAAATTTAGGTCGGGGATTTTATTAACAATAGAACGCGCATTTGCTAGCAAAAAGCAGTCCTTAATGGAACTTAGGAAGGGAGATTCGTTTTCGTGAGGATTGACTTGTAACGGGCCAGCTGTAGTCGTTTCCTAGGCGTTGCTTTTAGAGGGCTGCGGATTTGTTATATCAACATGAGCGCCAGCCGTAGATGGGTGCTCGTGTTCTGATACTGATGAACGAGTGGTTTGGCTTAAACCTGGAGCAATTTCGATGCGCCCCGAAGCAGGGAGCTCGCGCGGGAATTTAAGCTTGTGGATAGCTAAGTCACGCACAACATATGTGAGTTTACCTTCTTGACTATTTAGCTTGCCCGCTTTAATGCGAAGAGCACGGTCGTACTCAATTTCCTCCCTCGTATAGTCTGGGCGTGCGTATGAATGGACATAGCATTGTGTCAGAGACCTTCGCCCTGAGCGCATATGGAAAAGCAACTTATCCCTCAGTTGCTGGCTAGCTAGACCTATTTTTATAATCCTGGGTCTTGATTTGTCTCGATTATTGACGACCTTAGGATGCCTGCGTATATTTACCCGACCGGACTCAAGCTCTGCCATAAGATCGTCTTCCCCAGATGAGACAATGACTTCCTTTAGTGCCGCAGTGTCAAAAGCATGAGTTTCGGCATCGGTTTCTTTCTCGCCTATGCCAACCCATGTAATTTGACAGGCTTTGTCGTCGACAACCTTTTTATCTGCCTTAAATTTAACTAGGGCGCTATATACGGCGCTATGTGGACAGGTTTGTTGCTCTCCCCTACTAGTTTCCAATTTACTTTCAAGACTAGCGATCCTATTAAGAATATTGTTTTGAGACTGTTGGATGGTGACCAATATCTCGAAGAGCTTATCCATCCGGCTGAAGTAGTGATCCCATCGTTCAAAAACAGACTCCAACCATGAAGGTGCTACTTCACTAACTGCTTTTTTGGGCGCCATATTTTAAAGTTAAGTAGGCGATTTAATGGCTAAGAAGTTAAATGCAAAAAACACACAGTTTAAGGGGAGCCGCCCAAAAGCTTGGCAAGGAATTTGATATATGCAACAACAGTAACTTACGTTGACCGCCGCAGGACGACCGATCAACGTAAGTGCTCAAAAACAACAACAAGGAAAAGGAAAACCAAAAACTAAATGAAGAGCAACTTACCTCAAGGTTGACGACCGAAGCGCAGTGATGCGATCCGCAGCTCAGTGAGATGAACAGATGACCACAACGCAGTGGGACGATGAGAGGACCACAACGCGGCAAGAAATGGGACGACCTCAGCCCAGTAAGACGAGACGAACAGCAACGCAGTAATCCGAGACGAAACGTAACGCAGTAGGACGAGCCAAAAAAATACCGCAGCACAGTGCGACGAGACGAACCGCAGCGTAGTGGGACAAGACGAGCTGTAGCGCACCTAGAGGAGACGAGAAACTGCAGCGCAGCGGTGACCAGACGAAAAAAAAACGTAGCGCAGTGAGACGATATAGACGAAGCGCAGCGAGACGACGAACTGCTGTAGCGTACTGGGACAAGACGAGCTGTAGCGCACCTCAAACTTGGGTAATTAAACCGAATACGAAGAATACGCTTTCAAGCCCTGTTTGGGCCCAATATTCTATCCATAACTTGTATTTGTTCTATCCGTTATTGTAATTGTGTCTGCCATTTTGTCATAATTTTTGGCTTGGGTTCAGGCACGTATCACTCAGCGTTGACACTGCCTTCGGGCGAATGGCGGACGGCGTTGCCGAAGGCGAGGATCAGCAAGCTCTTCTGGTTCGCCTGCTTGAGCTATTCGTTCAACTCGGCATTGAAGGCAGACGAGTTGGAGAGAAGGTGTCGAAGAGTACAGTGAAGGTGCGTACACTGTTCCGAGTTATTGCTCCAACTGTCATTCGCTTAGCTTTCAAAGCACTTTCTCTTTCGTTTCGATCTTATGTGAACAGCTGTTTCAAATTCTGTCTGCTTCCCCGTGTCTTCGTCGTATTTTGTTCTTTCCTATACTATTCGTGGATAACTTTCGTTCCCTCACGTAGTCGTCTCGTCCAGCAGTTGTCATTCTGAGGTTATCGCCACTTAGTTACGCATGTCTTAATTCGGCTTACACTGAATTTCAGCTCACGATAGTGGCGCTGTCCACCTCGACTAATTCCTACAAGGTTTGTCTACTCAGGTTCTTGACCTGGACATTCTGTTGCTTCCTGTACTGTAGTGTTTTCGATTCCTTTTAGCTGAATGTCCACGTACCAGTCGGCTTTGCCATCGACATTCACCTGTTTTTGTCACTGTTTTCACAGCATTTGCTCAATACGTGCTCCAGCTACTGCATTTGAGGCATTCTAAGAGATCTCCGTTACAGATGTCAACGAGTGCTGGGAACCTCGGCGTCCTGATGCCTAAAATAGCGACGCTTCTTAAAAGGATGAGTCCGATTTCACAGCCGTCGACGAGACTTAGGAACTTGTTCAGGTTCTTAAGCCTTCTCTTTCTACTTACTCAAAGCTCTATATCAGTTGCTTTAGAAGCTCGAGAAATTTTTTTGTCGTACCTGTTTTATTCCTGCGTTTTAGGGATTTCTGGTTTTACTGCACTGTCCTTGGCTTCGATGTAGAGTACTCAGGTTTGTTGTTTTCACTATATTCTTTGCAAGTGCTCGGAGACTCCTATCGGATTGTTCGCTCTTGCGCGCTTCTCGCAACCTTGCAGTTTCAGTGCGGTCACTGCAGGATAGCTGCTCTATGTAGTTGTGAAGTTTTAAATCTAATTAGTAGGTCTACAGCGGGGACGGGTTTACCTTGCCTCACTTCCACATCTGGTAGTTCTGCTAGAATTACTCCAGCCAGAGTAATCATATATGTCTCCTACAACTACACCGCATATGTATTCGTACTTGAACTTTTCATTTCAAAGCTTTTGAACAAAACTGTGGGACATCACGGAGCAAAATGAGCCTGGTCCGTTCCCCATCTGTAGACTTGCGCCATACCTTCAACACTTAATTGGGAGACGAAGCAGTTTGGCGAACGAAGACTTAAAACCGGAAAGACGGTTCGTGAATGTCCGAGCATCGAGTGAAGGAAAGTTCATCAGATTCAGGAATTTGAAGCAATTTTAAAGTTTTTGAACAACAAAACTGTCAGATTTTACGAAGGAAAATGAGGGTGGACCCCTCAACCTCTCCAGACCTGCAGTTGATGATCGCTCTCCTATTTTTCTGGTTGCTGTGTCTGATTGATTTTCCATCATTCGATCGATCTGAGAAGAAACCGATATCACTGCTGAAAAGGTCGATAATATCCATCGATATTGGCTGCCTGATAGAAAATTCCCCGCTTCCTCGGCCATCACAATAGAGAAACTCCCATCCCGATCGGTTAAGTCTCGGTATTTTCCGTGTTTTTTCCACCAGTTTACTGGATTTTCAGCTTGTTTCCGCGACTATGACTAATTTCTGCGGAGGTCCCGATCGATAGCTCTTAGCGCGTTATTATATATTATGATATTTATCTTCGCGTACAGCTTCAAAATGTTATTTTTCATGCAACCAGAGTTGCATAGCGTTCATGGTTACTAAAATTTCAAATGTTTTGGCCACTACACTTATTACATTCGTTTTTCCTTCACATTCTACTGTGGCTAGGACTGAAATCCTCATTGAGTTGACTGTCTGTTCTCTCCAAGTTTTCATTGTAGGTTACGAGTGATCTGATAATGATTTACAGTGGTCGAGGTAGTCCTCGGTCTTAACCAGTTGTCTGGATCTTGTGAACTACGACCTTAATCGCTAAGGCCGTGGTTCACAATCTGCTGAAACATTGTCGACATTTCCTGTTGTCTAGCAGTTTCATTGCTCTGGCCTCACACACAGTTTTGTTTCCTTTACTTTTTGAGGATTTCAGGAGGAATTCGTGAAAAGCGTAAAAAAGAAAGGGTCAACGTTCCGGCATTCACCAATTCACTCGAATTTCAACATTTATTTATTTATTTATAAATAACTGCACCTTGAGCGCGCTCATTAAAAAACAAGGAAAAAACACAAAACAAAACAATTCAGAATTTCAAATCAAAGCAATCCGCACAAATATAGTCGATAACGCAGATCAACAAGCTAAAAGCATAGAATCATTATGCGCTGCAATTTCGTATTTTTGCACATTGCAAAAACAGGTGCTTCTTAGCTGAAGCCCTAGCTCGGCTTTGTTCATAGTCCGCGTCGGGAGCGTCGGGAGCTATTGAGCCGCTTGTAGAATGCATGAGAAGCGGTAGCCGGGCAAAAATTTAAACGCATTTTCTGCCCGAGCGACCAGTCGCTCCTGTCGCCCCGTTCATGGACCCCGATCGGCCACCTTGGACGGAAAAAAGATTCCGCGATTTCCCATTAGTCAATCTGACTTTTGCGCTCGCTAGCGGACACGGATTATGTCTTGTTATTGTTTTCCCGTGTTTACACGTTCCATAAGATCGAGAACTTAATGCCAGCCCTGTTTCAGGATTGTGGCCAGAAGACTGGTATAATGCGGTGTGCATTATTGCTACCAAATCGCCGGTCCTCATTGCTCAAGAGAATCTGCGTTCAGAGCTAATTGACAACGCGGCGATCAAAGGCGATACGATATCTCCCGTAAGTGAGCCGGTTCGGTTTTCTTCCTTCGATCAGTTTTCAAGCTTACGGTGCATTCAGAATGAGCTACAAGAATTCCGAAACACGGTGTGCGGAGTGCTCAATCATCAAGCAGACGTCGTTCCGATCATTAATCGCATGGATTTTGCTCAGTGCACCTACCTGTTGTCGGTTCTACGCATGGAGAAGATGAGAGTGGTATGGTTACTTGTCAAATGGTTCGCTCGTCTAGTTTGTACTTTTTGATTGATCTGCCCTGTAAAATGTTTCTGCCGGGTCTGAATGTTATTGTAGCTCTTTTACCGCCGCAATTGGTCATTGCTTAGGTACACGCGGAACACAAGGAGGCTTTGCACGAGTTCTTCAAATATCTTGAGGACAAGTAGGATATTCTTTTGTAGCAAGTTCTTGTTATTGCGGTTGACGAATAGAACTTTCTAGAACGATTCGCAAGGACAAAGGAGGGATGTGGATGTGCTTACTTGCAGGGTCGTCGATTGTGTTTGAGGCCTATCTCGAAGCTCAGAAAAAGGCTAGTCTTTTACACTTTGCATACTGGATCACTCGAGGAAGAACAACAAATAAGGAAACAGGCAACTTCCTTCAGTCAATTGCAGGATGACCGTCTAGGCGCAATAAATTGTTCTTAATACAGTGACAATCAACTGAGTGACTGATCGTACTCGCAGGCGATGCTTGGATGCACACACATACTTTTGCCTCTTTAGTGCCCTACTAAGTGTTCGTCTAGGTAACACTCGAGCCCACGCGTAACCTTTGTCACCGATTGTCGTGCTGACAGCCGACTACCGTGCGGTGCCACCAGAGGTGTATCCTCCTATGACTTGTGCCATGGTCCTGCTAAGTAGACTGTTAGGGTGTCGGATAGCTCTTAGCTAGGAACCTTTGCGTTATCGTAGCTGGAGGCCAGCCATTTCCACATCTCGTTCATTGGCTCATTTCGTTAGGTGCTTGTCTTTGTCGCATCCTCGACCATGCGAGCTGCCGCTGGTACGGTTTCTTAGGTTGTTCTTTGTCCGTGATTCCAGATCTTCTGATTTTGCCCAACGTAACATCCAGCCACTTATTGAATTGGTTTTCTTCGTGCGATAAATGCACTGTTGGAGCGACCAAAATGTGGAGAGGCAAACCATCGCGGGAATAGATGTTAGAGATGTCTCGTTTAATAAATGTATAAGTTTTTGTTTTTCAGAATCGGACGGACGACTCCTCCGAGTCCGCGTTGGAGTATCATGCACAGTTCCTGCTTGTTCAGTTCAACCACAATCTTAAGGAGGTCTGGTCTGGTCTTCCTTCATTTTTTTTTCGAACCCTCGGTCTAGAGTTCAATTGATTGCGCTTAAGAAACAGGAAAATGAAATAAATGAACATTTCCTCAGCAAGGGTTATTAGAATCGAATTTTGTTAGCCCATGCCATGATTTTGTGTGGGCAGGATAGCTCATTGTAATCTTTGCGAGATAATTTTGGTGCCATTTCTATGATCCAGGGGTAAGTACAGTACTTCTATTGCAGCATAGTAGCTACGCTTATTCAGAGCACCTCAGTCTTGTTTATTTGCTAGCATAGAACACTAACAAATCAACACCATAAGAGAAAAAAAACTCCACCTCATCCTTGTTGCTGCTCTCATGTGTAGTTCAAGATGTTTCCGAGCTTGTGTATGCGCGACTGGGAGGACATTCGACCACCACTGCTACGGTTCCCGCGACCTTTAAAAGGTTATTAGATAAGGTATTACCAATGATATAGAAATTCCCTCTAAAAGAAATTTTATCGCTATAAATGAAATCCAACAAACCTTTCAAGTGAACTTCACTCCGCTCGTGGTAGGAAGACTGAGAGGCTTGGCCAGCATACGCTGGATTCAAACCTCAAATCGCCTATAAACGCACACTTGATCGGCGCTTTTATTTTGTCCAACATTGATTCAATGATTTTGAGTGCTGTTATTTCAGGTTCGTCGATGTGCGGATGCATGCCTCTCCAGGTTGGTGGATAAATTCCCCTACCTTCTCTGGAACGGGAAAGTTCTGACCACAGCGTTGCGGCTTTTACAGGTATTTTTATTTCTTGTAACTGAATTTTAACAACAAGTTCTCTAGGAATTTTGGGAGCAGTGTGGGAGGAGACCCTTAAGTATCAACATTTAGCTGCCTTGTTAGGAAATTCCATTGAACCATTACCTTTATGTCGAATATCGTTTGTGCTATGCTCATTACAATTATCACGGTAGTAGCTTCTCTTATTAGAACGTGGTGAGTTCATGTATAACAGCAGATTGTCTTCTCTGGCCTGCGTTGGAGCACTCCCATTCCGAGGTCGCCAAATTTCTGAGGGTTTATCACTGAACATTCCGTATCATACTGTCGTGGGGCACTCCAAGGCATTCTCCGCAGCGAACATCTTGTTAGTACTGTTGGGCTTCAATTCAGAAACACCGCCATTTTACCGACCACCGAATTGTGTCGCACAGACTATGTATTCAGCCACAGCTTCCAAATTGGTGAAAACAGCAATGCCTACTGCGGAAGCGGATGGTACTCATAAATTTGCTGCGTTTAGCAACCATTTGCCGTCCACAATTTTATACGAATATCTCCTCATATCTTGGTTTTTGTTGAAAAAGTTTAGAAATCAGAAAAACCTTCGACCGACACAACAACACAACGTGCCTTCTGACCAGGAAACTATCTGAACGGTAGGTCGGAACGGCCCAAGTGTTGTATATGGGCGGAATCGCCTCTCTCTGAGAAACAACAAAATGCAAGTATCTCGACCCCAGTACAACTCTGAGCAGAGTTAGGAACGACGGAAATTGGGCCGTTGGCGGCGTTAGCCCTATGCCTGCAGGCGAGGGTCGGACTCAAGTTGGCTGGAAACAGCGATGACGAGCGAGCGATGGTGGCGCAGTAGGTAGAGGGGCGGCGTAATTCCCATAATCGCTGTTTCCAGCCAACTTGAGCTCGCCCTCATCGTGCAAGCATAGGACTAACGCCGCCAACGGTCCAACTTCTGTTGTCCCTAACTCTGCGCAGAGTTGTATTGGGGTCGAGATACTTGCATTTTGTTGTTTCCCAGAGAGAGGCGATTCTGCCCATATACAACACTTGGGCCGTTCCGACCTACCGTTGAGATAGTTTCCTGGTGAGTCCATTCCGCTGCTGAAGAGAAAATCGCATTCCGCTGGAACTTCTAACAGCAAAAAGGAAGACGTGGTAGTGGTTTTCCGTCAGCTGCGCTCCATCGTATCTGCAAGAGAGTTTCCAAAATATTTCCGGTCTTAACGTTTAGCCTTTGGTCATTTACCTCTCGTCTAGAGCAAAGTTCTGCCTTTCACAACTTATTAGGTTGTCCGGAAAGTTCTCAGCGTTTTACTGTTTTCAATCGTCTATTGTTAAGTAAAAATTCAACTTGCATTGCGCATTAACTACTTTCTGTACAGAATTTTTCGCTCTGTCTGGCTAAATAATTTATGTTTCAGCGTTGTTTTATATTTCTGTTCTTGAAGGGATTATTGAAGTATTTCGAAGGCGCAGTTCCGAACGATATTTTATTGTATCTTCAAATTGTGACAATCTGCAGCCGAGAGAGCTCGACAAATCAATCTGGTATAGGGGCCTAATAGTGTTGGAAAAGCACTGTGCGCTAGTGATTCAGTAAATTTCGGACCGGAGATTTCAGCCTCGAAGATGATAACAGGAAACGTCCGGGCAGTCGCAGGACGCCGACGAACCTCCTAGGCATTTTCCAAAGGCGAACCTCCATCAACGTGGTCACTGTGTGGTGGTCGGCGGCTGGTGTGATCCATTACAGTTCTTGACACCAGGCCAAACGATCACAGCAGAGATCCTACTGTAAGGAAGTCGACGAAATGCACCGAAAACTTTAGCCAGCATTGGTCAACGGAAGAGGCCCGATTCTTTTGCACGATAACGCCCGCCCGCACGTTTCACAAATCACTATTCGAGAATTGAACGAATTAAGCGTTGAAGTTCTGCCTCACCCGCCATATTCTCCAGACCTCTCGCCAACCAACTACAACCTTTTTAAACGTTTTGAGAACTTTCATTTTCATTTCCATTTTCAGGACCACCTAATTTTTTCGCTGATGGAATATGTCGACTAGTGCCCGTTGGCAAAAGTGTGCTGATTAAAACGGTGCTTATTTCGACAAAATGCGATAAGATTTGAGAAAGTTATGGTAGCTCAAAGTGAAGCACTCAGAATCCTGAGAACTTTCTGGACAACCTAATAGACAGGAGTGGACCCCTATGAATAATATGCTCCTTCATCGTGATCTATAACACATGGGAAATGGTGTTTAAGACTGAATCAAATTTGGTCCATTTTACGCATTTTTACACGTCTACGTTTTTTCTTGCAGTACTTAAGGACCACCTTGTATGTGAATGACTGTGTGTGACAGAACAGATGGCACTAATCTGTTGTATGACTCAGACGAGAGCTAGGACGGGGGAGTCTTATAGGCTACATATTCACTCCGGTTGGCGCCAGCGTGGCCATCTCATACAAACAGGTATTTGTCATACTCTCGGCTGGCAGAATTGAAGGTGATAGGCTGGAGCCAAGTGGTTAGTGATTGATGCAGCCTGACAAATGATTCAGCAGTCTAAGACCTCATCTTGGGAGAAGTGGGCGTTACTTTGAGCTTTTCGTTGGGACACGGGTTTTATAAAAAGTTGTCCATCAAAACGGTTTTCCGAATAAGGCCATGAATTCTTTGGAACTTCATTCAGCTTGGGGATTCGTATTTTTGTTCAACTCCATGTCTGTGTCAGTGACGCGAAGTTTCCGCATGGTGTGCTGACTTGCAGTACAATGTTTTCATTGCTGTCTCGCTCCGAATTGCATCGAGGTGCTCTGTCAGAAACGCTTCAGTGTTTTCCTATGCGGATTTGATTATCATTGCCTGATATCTAGCTCCATTGTTTTAGGCACTGCAGCTGAATCTTACTCAAGATCCCAGCTGTAGTGAGTCGACGTTCATGATGAAGGGACTTCCTTGGAGCATCCAGTTGCAGGTTTCCACATTCTTTTAGTTCGTCGAATTGTTTTTTCTACATCTGTATAGTCTTTTTAGGATTCAATTGAAGGACGTACAACTGTGGTGAAAGACTTTTCGCAACGATGCGAACAAATTCTGCAGGAAGCTATGAAATGGGCCCCAGCTATAACACATAGCCACTTGCTGGTTCGTACTTACTGTTAGATTTATTTAATTTTGGGCTTGGATAGAATGGCGTAGCATTTTAGTCAGGGAAGTTGCCGACTGTCTTTTGCATCCGAATGAAGATTCCTGGTTCGCTTCCATCCCAGCCAACCGGGTCTTCCATCCCTCCGGAATCAGTGAAGGAGCCAGACTTGTTTGCGAAGGATAGAATGTTGACATCTTTATCGGAGGGGCGCCTTAAGTCATCGTATAGGACAAACCCGTATTGATACTGCCTCCATGATGCCCCATAGAAGTAAAATGCATCGGATGAATCAATGCCCTCCGTTATCCCTTTTACCTTTTAGGGCGCTGGTTTGTTCATATTGAAGAAAACGTGTCCACAGAACACGCATCCATAGTGTCTTCGCTGAGAAATCGAATCAGTAGCCATCTCAAAGTAACTAATTTTCTCCAGTCTCTATTCGTCTTCATCCGACAAAAGAGCTGTTTGATCTGGACGAGAGTGGCACCTTGAACCGATTCGCAGTGAATTCAACGTGACGGCCGCATTCAATGATGCAACCCTTAATATCTTTGTTCTTGACCTTGCTTTTTGGACTTTTCTTCTCAAGAATAAGTGCTAGGGTAAAGATTACAAAAGATGGAGAAAAGGGAATGCAGAAGGCAGTATTGACTACGAGCCCTACTGATGGCCTCCACACATGATGTTTAGTACCACTTTAGATGACGTTGTGTCAGTCTTACCGAATCTATGTTGCATAGAAGCATTGTTAAAGCTTTGAAAAGCTTTTCTTCAAAATATGTGATCCTTCAAAGAATGTTCATGTATGCTCAATTCAATGCTTGGTTCTCGTCAATTTTATGCCACATCTAGCGCCCATGTTCCTGCTATGAAGGAAATCAGAAACGATCTTATGTTTCGCTAAGGACAGAAGTTTATTCAACACATGATCTTTTTCTGATGTTAACCGCCCTTTAGCGATTTGTTCAAAAACCTTCGGAGGTGTTCTCAGCATTGACGGTCATTCTTTCAGGAGTACGTTTCCTCGTTCGGCGGACCGTCGGATTCTTCTCTGCGCCTTGCCATGGATGCGGTGACAAATGCCGGCTCCGACAATACGAGCATGTACTTGTCTTCGCTACATATGAGGAGCATGTACCTCGGACAGGTGAGGAGGTGCTTTATTTAGTCGAGGAACTGAATAATCGTACGCTTTTGAGGTAAAAGGCGTGTTGGCATCGCGTGCAACTGACGAGGACGAAACGCCGGAGTGCAATCTGGTGAGACGGCTAGAGAACGACTTTGAGGCAGCCGTGGCATCTGGTTCAAAGGACGACCTTCAGAACGCTATTATGCTGCTAAGTGCTCTCTTCGTAACGCTAAAAGGTTGGTTTTCAGAGTTTCCTGTAGATTCTACGAAGCTCTTCTCGACGGGTGTGCAAGAATTTTGCTTCCAAATGAAATCCTATTCTAAATGGTAGAGCTAGAGGATGACTATATTATGCGTGTACACCAGCGATGTGGGTTTTTACGGGCCCGCAACGAACACCTATATTCGAAAATTTACCAGAAAATTTTAAAGTGAAAGAACGGCAACAAAATAATGGCTAGCTTTCAATCAGAATTCCGCGGAGCTTATGCAGCGACGACTTCCTCGATGCGTTCAGGTATAACTGGGATTCGCTCGGTGCTCTTCGCATGTCTCATCGTATCTTTCAGTGTTTCCCCCTTCGCCGAAGCTTCGAACATCGGCATGGCATGCCTCCCTGTTATAGCTTCCTTGCTTCTCGGTGTGCTGCTACACGTAGAATGATTGCTGCACCGCGTTTCAGACGTTAACGACCACATTCTGTCGATTTTGGTGCGGAGTCCCCTCCGAAGCTTCAACGAGTCAACGCTACAGCTCTGCATTCTCAGCTGGAACTGGCTTCTTGCTGCAAGGACTGACATTCAGAACATTGTAGGCCGATTTAGCCCATTTTATGCTAGAAATTGATTTTCTCTGCAGCTTGGGAAGATGTGGGTTTAGAGTGGCTGTTATAGCAGCGTTCATTAAGTTCCTCTCTAAGATGAATTCTGTTGTGTTTAGTTCCTGCGTGAGATGTGCTGCGCGTGGACCGAAGCTTGCCGCCAGGGTCTCGGTATCTATGAACGCATGCCTCTAGCTCCTTCACCTCTCTGTGAGCAACTGAAGTCGCCTACGAAGCCTCCGCATTACAGGCCACACGCACTTTGGTTGAATGTGGGTTTCCTGCTTCAACATTTTCAGCTAAAAGCAACCAATCTTAATTTATTTGTTGCTTTGGCCTTCAGTGCAGAAATGTTGGCGCTTTCGCACAGCAAAAAAATATAAAAAGAAAAAAGAAGAGTGTTAAACAAGTAAATTAGAAATGGAAAAATGATAGCTTTCGGAAATGATCTGATCTTAGTCGTATCAAAACAGGACTGTTGGCGCTTCGGCTACAGGTGCTTGGGGACTGTAGAGTCAACAGGCTGATGCAGTTCCCCAGGGTGGAAGAGATGACAGCGGATGACTGGAACAACAACACCTAAGAACACTCCATTTTCAAGAAGAATAAAAACGCTTCCGAATGCTCCCTCAATCGAGGGACCAACTGACGCACACGACGAAAACTGCTCAACAACGGATCAACTCGAGGCCGAAGAGTTCCAGGAGCTGTTAGGCGTCATGCCGAAGAGGTTGATGTGAAGGCCCTGTTATCTGATATTTCCGTATCTGGAGAAAGCTACACTACCACATGTTGTGCTCCGTCGAGCCATTCGATAAAGGTGTGTCGTAGAACACGCTCATAAAGAATATTGAAGAAGGCACGAACTCAGCGATCCGAACAACACACAGAGTGACATAGAACATATACATAATATATAACATCAGGTTCACCAATGGTCGAGCTTGAGGGGGCCTCCTGCTGACCGTCACCTGCAAGGTGAACAATAAAGAGCAAGATTCGTCAGGAACTGTCTTCTACGTCCACAATCTGGCTCGATAGGAGTAAAGATGAGCACGAGGAGGATGTGCTGCTGAAGTTGCTCGCAGACGGTGACCAGCGGCCGAATATTAAGAGCAACAGGAGTTCTTGAACTTCGAACAGTGCGCACTCCCTTTGAGAAGGGCCGAGAAAGAGTGATCGAGGAGAAGGAGAAATTCTGGTACCTTAGGAACAAATAACTGTGGCCTGGCCCAAGTAGAAGGAAGTCCTACAGGTCTTTTCGCCCAGGGGCCGGATTCGTCAAGGACTTTCAGCAGTCTAACAGAGAAAATACAGCCGAAATCTCTGATATCGCATGGCGAAATGTTTCGCTATATAGCTTGTTAACCCATTGACGACCGTGCGGGTCGATTTTGGCCCGCGGTTATGAAATAGGTTCGCTGCGGCCCATTCCTCGCTTTTTCATAGTTTACTAGTATTTATTAGATATGTTGGATCCTAATGCTATCTGTACAGTGGTCAGGGAGTCATTTACTTCTAAGCATTGATAAAAACAAATAATTAACACTACACACTATTCAAGCTTCGCAAAAATCAATATTATTCACAAACTCCACACATTTTACAAAATTTGGTATGCACAAAAGAACTAGTGACATTTCTTGTGTAAATTTTGAAAACATTCCTATATCGTGTGGTCACCTTCCTTGCACGAGGCGAACCTGCACCTTTTTTCTTTGCAGGCTTTCTTATAGCAGCAAATACATCTTCTACGTCCTGATTTCGGACCTGTTCTAGCCTTCTCCAATATTTTGCTAAACCATTAAGAGGGAGTTCCATTTGGAATATTGTGAACTAGGGATTTCACAAGATTCACGCGTCGGCGCGATCCCAGTGCGCGGTCCCACGCGGCAGACAGCGATTTCTCGCGCTGTCGTCAATGGGTTAAGGAGCGCTATCAAGGATTTTGGCTGTATTTTCTCTGTTAATTTGCTGTAAGTCGTTGACACCCCAGACTGATTCAATAGACACAGGCATGCTCTACAAGACAGTATCAGGCTTGCCCTCTTATGGAAATGAGTGCTAGACCCTGAGTAAAAGGCAAGAGTGGCAGCTGTTATCTGCTGGAATGAGGATGCTTCTGCGGAGGACTGTGAGAGGAGAAGGAGGATTCAAACCAGCTGAAGCTCGAAGGTGTAAAACCTGGTGTGGTATGACCGGGCCCTACCTTAAGAAGGTAGGGAAATCTCCCAGTTAAAAGAAAACCTTAGAATTCGAAGCACCAGGAAACGGGCAACGAAGGTCACAGTGTGACCTTTGTCCTTGGGAAAAAATTTCGAATTTCGAATGATCGAATAATATTCGATTTTCAAAATTTCGAATTCGAATGATCGAATAATATTCGATTTTCAAAATTTCGAATTTCGAATGATCGAATAATATTCGATTTTAAAAAAGTCGAATTTCGAATAATCGAATTTCGAATAGTCGAATATTCGAATAATCAAATGAACACTATTATTTACTGTCGTCACCCAGTGGTTGACATTTAATTATTTTTTATTACCCACTGTGAAGGAAATGGATGGCTGCTCCATCCATTTCCTTTACGAGACCAAAGGACAATAGCAGCGGTATAATGGCAATGAAGCACGCTTTGCTTCCCTAAGAATTCGTGCACCGAGAAGAGAGAAACACCTTGGGTAGGCAGAGCTAGATTGTTATAGGTCTTTCTCTATAGGTTGCTATCTTTCCTTATGTTATAGCGAAGCTTCCAGGTGGTAAAAGAATGATTATCATGGGCGGAGAAATGACACAAAGGCGATCTGGTGCAGAAAGGGCGCACTGGAGTCTCATGAATGGCATTCAGTTTGTGTTCTCGCTCCGTTGAAGAGAAACGGACCCGCGTTGGAATCTAATCTGACAAGACACTACGACTTGGACAGTGTTAGAGCGAAAATGGGGATGGCTCACTTTCATAGGAAACGGAGTATGACTGGCTCTTGTACTCCATAGCCATTGCTCTTCCTCTCTTCTTCAACGTCTTTACTGGCAGAAAGCAGGAGCTTTCTAGGCCCCTGAAAGTTCTACCTCCCTACCGCAGCCCCTTCGGCTCTAATCGTTCCCTTGTTGTAACTGGGGTAGAAATACAAAACGAAGATTCCCCCGTAGTATACTGAAGGTAAAAATATCTGTGTACAGGCATAATCCTAATCACTTGCGATTCACATGTATGGCCACAGCACGCTCGACGGCCGTTTACAAGGAAGCAGGTGCGCAGCGGAGGGCCGCGCTTGCAGCGCCTACTTCGCGTCAACTCACAAGAGAGGTCAATGAACCTCCCGTGGGAATCTTATAAGTGACCTATTGAGCTCTGTGGGGGATTGTCCGAGAGGCACCCCAGTGGTTTAAAACTGAATGCAGCTAAGGGACATTTTATTTAACGAATTTACCGAATTTACCTTTTTAACGCAAAAATTTTTCGTAAAAAACTGGTCGTTAAAAATTTACCGAAAAAATTTAACGCACACCTCTGCTGCCCATCGCCTACTCACCACTCTCTGCTAATCGAAGGTTTATGGACTTGTACTCCCACAACTCCGGAGATCGAAAGCAGGTTTCGCCCAAACGTCGTCTAGAGGGCTAATTGAGGTGCTGATCGCAAATCTAGTAAACGTTTTCGCGTGATCGCGTGATTCCACATTTTCATGAGCGATCAAGTTTATCAGTTTGAGTACATAGAATCGCTTTCTTCACCTACATATGTGATCAGACTTGCTTTCCAGTCTTCGACTTTGAGATGGAAAGTAGTGCACGAAAAATGGATAATTTAGAAAAAGAAATGACAGATTCGTGGCAGCAGCCTAAATAATTTCCTAAGGCGAGGAAAGGACGAAATCAGTGGTCATGACAACTCCATCCTTACTCACGAACACACACACTATGAAATATCGTAAGCGGCCAAATTGTCGAAATTGGATACCATAGTTGTGCTCAGCATCCAAAATAACAGTACAGGCGAACTTTTAGAGTCACAATAGTACAACGCGGCCGGTTATTCTGCACCTTTTCTCGCACGTACTCACCGTCGCCTATTGTGGTCGACGGTAACACCGAACGCGTTTGCCTGCTTCGTGATCAGAACCTCAGTCAACCCTCAGGACAACATTTGTACTAAATTTTATTATCTAATTACGAAGTCATGGGGATTAATACAAGTACCTACGTTTGCAAAGCCCCCCCCCCCCCCCTGTCAGTGCGGGAGAGTGGCCGAGGAAGAATAGGCTGCAAGAAGATCAATAGAATAAGTTAATCATATATGTAAAATTTAATACTCAAAAAGTTTTAAATTCAATGTCTAAACAACGAAGTAGAATTAGAAATAACCTGGGGTATACATGAACTCTAAATCACACTGTACTATAACAAACACGAGTGGAAAACAAGCAACAACTAAAACAAGTAACAACTAAAACAATGGTAACAACAACACTAAACATGTCTTGTTTCGCCTCTGCCTTCATACAAAACATGTTTATAATTAGTCAACCCGAGGTTCGTCAGTGAAGAAGGTGACTAATTAATTTAGTGGTTAGTACTGTATTTGGTGTTATATGCAAATGCTACGAATAGTACGGAGTACAATACTACGGAGTGAGTCAAAAATGATGCATTTTATAAGAGATGCTAAAATTAGTAAAATTTACAAGAGAAACGTTCTCTATAGGAACCCGAAGACTGATCAGCACATCCCAGAGATGGACTGAAGCAACACATTTCGATCATGTTCGTAAATATGGTAAAATGAGAATATGTTCTACATTTACCAAAACGCACAGCAATCCGTAAACAACTCGCCCAGATTCGAACCTGGACCTCTCCCCGCTATCCACGCCCCGACTGCAGTGAATGATTCATTTGACCTAATAAATCGTCAGATTTCTAACATCTAACTATAATTAAAGCTCTATAGCATCTGCATGTAAATTTCTGAGTATTTCAAGGCCATTCAAGGCGTCACTTTCGCCTTATCGGCCAGCACTGAAGTGCTACAGTTTTTTGTAATTTTTTACCTACACAGATGCCCGCAGGACATTTGAAGACCACTACTTTGCTTCTTAGACACACCTTTATAACAAGCAATAGGTCATTTTGGAAATCTCCACGGGAAGTTCATTGATTTCTCCTGTCAGATTACGTACACACAATTCGGCGCACTTTGAGCGACGCGCGAAACTCAAACATCGTTTTTTATCATAAGGTCAGACTCCCCTGGTTCTCGAAGAAGAGTGCCACTGACTTGTTAAGAGATTGATAAAGAATATTCGAATATTCGATATTCGAAGCCTTCGAATATTCGAATAAACGAATATTCGAATATTGGCCAATTTCGAATATTCGAATAAACGAATAATTCGAATATTGGACTTTCTCCAATATTCGAATAATCGAATAATTCGAATATTGGACTTTCTCGAATATTCGAATAATCGAATAATTCGAATATTGGACTTTTTTCGAATAGTCGAATATTCGAATATTCGAAATTCGAATTTATTCGAAATTCGACAATTCGAAATTCGAAAAGGACATGGTATAGGTCACACCATGGGAAAAGGCGAAAGGGCGTCATTAAGAGCGATCCTGCCGAAGTGGGTACCTCAGAGGACATCCCTCGTCTATAGTGAGACGGAGGCGAGCAAGAATTGCAGATCTATTGGCTGCGCATGACTAGGCGCATAGCAGAGGAGAAAGAAGCTGCTGCTGCACTGCTTCAAAGACCAATATTTGCGATCAGCTTATGTGAGACCCTCACGGAAGTTCTGTCATTCAGGGTTGTAGATCCTGTTCAGCAAGAGCTGTTTCTAAAAATGGAGCCGGTTGTGTAGTCTAAGAAAAGACAGTGGTGTTCAGTGTCGTCACATTTGCTTGAAAGTTCCATTGAATATCGTCACCGTGGCCGTCGTCTAGTAGAATACTTGGGCGGCCAATTAAATCGCGGATCAAGCATGAACTTCGTAGCCATAGAATTCTGGAAGCTGCTGTGTTGCGTACTCAATTTGGAAAGTCGTGAAGGCTCCTTCCAGTGGAAGGACTACGCGTTCTAGAACTAATGCCTTAGTGGTTTTGCGTTAAAATAATTGACTCTCGTTTCCAGTTCATCGCTGAACGAGTAGATGTGGCGAAATACAGTAGTCGAGAGCAGCTGGACATTCTGGAGACGATGTTCGCGCAGTCGCTCAGCATGGTCGTGGGCAGTGGGCCGGGAACAATCGCGGATTCTCCAGCGTTGTCCGTTCCATTGTATGAGCAACGCGGTCAGTCTCGTGAGCGGCTTTTCTAGTTGCAGGTTCCTCGTCTCCCCTGCCTACCAGGTATTTCTAAAGTGTTTTCAGTGTTCCTTACGCGTAACATTGAAGCCGTGGGAGTTCGATTCCGACTTCTGTCCTGCGCTCTCAGCATGCTTCAGGGTGAGGCTACTGCTTCTCGGCCATCAAACAACGTGATCCGCCAGCGCGCTTATGCATCCGCACTGGATTACTTCACGTGAGTCTCGTTTTCTGGCAGTTTTTTTGACATGTCAGCAATAGGTGAGTCAAAAGGAATTTCCAGAGTTGTGGAAGTTTATAGAGTGGGTGGTTGCGCAGTCAGTGAGGAGCCGGCTGTCCCTTGCACCCGAACTGGTTTGGTTCCTGCTCAGGCCAACCACGCTTTGCGTTCCTGCGGGGTTGGTTAGTTGGTACCAGAGATGCCGGGGAGAAATGGATTAATGACGTATCGGCGGGCCATTGCAAATCATTAAATAGGTTAGATAGGCGCTCAAATTACCTCCACGATATCCCGTAAATGTGGAGGCAAGGTTGAGTAACGCGGCTCTTTATCCTTTTATCTTTTTTAGAAGCTGAGAGTTGGGGCGCTAACCCTCTCATTTTGTGCTTATTCTCTTGCACTTCACATCTTACAGGTTGTCGCCACAGGGCCCTACCCAGGCGCATGCGCAACTTCGGGCCGATGTCAAGCTGTTGATTTCATTTTGGCAAGTGCTGTATGCGGACGGGAAATATATCAAGAAAGAGATATTTCTTCCGAAAGGTGAGCACTTCTACGGAAATCGAACCCACAACCTTTAATTGATTGCATGGTTGTAATGCTACGGTCCATTACACCTTTCCTTGCGCTTACCGCGCGGGATACCTCGTACAAAAAGATCAGCTGGACCTATTCTAATGGGGAGCACTTAGCTCGATCTTTTTTACAACGAAGGCAACATAGATAGTGAATGTTTTGTGAAGATCACAGCTAGCCTAGGATAGCATCTTTCAACGCAGTTTCCTAGTCGGGTCAGGCCACGTCTGTGTTTGTTTCGCTGTTCCAGCGCCTCCTCCACGACTAAAGTAGATCCCACCAACCTTCAAGTAGGTCGAGGGAAATGCTCGTAAACATCACTATGTAATAGAATAAGGTAAAGGCGTGCCTTAGAAGAAAATGACTTAGTGTGCAACATCTTCCTATGGAGAGAAGAAATTACAGGTAGAGTCTCGTGTTACTTTGGACCATCCATTGAGTAGAGGTCGTCGAGTGGTAAAGCCGAAATTTTGTGGGAATTCTTCAAGTGGCTCAAGTGAAGTTTAAATATTCAGTTGTAACAGACCACTTCAGACAACGACTTTGCACTGACGTCGAATCTGTCGCAGATCGAGCCGTTCATGGAGCAGCTAGCACAGCAGCGGTAAAGCCTTTTTGTTCCTACTTTATCCGCTCGCAGCAAAAACTTGTTCGTGCTTTTCGAGCAACTGAGCCTTCTTGGGTCAGCTGACTCCGCTTTCCTATGTTCATGTTTCTTCAACGTGCGAATTCCTTCGTGGCAGGGTGCATGTAAACTAGGGCGTCACAATTGCGTTGCTCAGGTGGCGGCTATTTTACCCTTTGTCTAACATACTATTGGCCTGCCATGCCGTTTTCCAATGAAAAGATCAGATGGTCACTCCATTGGTGCTCTCCATTTCATTACGATGAAGTTTATTTTGTTTTAAAAATCTATTCTCCTAGGTCTTGAGAGAAATATGAGATCAGTGAGAAGGAAACTTTTAGCTATCGCAGCTAGCATTTCCCGTTACAGTTCGTCTGCGCAAACCTGGCACGCCTCGTCCTCAAACAGCACGCACTACGTGAATACCTTGACGCTGTCGAAGAACACCATGTCGTCCACTCGTGGAAGTAAGTCTTTCAATGGCTTTAGCCTTGCGTCAAGTCTCCTCTTTTCTTGAAAAGCTTCCTCCAATACTCGCCATGGGTTTTATCCATTCGATGAAACTATCACATGTTCCTGAACGCTAGCTTTTTTGATTTAATGCGAAGCGTTAATTTGAATTGCGCGTTCTAGA
Organism: Heligmosomoides polygyrus polygyrus; assembly: GCA_947396885.1. Classification (NCBI taxonomy): domain Eukaryota; kingdom Metazoa; phylum Nematoda; class Chromadorea; order Rhabditida; family Heligmosomidae; genus Heligmosomoides; species Heligmosomoides polygyrus. The sequence continues at coordinate 35,592,930 of OX377203.1, forward strand.
CTGCTGCTCCCTCGTGCGTTTTCTAGGATTTCATTTCCCTTCAGCTTTAGTTTTCTTGTATTGTAAACCAGTATCGCAGCACTTTAAGCTCTGCCTAGATCAGACAGCTTTATCGCGCTACTGAACAGTGCGTATAATTAAAACATTTTGTAGAAGTATTGATCTTGATATCTTGTGTGTACCTTAGCTTCGATATTGTCAATGTTCAAAAGCTAAGATTGCGACGTATATAGAACTGTCTTCGTCAAAAGTCTTGGCTGAGCTTTGTTCAAGGTGTTTCTCGCAAACTAACTCAAGACGGGAAGAGTACAATGGACGTGGAGAAGCAAGTAAAGATGTTTCTGAAATGGCGGAACCTTATACTGCTTTTAGTGGTTAGTTCGCCATTTTAGTCGATTCTCTCTTGGTTTCTATTGAATGCTTAGATTTGGACTATCTCGTTCCTTATTTGGCTGGAATTGCTCAAGTTTCTCCCTAAGATTAATTCTTCTAGGGAAACGAGATTGAACGCCTTTGTGCGTGGCTAAATCCACTCGGCGAGGCAACTGAGGAAGGTGTAGCTCCGGTGGAACAGTGGATGAAAAGCACTTTACCAGGTATATTGTTTATGACCTTCGTCTAAAGCGAGACTAATATGTTGGAGTAAATCGGGACTTCAAGCGAGATGAGTTTGTTTTTCATCCCTTTTTGTATGAAGTTGATCCATTATTAGTGTCGGATTTACCCCCCCCCCCCACAGCCCAATTTAAATGTCTCCGCTCACACACCAGTTTGTGATAGCGAATAGACTTTTCCGATTCTAACTTGGATTCGTCGATTTGTTTCCTTATTTATAGCGCCTATCTTGAATTGATAAACAGAAGCACCACAAATCCTCACTTTGTGTATCTGAACAAACTTTTCGGAATTTTGCAAATATTTATGTTTTTAATGATCAGTGATTCTCTACTAGATTAAACATGTGCTTTCAGAACGATATACCTTCCACTCTTTCCTAAAACTTTCAAATCTTCGTGCTGTAGGGAGCTGAACAGTAGTAAAATCTGACGCGACGTCATTTTTGGAGCAGCCTAATGGACAGCGGTTTTGAGGGAGGTTTTGTTGGCTAACATGAGTCAGATCCTTAGTGGTACAGGATTTTGAGAGGTGTTCAGGGTGTGGCTTCTTTTTCATATATTTAGCTGATTCCATAATTACAGCATGAAAAAAGCATACATTCATATGATACCTGATGAGAGATCTGAGGAATCCTTTTTTTTTTTTTGAAAAAAAAAGCGGAAGACGTAGCGGAAACGCTAAAAATCGCCGGAGACCGGAATACGAAACACGGAAACGGAACTGACTCATATCCGCCATTTCTTAAAAAAGCGCATCTGAAGCGGCGTGAGAAGCGGTTTTTACTGCACTTTTTCTTGCACAGAACTTTCCGAGCGGCAGAATTTTCCACAGATTAATACACAACCTCATCATAACATAATATAACGAAGCATTAATTCATAATGTCGTTGTGACATCTTCCTAGCTATGGCTGGAGCAATAAACGATAACAAATTCAGTGTCTTATTTAACTATTCCTCACTATTTCAGCATGCAGTCTCTCTATTCTTTTCATATTGAGTTCCCACATCATGCTTTCGCTGACTTTTTTGTTGATGCAATTTCTTGAACAGTTAACCAAACCACCTGAGATTACTTGCATTGCAATATTGAGAGAAACTGACTCGGGGTAAGTAATAAAACTGGAGCAGCGACCTAGATCATTTTCCGACCAGGAAAGAGATTCCCTGGCTTGAATGGTCTCAACATTTTTAAAGCATGTGCCATCGGGGACGACGTGGTGACTGCACATATATCTGCATACTCAATATTAGCAGTTACAGTGACCAAAGCTAGTACTCAGATTTCATTCTGGGATCTTGGACGGGAATTAGATGACTGATTAGTCATGCTGGGTCTACACTTCGGGAAGAATATTCAGCCTGTACGAGCCTATAAACTTTATGTTATAAAGGTGACATAGCTGAACAGTTCCTAAATGATAGCTTTGTTTAAGAGCTCAATAAGCAACCCTAGCCAATCAGAATAACAGCTCAACGTAGATGTTCGTCAACGCCTCAATAAAAAATCAATTGCCTTAATCCATATGGATGAGATTTACACCTTCGATCAGGAACATCGATGTAATCTTGGAGGAGACGACCGCATGACACGACCTTGACTGATTCCTTTGCTTCATGATACTGCGCTATATGCTTACAATGTTTTTCTAGCTATTTGTAACCAGTGGAGTAAGAATTTGATGACAACATTCAAATGTTGGGTGCGTTTTCTATGCACACAATGCATGCATACCCTTTGCTAGCTCATTAATTTTGCCTTGCGCTAAGCACTTGCTATTGCTGAGTTTTCTTGTAATCTAACAAATGTGAAAAATATTAGTACTAGAGTTGTCAAACAGTATTTCTCTCACAATTATATGAAGAATTCTTTTTAACTGATGAGCTGATTGTGTTCAATAGAAAATTAGTGTTGACATTTCCGTTTCCGCCTTCCGGTCCAAAAACAAGCGGAACACGAAACGGAGCGGAAGAGTGCATTCCGGAAACCAAAATTCTGAACACGGAAACGGAAATTCAGCATGTCCCTGGGCCTGATATCTGACGCAGCGAAGCCATCTACAATTTAATTTTAGAAGCGAGAATCGAGACTCGGGTGCTAAAGGAGAATGCGAAGCTAGCGTGGGAGATCTCACCGGAGCTGGCTGTTCATCTCCCAACGAGGTTGGCTACTGCAGCTTCCATCATTTTGTCATCGAGAACTCCTGCTCCAGGTTCCGGACGTGCCCATCTCTTCGGGATACGCTGCAGGAGATGGTTCGGCTGCAGCCAGAGGTTGTTTCTCACCTTCCGGAGGCACTGCCGCTCTTCCTCGGCGATTCGTCAGTATTCGAGCACACCGATGTGGGTTTCTGGATTTCCTGCATGTACACCTGCTTCTTCGCCTTCGATCAGTTCTCGCTCTCAGATCGCTCACGTGCTTACCTGGGCCACTTGCTCCCCTGTGATGGCGCTCTCGTTGCTCACACCCCGCCAATACCCACTTCATCCCGTCACTGTGCAGTACGCGGTGCGAGTGCTGCGGTGTTACCCGGCTGACGCGTTACTCATGTACATCCCACAGCTGGTGCAGGCTGTCAGACATGACACGGTATGCGGTGCAGTTTCATTCACCTCTGTGCCTCCGGAGGTATTATGCACTTCAGATGGGTTACGTGGCCGAGCTGATCATCTGGTTGGCAGGTCATTCACAGCTGTTGGCTCATCAACTGATATGGAATATGGAGACGAACATGTACACCGACGAGGACAGCAAGAACAAGGATCCGGTGCTCTACGATGCTCTTAGTGAGATCATTAAAAAGGTTGGTTCTTATTAATCTAGAATAATGTGTAGGATTAGCGAGTGCTTCGGTTCATCTGTGAGTGTCAACAGCCATCCATCAGTATGCCACAGGCTTCGTAATCATCGCCCTATGGTAAACGCTCAAGATAGAAACACAGGGACTGTTTCCGAGTGTGTCACTTGTTCCCGTAGAGGGATAGATGTACACACTGCCGTACATTCAATAACTTGTCCCATTTCCAGACGACAAGCCAACTGGAAGGTGCCGCACGACGCTTCCATGAGGCCGAGTTCACGTTGTTCCATAAGCTGACGGCCATTTCCGGCACCATCAAGCCGTTTCCGAAGGGGGATTCTCGCAAGAAGGCCTGCCTTAAGGCGCTAGCAGAGGTGGGTCTCGTGCTACGCTAACGATTTATTCCATCTTTCCACGTTACCACTAAAACTGAAGCCATGGTTGCGTGATGCGCAGATTTATCTAACAGTTCATCAAGGGCCACATGCTGCTGGCTGAAATCACAAGCATTTGCGGATGAACTCCTTCTGTCAGATTTATGTTTGGTTTCTCTGAAAAAACGCTGTAGCAGATGTTTTTCCATACATATTTATCTATTTATTTAAATACGTCTCAGAGACGTGCCACAAGTGTAAAACGAAGAACTAAACAGAAATAAGCCATGCGATTAAATTACTGGCCTAGAAAGCATGAAGTAAGAAAAAAGAGAATAAGTTTACATCAGACAGGTAGTTACGGCGACGCTTAAAACAAAACAGAAGTCTCAGAATCAAATCAGAAATACGAGGACCAATCCTAAATTAGTAATTGGTTACATATAGTGGTTAGAAAAAGCCAATAGGCAGGTCTCGTTGTCTGCATGTCATGTTTTTAGGTGAAACTGGAGACAATCACCTATCTGCCATCAAATCCCGAGGCTTTCTTGCTCGACATAGACTACTCTAGTGGAACGCCAATGCAAAGGTTGGATATAACAAAACTTTGTTGTGCCTACGTCAAACGAGAGGTGTTTGTGTACTAGAGGTAGTAGGATACGAGTGCTGTTTTGTTTTCCCCAGCCGTTCTTATTCTGTCCTCGTATTCTTGGCCTCGTAAGCCGCTTAACGTGTGGTATGCGGTGTACATTAAAAGAGTTGTTGGGAAATTCTACACATTAGTGCAAAAATTGGGAAGTTTTATTGCTAAAATTTGGTATTTTTCGAAACAGTTTCAAAAGTTGGACCAAATAGCGACCTTCCTAGATCAATCAGCGAGGAGTGCTGATTCTGCCTCTTCGATAGGGAAGGAAACTTTCAATGACAAATACTTTCAATGACAATAATGACAAATACGCAGTAAAAAAATAAATAAAATATACTTATTACTTTAAACTCATAGTGATGCGGCTTTATTGCGCTCAATTTTGGTTTCTGGTCATTAATTAATGTGGTTTAGTGCGGCGAAGGCACCATTTCTGGCGAGATTCAAGGTGCAGCGATGTGGCGTGCAAGAGCTGGAGCGAATAGGATTAGAGGTGAGAAAGCGACCCATACAATCAGAGGTGACAGTGATGACGCACTGTGTACCGATTTCAGGCCCAGACTCACGAGAGAGGGAAACCTCCACCAAAGAGTGCGGACTTAAATGAGCTTCGTAAGGTCAACGACAGCAGCACCTGCTGGCAGGCGGCGATCTTCAAGGTTCGTCTCAGCGTTGTTGTCCTCATCGCGTAAATTCCAGTTCCATGTTCTCAGGTGGGCGACGATGTGCGACAAGACATGCTGGCCCTCCAACTGATGCAGTTGATGAAGAACGTTTGGGCTGGTCTGGGTCTTCCTGTATGCGTCTTCCCTTATAGGTGAGTGCACCAGATCTTTCAGCCCTCCCAATCTTACTTATACACCACCCTTTACCTTCTTTTTACCTCCATGACCAAAGTCGCGAAGTTTTAATGCTAAAAGGTATTTTTCGAAACAGTTTCAAAAGTTATGAGAGGACCAAATATCAACCGTCCTAGATCAGGCAGCAAGGAACTACAGGGTGCGTCAAAAGTTCTTGGACTCTCCTGTTTCAGGCCCTTTATATAGGATGGTGCGCTTCGCTCAACGAAACGTTTTTGGAGTGTTATTGTCCTACTCTTACCCTATCATATACGAATTTTTAATGTCTGGATGCTCTGTTGCTCATGATGGCTGATGCGAGAAGTTTGCGCACTGCCATGGAGAAACTGCACGAAGGAGAAGGAGTGTCTGCTGCGGACATCGCTAGAAGGCTTGATATTGCGAAAAGCACGGTCCATAGCAACCTGAATCGATTAAAGGGGAAGGGGACGATAGAGGATAGACCGAGATCAGGTAGGCCGAAGACCGCTTCTACCTTCGAGGTCGTCAAGAGAATTCGAGAGAAGATCCGCCGCAACTCACGAGAGAGCTTGCTCGTGACGAAGGACTATCCGAGTGTACCGTCCGTCGAACTGTGAAAATGAAGCTCGGAATGCGTCGTTACAAAATTCAGAAGGCGCAGCAATTGGCGGATTCTATGAAGACAGCAAGGCTAGAAAGACGTAGAGCGCTCCTGAAACGCCTTGGCTCGGCACGCCCCCGACGGATTCGTTTCACTGATGAATCCGTCCTCACTATGGAACAATATGTTAAGCATCAAAACGACAGAATTCTTGGCAAGGACATAGAAGAAGCTAATTGGAATGGAAGAGTTGCGGAGACAACAGGATATCCAAAGTCTGTAGTGGTTTTTGCAGGGATAACAGCAGATGGGAAAACACTGCTGGTTTTTGTGGAAAACTGCATCAAAATCAACAGCCAAAACTATCTAGAGGACATCCCGAAGAAAGCAATCCTTCCTTGGGCATCTCTGCATTTTAGAAATGGCGACTGGACTTATCAACAAGATTCTCTGCTCCCGCTCAAAAGGCTATAGTGATACAGAATTGGTGCGCCGACAATTTCCCCGATTTCGTCTCAGCCGAAGAGTGGCCCCCGCACAGCCCGGACCTCAATCCAACGGACTACACAATCTGGTCCATATTGAAGAGCAAGGCCTGTGCAACATCCCACAAGGACACTGCTTCTCTTCAACGAGCCCTGAAGAAAGCCTGGGAGGAGATTGGCAAAGACACCCTGCGTGCCGCCGTGGGTGCGTTCCCCAAGCGATTGAAGGCGTGTATTCGTGCTGAAGGAGGCCATTTCGAAATTTTTAACTTCTTCTTTACATGTACCTGGTCAGTAGTGATAAGTGTTATGAACTTCATTTGATTTGCTCTAAAAGAGCCGTTTGGGCGGTTAATTATGCGTCCAAGAACTTTTGACGCACCCTATATAGCTGCATCTCATGGCACTTGCATGTGATATTAGCTCTTAAAGTTAAATTCCTTCGTAATTTGCTATTTGCCTCCCTCACTTGCTCAAACCTTTACTTAGTGGCTATATCTATGCGTCGGACAGGAATTCTGTTTAGAGTAGTGGCCACCTCGCCTGGTTGCGGTGTTATCGAGTGCGTGCCGAATTCCAAGAGTCGCGACCAGCTCGGTCGACAGACGGACTTTGGTGAGTGCTGACCATGTTGGTTCATTTCCAAGAGAATATGCCAGCGAGGTGAATAAAGGATCGGCTTCAGGTCTGCATAGCTGCTCCACTCCCTAGGGTGGCTAATTTGTTCCAGTCAGAATGAGGACGAAGAAGGAAAGCGCGAGCATGTATGGGTCTCTCCTGCTGAGTGATTGTTTAGAACAATTACGAACTGCTTCGTCTTTGAACCCGTCACTGTGATTGAACATAGCCTCGCATCCTGGAAATTGTCCCACGTAAACACGTTTGTTCCACGTTTTTACAACTCAAGGGATCAAAAAGTGTCTAGTTTATCTGGGTGGTTTGTGTAGGCTCTGCCATCCATCTGTCCAGGAGCAGTACTAGTTGTGAACGTCGCCTACACGAGGTGGTGTAGACGAGCCAGCCAGTTAGAGCCAATCAGAACATCGAAGGAAGATGCGCAAGGCGTAGACTACTTAAGCGACCAGTACCACTGAAGCTTCCGAAACGTGCTAAGCGCGGGTTTTGAGAGGGGAATGGGAAAATATGCATTATAGCCGCCAATATGGGTCACAGCATTAGATGGTCCAAGAAATTTACACAGCTTTCGCGCACCGAATTTCCCCTCCTACTATTTACTACTGTTGATTTGGATAGGCGGAATAGGCGGAACAAATTGGGCACCGTTGCGAATGGGAAATCTTGGGTATGATAGTGATAGGAAGGTCAGCGCTAAAGCCCTAAAAGACTGACATGGTATTCTTCGTGTCTCTTGAGCTGGTGAGGTTCTGAAGAGCTAACAGGCGTTGCTGGCACGCGGGTGCAGTCTGGTGATCAACGGGCGCAGTATTACGCAGCAGGCGGGGGTTAAAGGTGACATGTCGTGGAGTTGATGCTCAAGGCATGAATAGCAACGGTTCGAACTTCGGAAATTCGTTGGAGGATTAGTTTGTAAAATTCTCCTCTAGAATTCTCTGTTATTGGTGGTTGGTTTCATTTCTTTGTGTTTTCAACCTCGTTTTAAACCACAATCTCGTCGTAAGGGTTGGAAAAAGACTTTTTAAAGCGTTTTTGTACAGTATACAATGTGGAGGCTGTCTGAAAGGAGGTCAGAGCGGAGCCACACTTTGAATGGGAGTTCTCCATCGCATCTGGCAGAGGTGCCGAGCAGAAGGCTGTTGCCATGTCGGCACGCTGAAGTATCCATTATTTTATCAGTAGGACGCGGTTCCTCTTGGTGAAACGACTCGTATTTGGAGCTCAGTAAATGGCTCTATGGAGTGAACGGCATTCCATTGCACTGAGGAATTGTGAGAGGTTCTCGCTGGGAACAATTCTTCCACAACTTTTCTGGGATCCCATTTCGCCGTGTCCGACACTGCTTAGTATGTGTGCTGTTTCTGCTGAGGAATGTTGAAGAGCGGCAATCTTTGCCGCTCTAACAGCTCGAGTTCAACCCTCGTCGGTTCGTGAAACTGAGATTCCTGAGCGTACCTCCTTCAGGGCTCTACGAATACTTCAAAAACAACTTATGGAGATGAAAGCAGCGAGTCTTTCCAGGTACCGTTTTCGCTCTTTCATTCTGCCGCTTATCTGCTGTGTTGCATGCTGCCCTAACGTCCTCGGCTTCTTCAGGAAGCACGGCGGAATTTCGTGCGAAGCATGGCTGGCTATTCCGTGTTCAGCTTTCTGCTGCAGATCAAGGATCGCCACAACGGAAACATCATGATTGATCTGGACGGGCATATCATCCATATCGGTAAGGCAGGCTTGCTCTATAGTTGCCAAGTTCGACGGCGATGGTGCTGCCGCATTCAGATTTCGGATTTATGTTCGAAAGCAGTCCCGGTGGAAATCTTGGATTCGAGCCGGATTTCAAGCTGAGCGAGGAAATGGTGGCGATCATGGGAGGCAAGATGGAGGCGGGGCCTTTCAGACAGTTCGCCACGCTCTGCGTGCAGGCCTACCTGGCAGTCAGGCCGTATCATAAGGTGAGTGCCGTCTCGATGAGTGCCTCTGCGTTGAGAACTGGTCCAGCCTGCGCGGCATCCAGCTCCTCTTTGAATTTGTGAACCTCTCCAGTGGGATAACAACTGCGAGACATACACGTTGAAAGTTTCCGTAAGTCGTGTGTGACCAAAGGAGTCGATTGCATAGTTGTCAGCATGTTACGCCGCCCGTTCGGTCGTGTGCATGCTTTCAGCTCTTACTTTTTGAGCAACAGAGCCGTCCATTCACCTATAGTAGAAAATTCGGTATTGAGAAACTATACGACGTTGAATTGCTGGTAATGGGTAGTAGATGATCCATGTCCGACTGTCGTTGAATCTCGGCATGCCGTTTAACAGTGGTGTAGGATGTCGCGAAGCTGTAGAGCCAAGATTGTTATCGAAGCCTTATTCGGCTTACGTTTCGGCGTAACCGCCTTTTTCAGAGCTGGAAAAGCAAAAAAAGTTTGAGAAATTACCCGTCCAAGGATCATTTCAAGCTACAGGGTTCTCAAAAATTAATGAGAGAATGAAACGAATAGGGAGTAAGGCAACCCGACTGACCTTATGGAAAAGGCTGGATGGTCACCCTCGGATGGAAAACGACTGGGTGAATGAACTCTGCCTTCGGGTCAGCCCCTAAAGCTTCGATGACAATCTTGGCTCAATAGCTTCACAACATCCTACACCACTGTTAAACAGGTAGTAGATGATTTTTGGTAGAACTGGTTTTTGGATGTTTCTGACGCTAATTTCTCTTCGGATCGGGAGCAGGATATCCGGTTGGGATATCAGATTTCTGACCAAAACCAGTTATCTGATTTGCCAAGAATCCGGTCTTGTGAAGATCACCCTTATCTGAGTTTTGTTGTTATGTCAATTAAGCCAACTCGTCTAAGTTTAGGTGATACTGCCACTGACGTTCGTTGCGTGACAGCTGTAACCGACGACCCTAGTCCGTGGTGTAAACAGGATCCGCCACCAATTCGGATAATTTGAATCCGTCACTTCTTTCAACCCGAATAAATGGATCATGCGAATAATGACGCATATGGAAATCTGGATCTTATTATTTCATAACTTTCCTAATTTCCGTAATTGCGCACCTTATTATTATTAAGATCCAGGCTTCTCATATGTATCATTATTCTCATAACCCATTTGTCCGGGTTTGAAAAAAGTGACGGATTCAAATTATCCGAATCGGTGTACGGCCCTTTTTATACACCGGATTAGGGCCGTCGGTTACGGCTGTCGTGCTACGAACGTCTGTGACAGGACCACTTAATCTTCGACGAGTTATTGGACAGCATCTCTGATCCCCAAACTAATGTTAAGACGGACGGAACCGAGCTCGCACCTTCACCGTTCTCTTTGCTTCATGCAGCGCTAATTTTTGTTCTGCTTACGAAAGAGCCAGGCTTCTGATTGCTGCGTACATTAGCGCAGGTGGAGCGGCAGAGCCGAATAGGTGTACCGTAGCCGTCGTCTTCTCCTCGACTTCGTCGACGCGTTTGAAAGTTTCACAAACCGTTCGTCACCGCCTGCCCAGCTCCGGCACTAGATCGCTGACCACGTTGCCCTCACAACCTAGATACAGGCAGCTGAATCATGGGAGATACTCGTTCCTATCAGCGAAAACGGTTTATGGAACGATCGAGACCGTGGCTAAATGCGGATTGGAAAGAGTAGTGTGACAGCTACAAGTCTGCCCTGAAGATCGTGTGGCTGGATCCTGCCTTCAATGTTGTGCTATGCATGTGCTCATTCTACGTTTTGCTGTATAGCGTTGCTAAAATGTTATTTCACCTTAAGTCCCATTCTCCTGCAGCTAGCTGAAACCCCGTTCTGTCTTCTAGAAGAGAAACAGATCAGATGACAGCTTCCACCCATTCGAGCTTCAGAAGAACCCATTACATTGATAGCGGTCTTGTATGCTGGAAACCTGAGTAAGTATTTCGTATAAAGCTTGGCACGGTAACACGTAGCGCAGAAAAATCTCTTTGTTCCTTCGCCGGCTGGGACATCTCAGGTTGGGTGCAGACGTTGTAGATACAGCTCCATTTATTTCTTTACTTCATGTAGCTTTCGCAGATAAGTCCGCGATCGCATAAGGGAAACACTAGGAAGGCATTATCGTCAATGACAAGTGGCTTCAATGGGGGTTTTGTGCTTTCTAAAGGCTGGGAGGATGTGAGCATCTCCGAGCTACCTTTTCGTACAGGGAATGGTCGTGTGTCAGAGTGAGACCGTTCTGATTTGCAGGCATTCGTGTCGCTAGTGTCCCTGATGTTGGACACCGGGCTGCCGTGTTTCCGTGGGAAGACGATCCAGCAGCTTCGAGCACGCTTCGCGCCGGAGATGAACGAGCGAGACGCGGCCAGGTCTGACAACGTTTCTGATTGCGCCGTGCCCTCAACGAGGTGATGGCTGTTTCAGATATATGCACTCAGTGATCACGAACTGTTTCCTGAACATACGCAGCAAGATGTACGATCAGCTGCAGTACATCCAGAACGAGATACCCTACTAGTCGTGCACGCAGTCGTCTCACCTCCAGCTCGGAATCTCTACGGACTTCCACTGTTCTCCCGCCATATCGTGCAGACATTCCAGTCCTTTAGTTAGCTCAGCATCAAAGTGTAGCGGATTGGGTGGAGTGTTAAACCCGTGGTAGGCGAGGACGGAAATTCTCGTGGCTTTGGCGTCCGCTAGGGGTTCTTAACTGGGTTCTAAATGCTGAAGATCTGCTCTGCCCCCCCCCCCCCCCCAACGTCCATAATTTCGGATTCGTTTAATTTCATACGTTCGTGATCTTGTATCTCAGTTCTTCGGATGCTATTATCCTTATCGGTGTAGATTAGTGTACATAGATTGTGTAGTAACTTATTTCTATTTAATAAATAATAATAATTAAACTGCGCGACGTTGTCTCATAGCCTGCTCAGCTTGCTTTAGTAGAATAAAATTTGATTCGAATTCACATCTTCTGCGTGTTAGAGTTCCGCCTGGCGCAAGAGTTTTGATTGCAGCAAAATGTCTTTTAACATTGCATGGCCTTTATATCAGCCGCTTCAGGCTTCAACATGTGTGTTAAAATTGATTTTTTTACTGCCTTGTATGTGTAGGTGAGACCACTTTCTACCGCTTCATATTTATTTATCTATACTTGCACTGAATTGTGCGCAATAACAGAGAGGTGATCAACATGGACACGGCGTAGTCAGGGTGTTGATTATGAGAAGAAGAAAAACGAAATTCCTGAACAACTCCACATTTCGCGTTTATAAATGGTGAGTGCAAACAAGAAAAAGAACCTGTTTTAAGGTTCTGGATTGGGTATTAAAACTTAAGAGAGAGAGATAACAATAGAGTTAACAAATATTGGGTTTTCGTGTCAACACTATGTCACCGAACTGTTACTGTTTCCATCGAAATTGAGAATGAAAACTCGCGAGAAAGTCTTCAATTCGCTTATCAATCGCGGTGCTCGCTGGTTACAAACGTTACCTCAGGCTTACTGGGGCCGGATTCATCAACGACTAACCCGCGGGGATAGGAGGCAGAGATATCCACGATGGACCCTGCGTCTCTGACTCTTACCTTATCTCTACCTGACTCTTATCTCTACCCCTTATACCCCGTATATCCACGGGTTTAATTGTTGATGAATCCGGCCTCTGGATGCTGAAAACGCCTAAGATTTTCGTAGAAAATGGATCTGTTCCCAGTTTTGCACTTGGATGACATGTTTTGAAGACGTTTGATTTTCCTACTGGTTTAGCAGTTTCATATGCGCCGAAACTGAAGCGGTCATCTCACTCAGTGCGTTCCTGCTCAGTACCTTCCTTCCTTCGAGAGCTGCACAGTGGACTCGCGACCAAGATCTCACCATTCTACAACGTCGTCGTCGACGTGAAGACAGGGGTTCGGCAGGGGGATACCATATCCCCGAAACTCTTCAGTGCCTTCCATGCTCGACACTCGATAAACCTTGGCATCGTTGATGTTGCAGTAGATGTTCACCACCCGTCCTTTCACCGTCCTGCGTAGTTATATGGGTAAAAGGGTGTCCTCTAATCTCTTCTCCACCAACAACAAGGTCTTGGGGAGATCCGTAACCTCTCCCTATCGGGTGGCATAAAGATCAGCATAAGCGATGAAGGTGGAGAATTCGTTATGTTCTCACACGAGTTAGATTGAGCGATCACTCGGTTACACCTCCAGGACGCATCGGTCTACAGTCGCTCTAGCCCTGAGAAGTTTAGACGACCATACCGTAGACTGAACAGAAAATGGGTGGAAGTGGCACGTTCCGCAAATCTACCTAAGGAAATGATAACGAGGTTGCGTTGCGACCACCCCGTAGGTCCGGTGTTCTATACGCTAATAAAGGCGCACAAACTCTCCCCAGATAGTGCTACTGCTGGCGACCCTTCAGTGTTCAAAGTCAGACCTATCATCAGCGATGTTGGTGGTCCCACTGATCGTATTGCCTGGTTCCTCAACCTTGTGCTTGTGCAGCTATTCCAGTTTATACCAGCCCACCTACCTAACACTAGTCATTTCCTCGAAAAGGTGGGAGAAGCTAGACTGCAGAAAGAATGTGTTGAAGTCGTTTGACGTAACGTCGCTCTACACTAACGTTTCCAACAATTGCTCATTAGAAGCAGTTCTGGAGATTCTCAATGAACACCACACAAGCGTAAACATGTGCGATCTATCTGTACTGCAAGTGGTGGGACTCTTCAATGAGTGTCTGCAATGCAACGTGTTTAGGTGGTCGGGTGAGTATCACAAGCAGATAAGAGGCCTTGCCATGGGCCAAAGACTAACTCCAGTTCTCGCGGTTGCATTCATGTCGAAAGTGGAAACAACTGTGTTGGATCGCATGCCCACCATCTACTGCTTTATCGTCTGTCAAACTCAACTCGAGATGGATACTTGCTTTGAGTTATTTAACCGGTAGTCAGCGCACATTAGATTTACCCGGGAGAAACCGAAGGAGAACTGGCTCGCTTTCCTTAATGTGCAGGTCCATCTTTCTGAGGGGTTTACCCAACCAGGTGGTACCGGAAGCCGGCAAGCAAAAACATGATTGTTCACTGCGCACCGGCTCTTCCATTCAGGATGGAAAGAGGAGTTGTTCAGAACATGTTTCGCACTGCTCGAGCGGTTTCATCTGATGCCGTGGAGGAAAGGTCCTACTCTGTAGATATGGCGCGCCACATCGCGATTTAGAATGGATATGCTCCCACTAGCAGGGCTAGTGGGCAGCCAACAACCGTTGAAGGATTGCAGCGAGAACGGTCAAAAGTGACATTCTGTGTGCCGTTCATTTCGGACACTCTGACTGCAGCCATACGTGGCTTCGTTAGGAAGGCTGGGCTGCAAGACGATAGTGGCAGTACCCCCTAGCAATCTTAAAAGGCAGCTAGTCCGAAACCGCTTGTATGACCGCCTATGCACAACACCATCATGTGATGTTTGTCCTTCTGGGAGGGCTGGTGACTGTCTAACATCTGGTGTGGTGTACCTAATCAATGTACGGAGTGTGGAGAGGAGTATGTGGGGGAACAGGTAGACCCTTGTACGTAAGGATCAAGGAGCACTTGGACGGATTGCGCAGGTCCCATATCTCTACTCCCTTGGGCGAGCACAGGGTGCGGCGGCACGCGAACAGCTTTCGGCATGAAGGTCAAGATCCTTGCGTGCGAAAATAAGATTTCGGCGCGCAGAACTCCCGAAGTGCTGTACATTGCGGCGAGGTTCCCCCCCCCCCCCCAAATCAATAGGAAGGACGAGTGCTTGGCTGTGACCCAAGAGCTGGCGCCGTACGTCGCCCTCTGCCGGTTTTGGCCTCTGTGTCGCGACCCGTTAGGTCCCCAAGGCGAGCGGTTCCATGCTCATTCACCCATCTTTCGTCCAGACAGGGTGACGGTGGACGCCTTTTGTCCACATCTAAGGCTAGCTAAGTTTTGACATCTTACAGTATCGTGTTCGTAGACTATTAGCCTTTTGGATGGGCTCTTGCAGAATAAAATGGCATTTGGGAGGGTAGTTTCTCAAATGACTTTTCCAGGCTCAGAGAAGGCGACGACGCCGAAACGTAAGCTGCAATAAAGACTTGCATACCAATCTTGGCTACGCTGCACAACCTACTCCTCTTCAGTGCCATTCTTGAAAACGTCATGCGCGAACTAGAATGGGAAGGCATGGGAGTGACGAACAACGGCGGGCAGCTGTACCAACTCCGCTGACGACTTCGTGCTCATAACACCGAGCATCATCCAGGCCAAGTGAATGCTGGCCGACTTCGATCGTGTATGTGGGAACGTTGGACTGCAGCTGAAACTTACGAAGGAGAAGTTCATGGGTGGAGAACGAGTGTCTGATGCCTCAGCCTCGCTAAACGGAACGAACATCTCCGAGTGCTCCAACTACGTGTATCTGGGTCGAAAAGTCAACATGGCCAACGACCTAATGTCTTAGCTTAGCAGGGGGAAAAGAAAGCCTTGAGGAGCTTTCAAGAGCGTCGAAGAAGTCGTGAAGAAGACGAAGAACGTCCGGCTCCGTGCCCACCTTTTCGACTCCACTGTTCTTCCTGTGCTAACATACGCCTCAGAGATCTGGGCCATACGAAAGCAGGATGAACACGCGATCAGCGTCGCCCAGCGTGGAATCGAGAGAGCGATGCTCGGAGTGACACGACTCACGCAAGTGAGAGAAGGCCTCCGGAGTTCCGAGCCTCGCAGACGTTCGAAGATCAGAGATGCTGTCGCGTGGACCAAGTTCTCGAAAATTAGGTGGGGCGGCCACGTAATGCACTTCGCAGACACCCGCTGGACGAGAGCCGTCACCGACTGGATTCCGCGGGATATCAAGAGAACTCCAGGACGCACACCATCGCGTTGGTCGGACTTCTTCGTGAAAGCTCTGGACGACCGATATGACGCTCTTCGTGTCCCTCGAGAGAGGAGGATCCATTGGAGCACTCTGGCACGTGACAGGGACGAATGGAGGCGCTGATGGCTCCCGCTCGAGCAAGTCGATGATCAACGGGACGGTAGGTGATACAGGTGATACAGGAAGCTCTAGCACGTGCACCGATACTGGGGATATTCCAATATTGGGAAAGCGCGGAATGGAAGTCTTTCATAATTTTCAGTTATGCGGCCAGAATCGGCGAGGAGCGGTCCTAGCTCAACAGGATAGGATGGATTTTTGCATCCGCTATTTTTCGCATCGAAATCATTCTATTTTGCAGAACGGAACTATCATGGAACAGACAAGGAAGCACTGGCTCTAATTTTTAGCGCCAAAAAATCCACCGCTTGATTTCTGGCATTTCAACAATAGTGCGGGCAGGTCACTCAGCATTAATATCGTTGTTCAAGCGGACACATGTTTCATCACGCGTTTTACTGTGGGCGTTGGAAATACAACGGTACAATCTCCAAATGGAACATGTGAGAAGTGCCATAAACTGCGTAGCAGATGTGCTTTCCACAGGGGATGTTGGATCTCCGGAACGAAGAAACCCAACTCTGGATAAGGATAAAGGATGAAGGACGGCGTTACTCAATCTCAAAAGGGATTGAGTATTCTAGCGCATTCTACTTCTACGGGATGTCGTGGAGGCGACATGAATGCGTATTTGGCCATACAATGACTTGCGGGGGCTAGCCGATGAATAAGTCAGCGCTTTATCCTCCCCAGACAAGTCTGGTATCAATCATCGACCTCGAAGGGATGGAAGGCTTGGTTGGCCTGGGTGGGAAATCCGAACCAGGAACCTGATATCGGGTGCACGCGACAGTTGCACCTCCCTCCGACTGCGCTACACGCGCCCGTTGGATCTCCGGAACGAAGAAACCCAACTCTGGATAGCGGACGAAAATGTAGTCTGCTCACTTTAGGAAGAACATGGGTAGCTCAGAGAACTGCGGGAAGACCCGGATTTTAGCCACCTAACGATTACAGTTGAAAGCAGTCAAACCGAGGAGGTTAAACTCTCGAGATATGAGAAGGTGCTCAGTTCTGTTGATTTTGTTATTAAGAAGGGAAAACTCCGTCTCATGAACAAGAACGGTTCGTTAGCTATAATTGTCCCATGATCGCACCGTCGCGATGACTTCAATGAAGCGCATCCCGTTGTTCTAGGCGGAAATTTCAAAGGCAGGAAAATGTTCGATGAGCTGAAAAAGTCTGTATTTTGGCCTGGCATGCGGGAAGACCTGTTGGTGCGAAACTTCCGGACAGTGTTTTTTTTTGTTGTTGATAACAGCACTGGAAGAGGAGTACCACTATTACGACCTGTAAAGTTAGAAGACCACTGGGGGACCCAACCTTATAGAAATAGGATTGACAACGCGCGGTATTCATTACATTGTCACTCTTATAGATCACTTTACAAAGTATATGGAAGCTTATTCTATCTCAGATAAAAGGGCTGAAGCAGTCGCAGAAGCTATTTTTAGCAACTGGATTTGTGCTGTTCGAATATGCTCGGAAGCCCTTCTTTCATGCCGAGGAAGTGAATTCAAGAATATCGTGATCGCAGCACTTTGTAAGTACACGGGAATTGAGCAAAAATTCACAAAAGGTTACTTCCCAAGGAGAACGGATTGACGGAGCGCGCCAACAGAACTATAGTGAGAACGCTAAAAAGAAGACCACACTACGAACAGAATGGGACGAGAGTCTTCCGAAAATAGTGTACGAGTATAACGCTTCGACGCATAGAGCAGCCGGCTAAAGCCGACAATTTTTGCTGTACGGGTCTGACCCTAGGTACTATACTTCGGACCGAATCGAATAATTTCGAATGAATATTCGAATAAATTCGAATATTCGAATATTCATTATTCGAATATTCGGTGAGGTCCAAAATTCGAATATATTCATTATTCGAATATTCGATGAGGCCAAAAATTCGAAAATATTCATTATTCGAATATTCGCTGAGGCCCAAAATTCGAATATATTCGTTATTCGACTATTCGACGTGTCCCAAAATTCGAATATATTCGAATATATTCGACGCTACTGCGATAGACTACTGGGAGTCAGTTTTTGCGCATTCTGGATATAAATCACATAAAGTCAAGTATATGAAAAACCAAGAATATATTTGAGCTCAGCAGCTCGAGCTCTATCGTTTGGTATACATATTTCATATGGAGCCATGAAATTATTCGAAATGGGAAACATGTTTAATGTAAGGAAATTGTAAGGGGATGAAAGCCTGTAGGGAGATGGGACGTAGGCTACGGTAGAAGAAAAGGATAGCCAATCCACGGGAGATTGATTAGGTCACCCAGTAACGCCTAGCCTTGTCTTACCCGACGCCATTGGGCCCCACTAAAACTACCCGTGCAGGAGTTTGCCCACTGGCTATCGGGACCCCCATTAAGCCATCACTTAGAGCCCCCGCAACCCAGAGAGTACAGGAAAACGCCCTCCCGGGTTGACAGTGGTGTTTGGGCTCGGTGGTGCTCGGCCGTCAGGCTGACACCTGCCCTCTTTACTTTTGGTGTCATTGCACCTAATATTTATGTATGAAATTGTAATAAACTAATGCGAGGATTAAACGTTTTGTCCGTAAACTTACACTGCATAAATAAAATGAAATAACAAGTAATAACACCGGGCGTTCACCCGCTACACTGTCGAACACAGTGGGCGCTCGGGGTTATTATATGGAGGTCCCGGCTCGCATTGGTTTATTTTGCCTATTTTTGATCGGTTTCCTCGTCCTTTCTTCCACCACTCTATTTGTGTTCTCTCTAATTTTCAAAAAAGGAAAGATGTTAATGCTGCATGAGTTTTTTACACTTCCTTCTAGTGTCACTGCGTAAGTGCCCGGCACAATTTAATAAAATATAGGCCATAAGAATATTTTCTTATAATTTTTTCATACTGTTACTTAGAGAAGTAACAGTATTTAAAAAAGGCATTCACTTTTCAAGATAAGAAGTTCACAGCAAGTTGTCTGAACCTCATAAATTTCTGCTTATGCTCAAATTGCTCTCATGTCCCTTGATTTGAATACTATGCCGCCACGTTTTCTCCATTTTTGCGATCTATTGTTCCTTTTCTCATAAAGAAAAGAGAGCGCTAATGTCACACCCCTGCTCCACCTCTACTCCGCGAGGAAAAAAATATTCCATTCATTTGTGTGACAGGGAGAAAAATCCCTCTAATCCGGTATTTGAGCAGTGTTACGTTAAGTCCTGGCCAGGCTACGCCACCCTCGCGGTAAAGTACTACTAATAAATGTACTGTGGTCGTATTTGTTAATGAAGCGCACAACAAAATTCATTTTGAAGTAAGGCGATGAAAATATACAGTTTAAGAATAAGTAAAACCGAGCAAGCAAAGCACGATTAACACTAGTTGTCTCTCTCTCCACCGTTCTCTCATTTCATATTCTACTATCCACATTCTATACCGGAATTGTCTCACTTTTCGTTTCGTCCCCAATAAATTTTAGAGGTACAATAGTGCCAACTATAAAAGCAACTTACTGTGACATCTTGCCAATCGACTCATCCAGCATCAACTCAGTCTTCACAAAGGACAAAGGAAACGTGATCTTTACACTTAAAATTTTTTCAACTCAAATTTTTTGTCATCTTATTTTTTCTTCATTTCTTCTTACTTTTGGTAAGAAAGGAAGTGCTGGTTAACACATCGCTTGGACTTGTTTTCGCAGTTCAAAAAATTTCGACCTTACATTGACGGCGCGAAAACAATTGTCATAACAGACCACGCGCCATTAAAATCTCTTCTTCACAGGAGAGATCTTACTGGTCGACTCGCCAAATACCAAACCGCGATACAGGAATATGATATCACGATAACTTATCGGCCCGGTAAAAGCAACATGGTTTGTGACGCACTTTCTAGACACCTTCCCATTAACCACACGGATATAGTAATCAACACGGTCACATCCCAACTATTTACCTTAGATAAAGTATGCGAAGAACAACAAAACTGTTCCCGCACATCTCTCATTAGAGAAAGTCTTCAGGCCAACCCAAATAACCCCGCATTTTCCAATTATTTCATCGCTAACAACATACTATATTATGTCCCCATGAAAGTAAACCAAGATCCCGTTATAGTCTTGCCAGACAACTCTAGCCTTAGAGCTACTCTGATCAAACAAATTCACTCATCCCAAATGGGAATGGCCCATCTTGGCGTCAGAAAGACCCTTACTGCTGTTTCGAAAATTGCTATATGGAATAAAATGACCCACGATGTAACCGCCGTGGTATCACAGTGCCCCCAATGTCAGAAACGTAAAGACCCCAATGCATATCGAATCAACGAACCGTTATGCAATTTTGACCTGCCAGTACGTCCTTGGGAAAGAGTCCACTCAGACGTGATTGGACCACTAGCTCAAACCCTGGATGGTAACAAGTTCATAATTGTTTTTGTCGATGCATTCTCGAAATATATAGTAGCTGAACCCATACCAGACCAAAAGGCGCTTACAATAATAAATACATTCATGAATCGCTTCGTGTCTCGTTTCGGACCACCAGCGCTCTTGGTAACCGATCAAGGCACAAATTTCATGAGTGACATTTTCCGTTCTACTCTTAAAAACCTTAAAATCGCTCATAAAACTAGCACTCCGTATCATCATGAAAGTAACGGACAAGTCGAGCGCGCAAATCGCACCATTGAAGAACTTATATCCATGGCCATAGCTACACGTAACGATGAATGGGACAATGTTATGTTCTTAGCTATTCATGCATATAATTGCGCAGAGAACTCCACCACTAAGCACTCTCCGTACACTGTGATTCATGGCTACGAGCCATTCAACATCTTCCGTAATTCCTTGGAACTACCTGTTCGCAAATTTGCATCAGAAACAGACTATGCAAATCAACTGACCCCAATGCTTCGTGCTATTTGGAAAACAACTCAAGCAATTTTGGAGATAGCACAGCAAGAACAAAAACGTCACTACGATTTGAGGAACCGCACACAACCCTCAAATTTGCAAATAGGTCAGCAAGTTTTGGTACGGCAAGACATTGGAAACAAAATAGCATCTCGTTTTCAAGGTCCCTTTGTCATTGTGGACATAGAGCGTCCCAATATTACCATTCTCGATGGACGTCGAGAACGCACGGTCCACATGGACAGGGTAAAATTGTATAACTCTGACGGAGAATAGCTGCAAAGTTTCTTCTAGCCACAAACCCGCACCCTTTTGCGGACTTCGAAACCCAATTTTCTCTTTCTTCTCTATTTTTTACGACTTCCTGCAAATTTTCTACGTTACAAAATCGTGCCGTCACTGCGCAACGCGATTTCGCGCAATTGAGCACAGCTCTAAAATACTCAAGTAATCAGCCACAGACTAACGACATTTAAACTTGTAGTTGGAAGCGATCGATAAACATAGGAGCGCAAAACGCTCTTATAACGGTACATCACGGACATAGTGTCACCTTCGTTCTAGTTCACACTACCTTCATGGAACAGCTTCACAAATTACATAATAAGTTAGCAGTTAAGTATCTATTCGAGCACAAAACCAAGGCGACAAACTGTCAGTCTTTGCATTTAGTAAGAGAACTCGTGTCCATGCTTCATATACAAAAACAAGGCTTTACGTTTGCAACAAATCCAAAACTCACTACTTTTATACAACTAGAAGAGAAAAGCAGCTCTACATCAACCAGGAGTTGTTTCAACTATAACAACAAGTAACCCAGCTCCTGTTCCATGATCCCAACACCAGGGGAAGAACAAATCACCACCTGGTTGGCTGTTTTGTGATCCGGAAAGTTGCATATGCATATCGAGTAGTGTTTTGGATTCCTTCTCGTAGCCTTCATCACTTATACCTATACGGACCACGAGTGCTTTTACTTCGAAGCACCATGTTTTGGCCTCCATCCGCTACTTAACTCTGCCTTTTGTGTAATATAACTGAATCTAGTTCCATAAATTTTCTTCACATGCCACGATAAGGACACCGTGTCTACCAAATGTACGTATTTTGACAACTGTCGTTTTTTAACGAGTTACTGTCCTTAATCTCGGGCTACATTGATTTTGATCTGAGTGCATTATTTACGTCTCTAATGCGCGCACAGTGACGCCATGATAAATCTCACAACTCGGTCTCATACTAATACTGTGTGAGATTCCTTTATCTTTATTGGAACATATGATACTATGCACATGCAACTATGACAGACAAGGGTAATGGCAGTCGAAACTCCAAGACAATATTATTTGAAACGAAAACTAGTCTACGCGAAACTAATTATTCCGTATATCTTTTATCAATACCTCAATATCTCCATCCTCTTTCTTATTTACGGTATCACACATAACACCACTGGTTGTGAGTTGTTTTTAGTTTTGTATTTTTTGTTCCTTGCAACAGCTCTCACTTATACTTACAGCCACTCAGGACGACTCAACACCTTTCACCATCACCACAACTCAACTGCGATGACCCTCTACACATCGGAACAACACTGATCTCTCTCTCATTCGATTAGCTTATCAACCACTCATCCCATCCCGTATAACCTAGGACCCGGGGACCGGGTCTCTTTCGCCGCCGTGGATGTAAGGAAATTGTAAGGGGATGAAAGCCTGTAGGGAGATGGGACGTAGGCTACGGTAGAAGAAAAGGATAGCCAATCCACGGGAGATTGATTAGGTCACCCAGTAACGCCTAGCCTTGTCTTACCCGACGCCATTGGGCCCCACTAAAACTACCCGTGCAGGAGTTTGCCCACTGGCTATCGGGACCCCCATTAAGCCATCACTTAGAGCCCCCGCAACCCAGAGAGTACAGGAAAACGCCCTCCCGGGTTGACAGTGGTGTTTGGGCTCGGTGGTGCTCGGCCGTCAGGCTGACACCTGCCCTCTTTACTTTTGGTGTCATTGCACCTAATATTTATGTATGAAATTGTAATAAACTAATGCGAGGATTAAACGTTTTGTCCGTAAACTTACACTGCATAAATAAAATGAAATAACAAGTAATAACACCGGGCGTTCACCCGCTACACTGTCGAACACAGTGGGCGCTCGGGGTTATTATATTAATTACCCAAGCGAAGGCCGACCAATGGACTTGAGAAACATGAACGATGCGGCCAAGGTCGACCTCTGTCGAAAGTACTTCATCGTCGGTTTGTTTGGTCTACTGTTGTTGCGGCTTAAGAACACATTCTGGTTCTTTGGTTGAGGCTTTCTTCGACCGCAATCACCGGCCACCAATACCAATCGGAAGTATGTCACGCTAAGTGCCATAGGAGCAATCATCTGGTTAATAGCAATATGTGTCTGGGAGACCATCTTCCAGTCGTACCGTTCGAGAAGTGTCGCATGGGCAGACTATTTGACATTCATCTTCTCAGTCGGAAGGGTATAATAATAATTCATTATTCGAATATTCGACGAGGCCCTAAATTCGAATATATTCATTATTCGAATATTCGGCTGCGATCTCACCCCAAATTGCCACAGCATCATTCATCCTTCTCAAAGTCCTTTTCTGTGATTCACTTGTAGGAGACCTTATTTCTCAGCTTAACGGCGAGGTGTTTCCTCACTCAATTGTTGTTTTTTCTTGTCCGGGTTTGTAACATAAAACATCATATACATATTAACATAATGCCTTTAAATAACATGTCGTGTTTGAGATTACATTTATTTCTGTATTTGCTTTACGAGGGTCATTAGAAGCCGTAGAATATCTACAATTTCAACCAAAATATTCTTTATTGATAAATTTTGTGGCTAGAAGCCGTAGAATGTTTACAATTTCAACCAAAGTATTCGCTATTGATAAATTTTGTGGCACTATGTCAGCTGTGCGTTACGGTCGGAATTCATTAAGATTAGAAGAGTTTGGATTTGAAAATTGAAGACACGATCATAAAGAAGAATTTAGAAAAGGCATTTAGCCTAGGGCTCAATTTGACTTTCATTTCAAATACATCTGTCGTATACTTCGGACCGAATCGAATAATGTCGAATGAATATTCGAATAAATTCGAGTATTCGAATATTCATTATTCGAATATTCGGTGAGGCCCAAAATTCGAAAATATTCATTATTCGAATATTCGACGAGGCCCTAAATTCGAATATATTCATTATTCGAATATTCGACAAGGTCCAAAATTCGAATATATTCATTATTCGAATATTCGACAAGGTCCAAAATTCGAATATATTCATTATTCGACTATTCGGTTTTTCGTGAAACCGAATATATTCGATTATTCGTTTATTCGAAAATTTTTTGGAAGGACACAAGTATAGTGGGCACGGAGTCGCACGTTCTTCTTCTTCACGACTTCTTCGACGCTCTTGAAAGCTCCCCAAGCCGCTCGTTTCCTCCTGCTCAGCTCTGGTGCTAGGTCGTTGGCCATGTTGACTTCGCGACCCAGATACACATAGCTGGAGCATTCGGAGATGTTCGTTCCGTTGAGCGAGAAAGGAGCATCAGAAACTTGTCCGTTCCTCATGAACGTCGTCTTCGTAAGACTCAGCTGCAGTCCAACGTTCCCACATACACGATCGAAGTTGGCCAGCATTCGCTCCGCCTGACTGATGCTCGGTGTTATGAGCATGATGTCGTCAGCGAAGCGCCGATGGTGCAGCTGCCGGCCGTCGACTTTCATTCTCATGTCTTCCCATTTTAGTTCGCGCATGACGTTTTCGAGGGTGGCGCTGAAGAGCTTCGGGGATAAGGTATCCCACTGCCAAACCCCTCTCTTCACGTCGATGACGACGTCGTTGTAGAATGGAGAGATCTTGGTCGTGAATCCACTGTACAGCTCTCGAAGGACTCTGATGTACTGAGAACGCCCTGGGTGAGCAGGGCTTCCATGACCGCTTCAGTCTCGACGGAGTCGAATGCCTTCTTCAGGTCGATGAACGTAAGGCACAGCGGCAGCTTGTACTCTCGCGACACTTCGATGAGCTTCGTAATGGTGTGTATGTGGTCGATCGTGCTGAATCCTCTCAGGAATTCTGCTTGTTCGCATGGCTTTCTTTCGTCTAGCGTTCTGCTGATCCTATTCAGGATTAGGGGTGTAATGAAATCAGAAATTTCGTAAATCGTAAATCGTAAACCGTAAATCGTAACAAGAAAAGAGACTCAAAGATGGTCTCGGAGAAAACGATCCATGGATTGCGCCACCAAAAACAAGAGAGGTTGTTTTCGTTCTTCATAGCAAACAAATATGTACCTTCGTTCTCTTTCGGTGTATAAATTGATACCACTGCTTTCAGAGAGAAAAGTGCTTGCGAATCAAAAGAGTCGTACTGGCATACTTACCACATCACAATCGCATGTAAATTCACATTCTTATCCTTGGATTCGACTATCACATCTTTTCGACATTTTCTCACCGGTAAATTAAGCGAATACGTTGTGAAATCGTTGTGAGCTCGATGTCAGGGCTAATTCCCCGTTACAAGTTAAAGGGCAAGTGCTGCAAAACTAGATGATAAATGGCACCACTAGCGACGCTGAACCAAAATTAAAGGGAGTCCGTACGAAGAAAATGAAGAACCGGCAACCTTCAATGTTCTGGATAGAAAGGTTTGGTACTGAGAAGTGCTGTCAAAAGATGCATTGCAGTCTATATTAATCTAGAAGTACAGAGTATTCTAGAACATGTCGTCACTGCCTTATAGCTCACCTTAAACAGCAGAAGCACAAAATTCTTCTGTCTGCTCACAAGGCGCTGAACCAAAGACGGCTTTTATGAAAAGTAGAAATTCACCGGATTTGAAACTTTTAATCTTAACGTTTTTCTTTTTTTATCTCAACGCGTTTCGGAGCTTGAACCGTGATAGAGAATCATGAATTATTAACCATTAAGTAACTCCCTGCCTTGCCTTCAACCGATACCTTCACTTTAATGGACCAGGGGGGTTATTTGTTGTGCTGATCACGCATCTGGCATCCGTCATTCGTATTACGCTGGAGTAGGATAAGTTACAGTAGGTTGGGGTGCCTAATGATGGTAGGGTGATGGTCAGCGTTTTCGCATAAGCTTTATCTATAGGGATTATCTGGGAGTGTTCGTCACGAATCTGACCCTCAGTTGACAATTTAGAGTGAGATGAATGTGTAGGAGATGTGTACTAAGCAAATTGGTGAAGGAGGCAGCGGTCATGAAAAAGTGCAAAAAAGTGCATAGCCCAGAGTCTAACATATGGCCTAGCAGCAGTGACGCAGCGTCGCACCCTGCTAAGCCACCGATTCGCATGTTGAAAAGATTTATTGAATGCCTCAGATCTATTTAAATTAGGGGGGGGGGAGGAGGGGCAGCGCTAAGGTTACATTTGCGCTCAGCTCCAGGGATGTGCGTTAAATTTTGCGGTAAAATTTTAACGACTATATTTTAAGGAAAAAATTTTGAGCTAAAATCGGTAAAATCGGTAAGTTCGTTAAATGAAGTTTCCCTTAGCTGCAGACAGTTTGGCTGCATCCTTTTAATATGTAGATCACCAGCTCTTGAGGAGGTTGAGGAGTGCGCGACGTGCCGGCGACTCACTAGACGTTCCGAACAAGTTGTCCAACGTGAGAACGCCTATGATAAACTTACGGAAGTGAAGAACACATTCATGCAAAAGTATGCAGCAGGATTTTAAGTTTCACAAAAAATGGTTTGGCACTCACAGCACGACCCGTCACCTGCGTGACGCGGCAGTATACCAAAGGTCTTTCCGTAGGTTAGTGATATGGCAAGGTCACGCGAAGCGCGCAATTGCGAAAGACGCCGTTAGGCGTATCGGAGCACTGGTTTCTTAATACGCCTGTTCACTTAGCTTCTCGAAAGCAGTCCAGCTTCTGGAAGAATCTAAAGTTCTATGCACCTTAGAAGGGTTGAACGTTTTTGAGTGTTTAATTTGTTCTGAGAAAACCTTTTATGCAAGACTTACTCTTGCTAAGTAGATCTTTACAGCCCAACATTTCCCTATACTGCCGTAAATGTTTCGGAAAACTATAGAATGTTTTAATGACGAATTCAGGTCAGGCAGTAACCACAGCGAGTTGTTTGGTATAGTTTGTCTTCGGAGGATATTTACGAAGTCCATAGATGTTCCAGTTTTACAAAATGGTTCCTTTTGTCCCGCCAGGACCTGTTCTTATTGCACACTACAGTAGAGAACCAAATGAACAGCCACAGACCGTTGATCAAACATTAATCGAATCAAATTCTACTGCATTGAGTATTTCCGTCTTCCCCCACACCAAGTAATATAGATTTCAACTGTTAAGCGTTTTCTCCTGTGGCTTTCAAAAGAAACACATAAGAAACACACGTGGTTAAAAGGCCGCTTCTCGCCCTACAATGACAGCTGCTCATCTTGTCTCCATCCTTCTTAATTCCTCCAAATAGAATTGGCTACTGTCTATCACTCTCTTACGACGTTTCAGCAATTCACCACTCTGATTTTCTTCTTGAAGCACATGGTACAATATTGTACAGTACATTTGCCTACAGTTCGAATATGTTTTGGGTCTCTCAATTTCCTCCTATTCTTGTACAGTACATTTTGGGCTGATGACCGATATTATATAGGTTGTCCGGAAAGTTTTCAGACTAATGTCGGAGAACATTATATAGTTAATAACTTTATTAACAACCACTATCATTCAACAAATATTCACCATTATGATCTATCCCAAATTGCCATCTTTCTGGTAGAGAGCGAATACCACGAGCGATGAACTCCGGAGGCTTGGACAGCAAGAAGCTGTTGACACCACTTTTGACTTCCTCCAGATTTGCGATTTTTTTCCAACTAAGAAAGACTGCATGGTAGTCACCTGGTGCCAGATCCAGGTGAGTACGGCGGATGGGGTAACAGTTCAGTCCCGAGTTCTCTAATTTCTTCTGCGCATTCTTTGCTGTGTGTGGTCTGGCGCAATCCATGAGAAGAACTTTTCCTCTCCTGAGATTGCGATTACGTAGGATTTCGCTCATTTTCTCCAGATGACAGCAAAACAAGTTTGAGTCTACCATGGAACCGGTAGGAACCAAATCCCAGAATGTCGGGCCACTGATGTCCCACCAGGCTTCGTTGGAGCAAGTCATTGAAGCTCAGCCAGTGCTTCCGACGGACCAAATTGTCGAAGACGTAACACTTTTCATCAATCGTGATGTACGGTGACGGTTCAGGAGAGAAGCGCAGATATCAACACGCTTACGTTTGTTCTGAGACGTTAGAGCATATGTTACGACTCGAGGCAGCTCCGCGACTTTGCCTGAAGACCGAAGGGCACTGTGTACTGCGGACTTAGGGGTATTTGTACAGAAAGACCAGGTCAAGCATCGCAGCTGGCGTGCACGAGCTGTCTGTTCTGTATATGTGCTCGACCTGTGCATCGGGAATCCTTGAGCGATTCGTCACCGTTGTCGAACTGGCGGTACCATTGAAGCACGTGGCCTGCGAAGAGGTTTGCTCCTTCATTGTCTCCTGTAGAAAGCGAAGGGCCTCGTACACGGATCGGCAGGAGCGATACTGTAGAAGGAGAGCTGGTCGGTAAAGCTCTTTCTTGTCGTGCATTAAGTGTTCAGTATTTACCAGCATCAAACCAATTTCATGACCTATCCCCTGAAGTGTATGTGTTTGTGTGCATTTACAGTATCGTTGTTGATATGGTACAGTGCAAACACGATCCATTGAGAGGTAACCCAAATGAAAGGATAAAATGGCTACATTTGCTTGCTAAAGGCATTAATCGTGTACAAATTGACTCCTGTGGCCACGAAAGCACATAATAATAACGACCCGATGTGTGCAAAAACTATGGCGAAACCGAGGGTCGAACCGTATAACCCACTCGGCCGGCGGAGAGGCCACATCGCTATCCACTACGTCAGCCAATCACAATTGGTTGGTTGGCGGCAAGGCATGATGAGCTTCGCGCTCACGCTTACACACGCCTTCTTTCGACTTCAGAAGAGCATTCTGAAAAAATTAACTACAGTTTTGAACTCCCTACGCGGGACCCTACATTGTGTAAAAATTGCATCTCAAAAGCTCACCGGCACTTTAGAGGCTCTTCATCTGAGTTCGCACGGGCGCCATAGTATCATATGGTAGTAGCTAAAGCTCTGGAACAAACTCAGTGGAGGTCGTGGAGACGCAAGAATCCCTTGTCCTCCTCCGACCAGGATAGATCCAATGTCCCTATGTAAAGCAAAGTTAGCAACCTAAGGGTGCCTGACGACAAGTCGTCTCCTTTGACGGATTCCGCGCCCCATTTCGACTGCCGTGCGCGCGCTCTGGGTCTCCTCCTTTCCCGGGCTATTTCTCTGGGTTTCCTGATTTTCAGGGTCTTCCTAGGAATCAGCGCTTCCAGCCTTCTTCATGGGCTTGCGGTCATTCGAGCGGCAGTGCGCGTCCGGGAAGGGTTGTTAGGAGGGGTTTCGTTCTGCGCGTGTTTCTTGGTCATGGTTTCTCCCGTCTTACTCCTTGCGCGTACCTTGGGGTTCTTATTGTGTTCATAATTTGTTGTGTTCGTTGTTTTCAGTGTACTCTTTTGTATTCATGCATATCTTAGTGTTGTAATCGATTTGTCTTGTGCTCATGTCCTGTTATCTCTCATATATCTTGTTCGTATGTTACTCTATACATATATGTTTCGTTTATCTCTTATATGATATCGGCGCTGTTCCTATTCGTATCATTTTGGTCTCTATTTGTGTTTGCATAGTATCTTCTATGTTTATCATCACGTTATGCATGTTATTGCCTTATCTCATTGTAGTGCATTGCCATCGATGCTTTTAATGTGTTGTTTCGTTCGCGAACGCGTGTTATTTATGTATTATTTAAAATAAAGGTTTAATTACCCAAGTTTGAGGTGACTTCCTCTGGTCGCATCAACTACTTATTCCGCGTGGCAGCATCATCATCATCATTTTCATTAGCGTCTGTCCCGCTTGGTGGCGGGGTCCGCTCTTCTGGTGTGGTGACGCCAATTCTCCCGATCAAATGCTTGATCAGGGTGCACACCAGCCATCTCTAAGTCCAAGCGCAACGTATCTAGCCAACGTTGCTTCGGGCGTCCTCTGGGCCGCTTTCCAGGGACCACAAGATTCAGGCCAATCTTACACACGGTGTCGTCGTTAGCGCGAAGGACGTGGCCGTACCATCGAAGACGAGCGGCATATTTCCGCGTGGCAGCATATTTCTATGTATTCATCTGGAGTCACCCTCAGTGCCTATAGAACTCTGATCTAGAAATCTGGAGTTCCAGGCCAGACCTAAGTTTAATAAAAGGACAAAGGATAAGGGATGGCGTTACGCAACCCCTTTCGGGATGTGACACGCCTCCTAGTTACATGGCATGCCGTGGAGGCGATTTGAATACGTATTTCGGCTTACAATGACTTGCGGTGGGCAGCGTTTTATGTTTTGTGTTCTACTGTTCTCCAGTACTACTTTGAATAGTTTTCTTATTCTGTTTCACGTGTGTGCCATGTATCCACGCTATGAATGAATGAATAAATAATTTCTTCTATGGGAAGGTGAGTAGCATCGCTTCTTTGAAGGATCACATGTAGCTTCTCTTGGCACAATACATTCAGATCGCACCCGTAGCGAACGAGGGCCTACACTATGTACATTAACTAGCCATAGTGAACGCCCCAAACCAAACAGCGGAGCAGGCTTCCCTTCGTCGGTCCTGGAGAGCAAACTACTATGACGTACCCTTGATCGCGTCGACGAACGGACACCTGCGGTGCACCTGCTACACTGTTACCGTAGGTTAACTGGACTGGGTGTTTGCCTCATGTGGGAAGAAGGAATAAAAGAGAAACCGAAGGAACAATCAGCTGAGCTGAGAATGAAGACGGAAAGACCAACGAGCAACTCCAAGAAGAAGAACAAGGGGACAATCAACATTCACCAAGCAGGGGCATTCCCATGAGCCGTGGCCTACCGATCCCAACAGAGGATCAAGCCCGATTCAGCATGGTAAGAAGTCCTCAGGAATGTCGAGTTATCATCATCTGCGATAAGACCGAAAGTGTATATTGTCGAGTAGATAGTAGTCAATACACTTTCATGATAGCGCACTGCATCGGCGGATCGGTGAACGAAGACGTATGCAGAACTTGATGTTCGCGCCGAAACTCAGACATAGACTTTCTTCCATTTATCTTATTGCTACTACTACTAATACACTTTACTACAATGCTATTTAATAGTTGCAGATCGGTGGAACCGAAATCGAGCGGTGGTTACGTGCAACAACAGAATAATCTCGTCGATCAGCGGGATACTCGCCTCGGGTTCACCTAAGGACTAACAAGGAAGGCCTACGAGCTTTCCTCAAAGATTCTCAACAATACCTATATGGTCTTGTATGGCATCGGACAAGGACCACAGAACTGTTTTGTTTTTGCTGCGGCCCACTGAGTGGTTCGAAAATGTCAAAAAAAATTGTATCACTTCAGAGCGGGCTGATAAGGCATAAATGACACCTGGAATGACCCTGTCGTGATCAGAACCTAGCCTACAAAAGGTATGGAGCTCAAAACAAAGTTAGATTATAGTAATATGGTAATATACGACGTTTCCTAGTCGAAGCTGCGGGGTACATTCAAGTGATTCATTCGCATCGATGGTGGCAGTGACTGGATGGCCAAGTGGATAACGATGTAGATGTCTGGTCCTATTTTTACAAAAGAAAACTACATTTTTATTCTTTTTATTCTTCTCGCAATCTTCACTTTCAATTCAGGTGACTGTTACCAAGTACAGCATACACCTCGAGTGATTGGACGCTTTGCTGTCTATTTCTTCCTCACCACTCTCATATACACTTACGGGAGACATTGCTGATAGGGGCGCTCGCACTCACTCTCTCAACTCTAGAGATTGAAAAAGATCTTTCCTCCCAAATTCATCTATAGGGTTATTTGGAGTGCAGATCATCAATCTGGCAAACATTTTCGGTGAAACGATAGATTACAGAAGGTAAGGATGGGTATCCTACTATTTATAAAGGAGCCGTGTGTGTGTGCGTGTTTCCGTCCGTCACAACTGGAGTGGGGGCAATGCGTATTGGAAGCGATTGTTGAACACGGACGTGCCTGGCGATGCCGTAGACCTGCCGAATACGTCGGCAACCGTGCATGGCGAACCGTAGACGTCCCGAACACGTCGGTAACCGTGCCTGGGCATTTAGATGATCATCGACGGGAGGGGTTTTTGGAGGCAATCGATATCGATCGATATTATCGATTTTTTGTGGATGTCGTTCAGGCGGCACGAAACTTTACCCCTAGGGGTAATCGAGGTCGCTGAACACGAATCTGAAGTTCGTTTTTGAACTGTCGATCGCCATCAATCAATATTGGGCAAATAACCGTTTTTGTGGATGTCGTCCATTTTTTCGCTTTTTTCTAACTTGCCCTAATCGACGTAGTTAAGATGTTCTCCTGAAGAAACCATGACAAAGGTGTCAACTACAATTGATGATGAGAAGTTATTTCCACGGCAAAGCCGTCAAAAAGCCGTCGGTGCGGCCGAGAGGATTATACGCAGAATAACCGGCACAGCTCTCTTTCATGACTCCAAAGGTCGATGAAAGGTCCAAAAGAACAATTTCGCTCAAACATCGCTCATGGGTTTATTTAGGATGCTGATCACGGATATGATATCTGTTTTTAAAATTTCGTTTTACGGCAGGTTGCGGTAGATATGGGTGAGTAAAGCTGTATACGTTGATAGAATTGCTTTCCTCCAAATGTGGTCTTCTCCAATGTGGTCTTCTCCAATGTTCGACTGTGAGATGCAAGGTAGTGCAGGAAAAAACAAAATTTAGAAAAAGATGGCAGATTCGTGGTCAGCGGCTTAAATGATTCCCATATGCGAAGCCAGGGAGAATTTGGTGGTCATGACCTAGTCACCCTTATTCACCGCTACCCAATAATACGGTACCCTACTGAAGCCAAAATGTGCTCTTCTATTTGCAAAGACAGGAGCCCTCCACAGGACAAATCACATGGACACCCCGAAATCGAACCCACGACCCTCTCCCGTGAGTCCGCGTCCCTATCCACTCGGCCATCCAGTCGCTTCCACCATCGATGCAAATGAATTAGTTGAATGTACCCAGCAGCTTCGTCTAGGAAACGTCGTAAATTATCATATTGCTATAAAATAACTTTGATTCGAGCTCCAAACCTTTTGTAGGCTAAGTTCTGAGAACGACAGGGTCATTTCAGGAGTCACTTCTGCCTTATGAGCCCGCTCTGATGTGATACCATTTTTTGCCATTTTCGGACCACCCGCTGGCCCGTATCAAAAGCAAAACAGATCTGTGATCCTCGTCCGATGCCCTACAAGACTAGATAGGTCACGTTGAGAATCTTTGGGGAAACTTCATGGGCTTCCTTTGTAAGGCCTATCACAAGAATGTAACCACTTCAAATCCATCTGTGTAAGCGTTTCGGCTGTATGAAATTCGTCGCGCAATGCAATTTTGATCCACGGGTGGCAGGTCGAGATGCAACGTGTCGGATGAACTGACACAGCCGACCATGACTTAGTCCAGCTCTCCAACTGCTCCGACTGATTGTTTGAGCACAGAGTGAGCTTTGTGCTGCGCTGTTTCAGGAGAAACGTCGTTCTCCCTTCTTCCTGGCACCGAGACGACCAGCAGCAGGGTTGGGTTTTGCAGACTTTTGGTTAGACAAAATTGCAAGAAGAAAATATCTGTTTTTGATCCATTCAACACAACTCGATTTTGAGAGAAATCAACTTTTGCCAAGTTCAGTACTGCTTGGTACCTTGTTGCTTAGTGCGTAAGAGGCGGTCAAAGCTCATTCTTATGTGAGTCCTCTGGGGGTATCTGAAATGCTCTTCAACTCACGTGCCGCCTGGAACCGCCACATAGAGCAATAAAGAAGGTAAAAGAAGCAATTCTTCTGAGCTAATTAGAATGCTCATAATTCTCAAATCAAGAATCCTTCAAAGAGTGATGAATACTATACTTGAATTGTTATTGTTTTTTGCAAACCCATTAAGTGCGGACCACTAAATGGGTTTTTGTTTAAACTTTTCCATTAATAGCTGTTCTGGATATTGTGGTGCACATCATTATAGTATTCGCTTGAAGTGATACTTGAAACGAATCCGTTGAGTAAGGCGATGAAATGGAATTGAACACGTGAACAAGCTTCGCTTTTCTAGACGAGTAAGCTCAGTCCCTTATGTCACAGTTGTTGTGGAATTCAAGACCACTGTTGCAGCAATCATCTCGGCTTGCGTTTGTGTCAAAATCAGTGTACATAGTTGTGACTAATTTCCGAGACTCTTAAGACAAGCCCGTTGCGTTTTCTTATAGTCCAGTGAATTGAGCCTTCTCAATATATTGGAAAGAGCTTCAGTCCAGCTGCGAACATGGTGCGCAGCAAGTACTTAAGACGACCCCTTCCAAAAGACCGATGCTCGAAGCGCTCCCAAGAATAGAAAGCTCTCGAAGCTGAGGGCCCCATTTCCGAACACGCCCTTCATAACGACCCCAGCTGGAAACTGCCTCGATGTCAAACTAGTGGTTGATCCCAGTTTAGAGGCTCATAATGAAGAACGCGACCTCGACCAATCTACAGAGCAACACTGACGTTTTTAAGCCAGTTAGTGAGTTTGGTGACAGTAAAGAGATACGGAGGAAGCACATCAAAGAGGTCGATCAGCATTGTGGAGGTTCATGTCATCGTGTTCAGCTTGTTCTCGTCGACGTAGGCTCGGAATGATGGCACACCGCTGAACGGACCTCGGCGGATCGCGTCGATGTATTCGTTCATTGACCGCTCGTCGTACCACCGCTTCTCGTACGGATTGCCGCCTAGAAAGGCAACCTTTTTTTCTAGAGAATACGACACACATGCTGTTGCCTGATTTTGAGAGAAGGTCATAGGGTGCAATCCCAAAAAGGGCATCTTGTAGTGGGGACTTGCGTTCTACCCTCGTCCTCTTGGCGTGTCTAAACCGCAGACTCTACTGGAAAGGCAAAATGCTAACAAAATCATTAAAACAAGAACAACAAGAACAGCAAACGGCGCAAATAGGGTCCGGGGGGGCCACCACAGCATGGCGCGGCGGGCCGGCGTGGCGAGTAACTACATACAGTGAATGTAAATGCAGTTTTATCTCCTCGTTTCGATTATAGATCCGCGTCTTATGTGCTTCCTAATTGGACAAGGGAGGGAACTCCAGGATGTAGGCAATTTTGACACGGATGCGTCACTTGAGCCACACCCTGGAGTCTCTTCCCCTGCCCAAATCTGTGCTCTCCTCCGCATCAGCGCAGAACACAGCTACAGCATTATTTGTTTGTTTTCTTTACTATCAGTGTGCCTTGTCTCGTTTTCTTGATGTTGGTGACACTTTTTATAAGGTGACCCCCGGATCCTAGAAAAAGAACGCCCAGGCGTCTCCGGTCACCTCTACATCTCGCCCCGCGGTGAATCAGTCGACGCGCACGCAGTCGGGACCCCGGGAGTTTAAATGGGAATAACCGCTGGAACCTTTTCATGCTTCTATAACTAAATTTTTTCAATATTCCAGCGACTGGACCGGCTCTTTTCACGGGAGCGTATCAGAAAGCAATTTTATACGTTATATGGTATGTGTTTATCTTCAAATGCTATGTATTTACAAGTGACTATGGAGTGGCCCCTCCCCTTAGGATTGCACCGGTCGTAGGACCTCTAAACGCCCCCACATACTTCTGCGGCAAAGCCGCGGCCCTATCCTTGACCATAGGGCAGGGACGCAGAGTTCGCCGCCGGCGGCGTCCCTGCCCTATGATTCGTCCCTACCCTATCCTTAACCATAGCGGCGAGCGGCGTGGTCCCCGAAGGCTATTGTAGGACTCCAGGACCTAACTCCAATGCGACGTCGCGCTCTAGCCGCGTGCGACGTCACGGCTCTGAAACGCGGACATGCGGCTCGGTGACGCATGGTTAGCCGCGGAGCACGAAATGTTCCCAGTGTTTAAGCTCCCAGACCATATTTCTAGCAAGGAACTTAAGATCCCACAGAATGTGGTGGGCAACAGTCTGCAGTAGCACAATTGATCCGAGAATGGGTGATAGTGACCTTTTCCGTGTGTAACCATAATCACGGGTAAAAATTGACCGAAAAAGTTGTAGTTGGCAAATAATGACGCTAGAAACCATCCACATGACCAAGATTCCTGTATAAACTGTCGCCGATCGTCCTATTGAAACCACATTCATATACCATTTCCAAGAAACGTTGAAATAAGGCAAAGGCGTACCGCATGTCTCTGTAGGAAGCGTTTCTAGGGAAGCATCGGACCGCAACAACTCGTCCAATTTCGTCGCGCACCGTGCGCGACGTCAGGGGGGTTCGCGCGGCATTGAAGTTATGTCTGCCCCCGCTGTTGTAGTTCACGACGGCTCTCACCCGCAGTGCCAGGAGCTGCGGGTGAGTGAAACCCGGCGTGATAGATGGGTGTCGATTGTAATTCATCTATATTGAAACCATTTTTGACGAATCATCTCGGAGCTCGACAACCAACGATATAATCACCGTTAGTGTCGACAATTGGAGGCGTTTGGAGTCCTGCATTCAAAACGTTACGCAAAAAAAAACCTTAGCACGTAATTATGTAGCCTTAATTGCACTGGAAATCTTCTGGCATTCCAGTCACGAATTAGCCGTGTGAGGTTTATCGAAAACCCTTGCACAGAAAAGCAACAACCGTTGTTTTTAGTATGAGCTATAACTGCATAGGAGCTGTCATCACAAGGGCTGCCACATTATCTTCGAGCTGCTTGTTAACCGAGGAACTTTTAGTGGAGGTAGAACGACAAAAGTGAGCACAAGCGCAAAATGGTGCAGAATTGTTGAGTAGTGTTCTATTAGATTTAGAGGTTTACATTCATGAACTCCTACCTTGGCTTAGAAAACGCTCCTTCGCAAAACAAAAAGCGTTTTGCCCACTACATCTCTGACATTTTTAGAGGTCGCAACTGCCGGCATAAGTACGAAGTATTGCGTACAGTATCCCTCGCAGCGCCGCATTACCCGCCGTTGTCATGCCGGGTACGCGGCACCCGCAAGACTCTTCTGCCGGCCATAGAGAAGTCGAATTGAGTCAGTAGTCAGCTCGTTAGACAGTTCATGGATAGTATAGCCCACCATTGGAATTGAAAGATTGGAACATGTATAGACCTTCCACCGCTAATATAAAGGCACAGTGACGGCCACAATTTTGTTCAATAGTAGCCCATTTCGTCTGCTTCGCCAACTCTTGATTCTGTTATAACACCCTCACTGTAATTATTCACCCTTAATAGGGGAGATTACCATAAAAACCTCGTTTGGCATACTATTAACTCCTAAAGGATTTATCATGCCGAGGTTTTACGAAGGGAGAAGCTTTGTTTAGTTCATTCCTAATGTTACTCCTATTTTCTCCAGGCAAACCAACGCAAACCTCGGGTTCCTGGCTAGATCTCTAGTGAGATAACAGTAGATGCAGACTCACAAGACGACTTAGATGTTTTAGAGATGTTTATAGTTGTAAAGGAGTGCTTATTTTACGCGAAATTTTTCACGTAATAGATTCTCTTAATAACAGTAGATGGCTATAGAAAATTAAGGGTTTGTTCACAGTCTGTATGTAAGATAATCAAATAGATGAGCTTGGTCTATAAGAGAATATCAGCCACACGGTTTTCAGCCCACAGCTTTGGCTGAGGTATTCTCTTTGTTTCAACATTTTCTCACAATTCTTCTAAGGAAAATGTCCTCAGATAATTCAACAAGTGCCTGATGGCTTTTTTTCGACAATTCGGCAATCTTTGATTAATGCCGATGCTAGAGAGTTTAATTGCCCAAGTTTTAGGTCAAAAGAAAGCCGCTTGTTTCAGTTATGGTGAAGTCCCGCGTGACGAATTTAGTAAGCTGTCAGTTCTAATATTCGAACGAAGGACCAAAACGACTCAAGAAGAGCCTTGCTACTTCAGTGGGAGTTGATCTGTGCAGATTATTCGCTTTCGACGACCATCCTATGCGTATTGCGTAGGTGCTGAAAGCGGCGAAAGGGCTGAAAGCGGCAAAACCGCAGCACCTTCTCGTTAGGGGTAAGGAAGAATGTGTGCCTTTACTACTTCCGTATATCGTATATCAGAGGAGATCATTGAGGGGATTCGCGAATTCTTGCTCAAGACTGATCTACAAAGCTCTGTGAGAGTGATGAACGTCCCGCCCAAAAAGTTCACTTCAACCGTTTGTACGACAGGTTCAGCACCCTCTCTCTTGCGTTATCTCAAATGGGAGACCACTTCGGGCGATATTTCACCACACGCTCGCTGTGGTAACGGGACATAGGGAAACGATTAAGGAGCGCGTGGATGGTCTCAGAAAGTCCATTATGTCTACTCCTAGACAGCGTACTGTTCGGAACCACGAAGGTGTCGCTGGTGTTTGTACGTGTGAAGGTAGAGCCCTTGATGACTTCCGCCCGTCTGGGCAGCACCTACACAGCAACGACGATGACAGATGTTGGGTACACAACCTTTGAGGTGGCTGTCACGATACTGGCAGCGCGACATATCGGCATGCACAGCACTCGAGGCATCTTGGATCGCTGGACCAAAAATCAACGGCAGGGAAGAGTGCACCTCAGCGACGCAGAAGCTGGCGCTGCTCATCCCCCCGGGGTTTGAATACATGCCAGAACCGTAACATCAAGGGAAACCCTGTGGAAACCAGTCTAACTGGGAACGATCCCGAACGTATGTTTGAACGACGAAAATGAATACCATTGCAATAATCTCCACCCTCCAAATAATGGGAAAGTGTCTTTCTGTTTTGCTTAGTCCTTCAACACAAGGAGCCAGGGGTCCTCGAAGTTCACTTTGAAATCGAACTGCTCGCGCGTATTCTCGTGCTGTGTACCACATGTGTTACGTACGTGTTCTGCAAGAGCTCATCGGTTTTTCCTATATAGGAGACTTTGTACTTCGGTTCAGTTCTTTGGCGGGATCATTGAGCCCCCAACTGTTGACAGTAATAGAGCAGCAGCAATCACGAGCAGCGTACTAGACATTGGATACGACGTCGATTCGGATAACTCGGATCCATAATTTTTTCAAACCCTGGTTAAATGGGTTGTGCCAGCAATGGTATTTTTGAAAAGCCCAGGGGCCGGATTCATCAACGACTTACAGCAATTTAACGGAGAAAATACAGCCGAAATTCCAAGCGCGGCTTATAAACAAGCGATATGGCGAAATGTTTCGCCGTATCGCTTGATAAGCCGCGCTATCAGGGATTTCGCCGTGTTTTCTCCGTAAAATGGATGTATGCCGTTGATGAATCCAGCCCCAGATCTCAAGGATATTCAGATACAGGTGTTTTTTATCAGGTCGGATTGTGGGATATCCTATCCTACTATATGTATATAGAGGAGTTAGTGGTTGTCAGTCTGTCCGTCCGTCTGTCCGTCCGTCTGACCTTTCCTAGAAGTCGAGTAGCAGGCGTCCGTCTTCAGATGAGGTGCCACCCACGCCGTGTCGAGACCGTCAGAAGAAGTGTCACCGATGTCGCGCAAAGGGCGTTCGAGTTCAAAAGATATGCCTACGACGTTGCTCAACAGGTGTTCGGATTTAGAAGATGTGTCACCGACGTCGTGCAACAGGCGCTCGGATTCAAAACGCATGTCAGCGATGTCGCGCATTGGGTGTTTGGGTTCAGAAGAGGTGTCAATGATGTCGCGTCATAGGTGTCTGAGGTCAGAAGAGGTACTATAGATTTCATGCGAGCGGTGTCTCGGTTTAGAAGAGGTGTCACCGATGTCATGCAAGTGGTGTCTGGGTTCGGAAGAGGTGTCACCTATGTCGCTCAAGGGGTGTCCGGATTCCGAACACGTGTAATGTGAGACCACTAAAGACGAGACCAGTAAGCGGGGGTCCAGTGGCGGGTGGGAGGACCAGCGAAGGGAGGAGGTGGGAGTGGGGTACCAGTAAGAGTAGAACCTTTAATGGGAGCCAGTGAATGGGGACAATAAAGAGTACC
Organism: Heligmosomoides polygyrus polygyrus; assembly: GCA_947396885.1. Taxonomy (NCBI): domain Eukaryota; kingdom Metazoa; phylum Nematoda; class Chromadorea; order Rhabditida; family Heligmosomidae; genus Heligmosomoides; species Heligmosomoides polygyrus. Next base: position 35,632,967 of record OX377203.1, read on the forward strand.
ACTAAGATGAGTGTTGGGGCGGTAGTAAAGGGAGGGGGAGCGAACGGGAAGCAGTGAAGTGGGAAAGTTCTGTGAAGAAGGAACCGGTAAAAGACGAATCATTAAAAGAGGACCAGTGAAGAGGGGAGCAGTGAAGGTAGGACCAGTAATGGCGGCCAGTGAAGGGGAGGGGACAGTAAAAGGGAACAGTGAAGGTGCGACCAGTAATGGGGAGCTATGAATGGGGGTGGGGCAGTAAAGGAGGGACCATTAATGGGGACCAGTGAAGGGGAGCAATAAAAGTTACCGCTTAGGTGAGGGGAGACAGTAAGGGGGGGGGGGCAAAAAGGGGGGACAAATGGGAACCAGTGAAGTGGGAGAGTCCTGTGAAGGGGGGAGGGACCAGTAAAGGGAGAACCAGTGAAGGTGGACCAGTAATAGGAAGGGGATCAGTGGAAGGAACCTGTAAGGGCGGACCAGTACTTCTTCTCTCTATCGTCCAACATGTATGTGACAGGAACATCGGACAACGTGCGTCTAGATCAAGAAGATGTGCCACAAATCAAACATTGCGAAGCATGTATTGGATTTTCAGATGACCTTTAAAAGGCAGCGAACGTGTGCGTGTACATGCCTATGCTCACTACATTTTTTCTCCTGTGGCTGCACATGGGTAAGGGGATATTGTGTATTGTCGGGGTTGAGGGGGAGGGGGGGGGGAGGGTGGGGGTAGGGCGAATGACTTCGGGAATCGGAGGATTATTATTGCCGTCTGATATTTAGCGGTATAGCGGCTCTCAGAAGATTATCACAATCTGTTCCTCACCACGTAGAGAATGTGTACTTCGTAGAATAAATCGGCGTAAGTGCGACAGAGGATGGATGAGCTTCATAGAAACAGTTTTCAAGATTGTGCTCTACTGTCCCGCTTTCCTCTAGAACCAGTTTTTCACTGTAACGCGAGTAAGAAGGCCTAGATTTCTCGGGGTTTGGGGGTGAAGCCCCCAACCAGACATTTGGCGGCCGTTATGCCGCTGAACGTCTGGTTTCAGATAACTGATTTTGACCAGAAATGTGATGCCCTGTCGGATTCGAATATCCAATCTAAGTACGATGATGGATCAGTCATTTGGATCACAAGAAATACTTTCTTGTCAAAGATGCTCTTATCCGAATCTCTCCAAGATGCGTCGCTTTTCAAAGCTGCTATAATTCGATTATTCTTTTCAACTGGAATTGAAAAAATGTCTGTTTTGAATATTCCGAATCGACGTCGGATCCAATGTCTACAGCATACCATGGCACCAGACTAAAAGTCGAGAATGAATGCCTATACGTCGTCACCTAGCATGTGCCCAAGGAAGGACAGCTGATTGTTTTGCGAGTCCACTGGTAGTCTACTGGCCGTCAAGGTGTGCAACAAGACGTACTCATGATTTTGGTGGCTACTGCGATCCCAGCAGGCCAGTGATTGTAGCTCACCGTCATTCTTCCCCGGAGATCCACGCCGTGATGATCTTGAAACACATCTGGTGAGTTCACCATTTAGAAACTGTTTAAGACAGATAGATCTTTCATTAAAGGTAGGAGTGGAGAGATACCTGACAAAAAGTTGGCCACAAAAAGTTTCATTCGATCGCCCGCCTGCATCGTGTGCGGCGGCGGTCCTGCGCGCTCTGCTAGACGTTCTTCCTTCCCAGGCCATCTCTACCCTAGCGTCAGCAGTTGGCTGGCTATTTCTGCCACTTCTACCCAGTGCGTATTTCTTTCTGTTCAATCTGCCGTATTCCTACTGCAACTACAATCATTACCGGCAGGACTGTTTCCGATATTTCGTTTACTGGATCGATTTCGTCTGATCCCTTGTGGCAGGGATAACCACTTTGTCTTCAGATTTTCCACCTCTCGCGGTAAATTTGCCTTCTTGTTGCTCAGTGGACGCTCAGGAAACTCCTCTGTCTTCGCGTTTACTTCAAGGCAATCGCAATCTTATAGTCTTCGAGACACTGAGCTTAAATTGGTAGATGATGTACGAGATTTAGGCTTTATGATAACTAACAATTTGAATTTCAGTAAACATTATAAGAAGTTGGCAAACAAGGCAAATCATCGAATCTACAATCTTTTCAAAATTTTGAAGACCAACGACCCCCAAGTACTGCTGCGTGGTCTCCCAACACTTTACAAAAGAAGGAAACTAGCTGACCCCTTAATGATTTATAAAATTCTCACTGGGAAAGTGTCTATAGACCCAATAACTTTCTTTGGTCATCCACTGTCAAGAAGTAGGAGAGGAAAAACAATTGTGTACGTCTCTGTTGCTAGAACACGGATTAGATCATGTTTCGTCACTTACAGGTGTCTGAATGTGATGAACTCGTTACTAGCCAAAAGTGACAATCTTCTTAGTTTGTCGAAAAGTGCATTTAAACGTTCGTTATGCGAAACGTCACCTTCGATCCGCATTAATCTTCTCGTTTTTTTTGCAAGCTTTATTTCGTTTCGGATGTGTTCATTGTATAATATATTGCTGCCTGTTGAATGCATGCTTTAAATAAATAAATAAATAAATAAATAAATAAATAAATAAAGGCAGACCGATCAAGCACTTCTGCAAGGAGTCTTTCCTCGTTGAGCAGTCGGACGGCGGTGGATCACTTGATGATGCTGTGGCGTTATTGATTCGTGATCCATAGATGCCTGCTCATCACAAGACGATTCTTCGCCATCTACTTGAAAAGGTTAACCGCACCGAGGAGTTTCTTACCAACAACCAGGAATTGGAGAAATGACTCCAATGTGAAATCGGCTAGAAAACTCGCTTGCAGAGAGAAGTCGATGTCTTAAAGGAAGCACAGGAGCAGAGAGCTCAGCCCATCTAAAAATTCTTATGCTGTGAGTTCTTTAGGTCTTAGTTGTTGTGATGAGAAACAGAGGTTGAGGTCAATGGTTGTTGCCGGCGTAGAAGAATCTCGTAATTCTTGTGCTATCGATCACATTTCGCATGATATGGATGTATTAAGAAAATATTTGATTTTCTTTCGGTAGACTGCATGGCCGTTACATTGTATCGTATGGGTAAATTTATTGATACTCGTCTTAGGTTACTGAAAATTGTACTGCCTAACTCTTATTTGCCAACCTCTTGCTTAGGAGAGCGCAGCCTTTTCTGTACCACGTGTGTTCATAAGGCCATCGGTCTCAAAGGCGGAGAGAGAGCGTCGTAGAATTAGTAGGCAATCTTTAAGCAATGTAGGGCAGAAGCAACGTCCTATGAGCCCTACTGCGGATTGTGAACCAAATGTTACTGCGTCTGTATCTGGTCCATCTGCTCCAGTATCTGCTATGCTTGTTAACAAAATACCACTGATGCTTCTAATGCTCAATTATCGGGAAACGTGAGGTCTCCTTCGGAAGGGTCTTTCCTTGCTAGGACTGTAGAATGTATTGCAGCTAATATTCGCTCCGTAGGAGAGAATAAGAACGCTTTGACTACTTGTATTCAGGAACAACGTGTCGATACATGTGCCCTTACTGAGACATGACTTAGGCTTTGATTCGGGCTCTTGGGGAAGTGGCTTCTTCAGTACCGGACGCGTCTTTTGAATAGACGCCGAAAAAACCGCACTTTTGCGGTTTTTGCGTCTTTTTGCTATAACTCGCCAAATGGTCATTCGTTTGAAAAACCAGAAGTATATTTGAGCTCAGGAGATCGAGCTCTATCGTTTGGTATATACATTTTATATGAAAGATCAAAAATGGCCAAAATTGAAAACTTGCGCTCCATTGAGAAGGCTGGACGCGGACGAGTTGTCGGCCGCAAGGCGTCGGAAACCGTTGCATGCTCACAATTCCTCTAATTTGAGGTTTTTTGAGAAACGTACCGTTCGATTCGTTGGTACCGTTCGATTCGTCTCTTGGAGATCTACACAACCATGTACACAACTTCGCCAAACCACCGCATTTTAGCGCCTTCTCGATCGTTTCCCCTTGGCAGTCTAGGATCAATCCAGCGCACTGCTCAGAGCTGATGAACTTCGTCTTCTTCACGTTCAGCCGTAGGCCGTTGTCTGCGAGGGCTCTCTGCCACAGCTGCACCTTCTCCGCCAACTTCTCCTGGCTGTCGGCTACTAGAGCAATGTCGCCCGTGTAAAGGATCGTTCTGAGAGAGCCTTCCTCAAGGTGGTTCACTATAGAGCCAAGCCTCAGCAGGAAGAGGAACGACCCTTGGTGTACCCCCACTGTGATGTCTACTTTCCTTGTCATCCCGTGTGGAGTTCGTATCGCCGCTTTCGAGCCCTCGTACATGTCCATTATGACCGTGATCAGACGATCCGGGACACCCCTCCCTCGAAGGGCATCCCAGATTACGGCCCGAGCTAGCCTGTCGTAGGCCTTCTCCAGGTCCAGGAATGCCAGGTTGCAGAGTTTTCGTTTCTCCCGATATTTCTCCATCACCTGACGAGCGATGAAGATGGCGTCTGTGGTGGACCTCTCAGGCATGAAGCCCCACTGCACCTGGGAGATGGGTACCATCTCCCTCAGCCTTGAGTCGACCAGTCGTTCATAGATCTTCATCGCGTGTGAGATCAGTTTGATCCCTCGGTAGTTGGAGCATTCGGAAGCGTCTCCCTTCTGTTAGAAGATGGCGACTATGGTGCTGTTCCTCCAGTCATCCGGCATCTTACCTTCTTTCGTGATTCTGTTGAGGAACTGCGTCAGCCAGTTGATCCCGAGGTCCCCGAGCACCTTCCAAGCCTCTACTGGCACACCGTCAGGCCCTGCTGCCCTTCCGAGTTTCATCTTCCCTATGGCCTTGCGAACCTCTTCTTGCGTCCTGGATGGGATGGGTCCTTCCGTTGGTTGTTCTTCCTCGGCCTCCCGACGAGAGAACTCCTCGTTCAGGAGTTCCTTGAAGTACTTCTCCCATCTCTCTCTGACCTCGACCGGCTTCCGTAACACCCTACCGTCAGCACTCTTCACAGTCTTCACTACTCAAATGTCGAGGCTAGCTCTATGACACGCCTTGGCCAGGCGGATGGCGAACTTCTCTCCCTCTGGCCCGTCTAGTTTCTCGTACAGGGCATCCATTTCCGCGTTCTTTGCCTTCGCTACAGCTGTTTTTGCCAGCCTCTTCAGCATCCTGTAGCCTGTGAGATGCTCGGGTGCCCTCGTATTCTGCCACAGCTTTTAGGCCTCCTTCTTCCTCTTCACCGCAGCCTGCACCTCTTCGTTCCAGAACCATGCCGATTTATCCCCTCTGCTTCCTCCCTTTGTTTCTCCCAGGGTTTCCTTGGCACATCTCAGGATTGTTTGGGCTACCCTCCTCCAGGTCTCATTCACGGGACCAGCTGAATCTGGAAGGCCTGCTTCGAGCACTGCCCTTCGTACCTCGTTCCGCTCTGAACCCCGCAGTCTCCACCATCGGATCCTGGGTTCCGTCCTTACTTTGGGCCTGGTGGGTAGAGGTATGCTAAGGTCGGCTACCAAGAGTCTATTCTGTGATGCCATGTCTTCTCCCGGAAAACAATATACTACATGTAAGCCTAGAGCAGCTGGTATAGAGGTTATGCTGTCACATGATGTTCTGTTGCGTTCAGAACTCTCGCGCCATACAGGACTTCTACCTGCACTCTCTGCTTCTCGAGCAGGATTATAGCAACAGCACTGTTTGATCACATACAACATCCTGACATCGTGGAAGAGTGCTGAGAGGTCGCTGCAATGGGCATGGCGGATGCGGCGCGCGATTTAACAGCGCTGGTAGCGTAATGGTCTAACATCTTGCCTGGAAGGTAGAGAGTTCAGGTAAATGTCCAGCTTGGTGCAAGAGTTTTGATGGCAACTAAAGATCATGTAGCATCAGGTTACACAGTTTCGTTGTTGATTATGTCGAACTACTCCTCGTGCTCACATATTCCTCACGCATGTCTGTCATACTTATGAATATAGCAGAGAGAATCTCTGAATATGCAGAACCACATTAATATACTAAAGTTGTTTTATGCCTTCACATCTTCTCGTAGCCACACATGTTATCGCTATAGTCATTGTTAGTCATTGAATGCGATTTTTGATAAATCTGTCTGTAAAAGAGTGCAAAAAGGTCAGCTCCGGTTAGGACTCCCTTTATAACGCGGATTTTCCCTGTTCCCTTCAAACGCGTTATAACGAGAGGGGACTGTATATCACCGCATCAACTTTTTTCCAGAACCACACCATTGGATAGATCATCCGTAGAGGATTCAAAGGCCCGCAATTATATTCGGATCAAGAACTTCGAAGAAAGTTACGGAAAAACGGCTAAAACGTCCGGAAAGGCGGCTAAACTCGCACAGATCTCAAAATTCTCAAACTCTACGAACGAAATTTCCGTCTATTCCGCCCAACAACCAAAAGATAGGAGCGATATTGTAGCTGCGAGATTATCGTGGGTAAATTTGGAGCGGCACTGCGTCTTCACTACCTCAGAGGTACAGAAGAATTTTTTCCCAATCTCTGTCAAGGAGGGGTATCCGGTGTGCTGATCACGAATGTGATATCCGTTTTTTAAATTCCGACAATTACGGCTGTTTAGGGTAGATGCGGCGAGGAGCCTGGTGGAGAGAGGATACAAGGGGTTCCTGCACTGCCCACACCGATCAATCAACAGTGACTCCTACTCCATGGCAGTACCAAAAGAGTACAAGGTCCTTCGTCACAGCGGTCCTTCATCAATAGATAAATGATGTGCGGCACATGTCTGGTAACGACGAATGGACGCTCATTCTTGTGGACTAATGCCATCTTGCACTGCTCGCATTTGCTGCTGCTTTATTGTTTCGATGTATGTAGTAGGATAGTTGGAAGGGCTCATATTCCATCGAGTCAGGGATCCAGCCAAAAATCTGCAGCAAAATGCGAAAGGCCATGTACATATAGGGAGGGAAACTGATGAATAGCTCTTACTGAACATGCATTTGGGGCCTTATACTGGAATATATGGCTGCGAAACGTTGGGAGGTGATAAATACCAGACAAGGAATAAGCAATAGAAATGCATGAATTTAGCAAGGTATGGGAGTTGGACACCTGGGTCCGGATTCATCAAAGTTACTGCAGTAACTTTAACGGAGAATTGTAAGCGAAAGCTCAGATAACGCAGCCTATCAAGCGATATGGTGAGCGATAAGCCGCGTCATTTGAGCTTTCGCTTACAATTCCCCGTTAAAGTTACTGCAGTAACTTTGATGAATCCGGCCCCTGGTCTTCCACCTAAAACCACCGCTTCCAGTAGAGCCTTTCGCCAAATCAACACACTTGGGACATAACACGTGCGTACGCGCCGACGGTGTGACCCCATAGTAAACTTTGAGGGCCCTTAGTTTCTTGGGTTCAATTACTCAGCAAAAGCGAATCATATTTTTCTGCTATCTAGAGGGTGGAGATAGGAGCCGAGTTAGCCTAGTGGTTAGTAGTGTACTTTCATGCACAAACGGTCACAGGTTCGACTCCCGGCTACGGCACGCCATGCTCTGCAAAAATTGCAAAAATGGCAACGGTTCCAGCGGCAGGCCCATGTTGACAGGCCGGCTGATGGAGAAACCTCGTCACAAAACCATGATCACAAGTCGCAATAGAATCAGTGTAAAGGCTCTAGGACGTCACCGGGAAATGACGCACAGAACCCCCGCCCGAGTTCTGTGGTCAGTATGCGAGGGCTACCGAGGGCCGAACGACCTCGGCTAAAGAAGCTAGTTCGACTGGGGACTCTGAATGTGGGAACGCTGACCGGAAGATCTAGAGAAATGGTTGACCTGATGAAGCGCAGAAGGATACAAGTCCTGTGTCTGCAGGAAACGCGATGGAAAGGGGCGAAAGCCAGGGAGATCGGAGAAGGGGTCAAGCTGTGCTACAACGGAGAGGACACCAAGAGGAACGGGGTAGGGATAGCTGTCGCGAACTCCCTCAAGGATTCAGTAGCGGCTATCCAAAGAATAAACGACCGCATCATGTCACTGCGGCTGGACACGAAGGATGGTTACTGGACCATCATGTCTGTCTACGCTCCGCAGACCAAATGCTTCGAGCACGACAAGGATGACTTCTACCTCTCGCTCGAGGAAGCCATAAGGTCCGTACCAGAAGGCGACTACCTCTCCATAGCAGGGGACATAAACGGGCATGTGGGGAGTGGCAGAAGAGGAGTGGAAGGGTTCATGGAGGTAAAGGGATCGGCCTGATTAACCCGGATGGAGAACGAATTCTCGATCTGGCTATCGCCCACGACCTGGCTGTCTGTAGCACCTTCTTCGCGAAGAGGGAGAGCCAGAAGGTGACCTATGCTAGCGGAGGAAGAAGGACGGAAGTCGACCACATCCTGGTTTGAAGGCCTGCCCTGAAAACAGCCCGGGATGTGAAGGTCATTCCGAGAGAAGACATGGCATCACGGCATAGACTCTTGGTAGCCGACCTTAGCATACCTCTACCCACCAGGTCCAAAGTGAGGACGGAACCCAGGATCCGATGGTGGAGACTGCGGGGTTCAGAGCGGAACGAGATACGAAGGGCAGTGCTCGAAGCAGGCCTTCCAGATCCAGCTGGTCCCGTGAATGAGACCTAGAGGAGGGTAGCCCAAACAATCCTGAGATGTGCCAAGGAAACCCTGGAAAAAACAAAGGGAGGAAGCAGAGGGATAAATCGGCATGGTTCTGGAACGAAGAGGTGAAGGCTGTGGTGAAGAGGAAGAAGGAGGCCTACAAGCTGTGGCAGAAGACGAGGGCACCCGAGCGTCTCAGAGGCTACAGGATGCTGAAGAGGCTTGCAAAAACAGCTCTAGCGAGGGCAAAGAACGCGGAAATGGATGCCCTGTACGAGAAACTAGACGGGCCAGAGGGAGAGAAGTTCGCCATCCGCCTGGCCAAGGCGTGTCATAGAGCTAGCCTCGACATTCGAGTAGTGAAGACTGTGAAGAGTGCTGACGGTAGGGTGTTACGGAAGCCGGTCGAGGTCAGAGAGAGATGGGAGGAGTACTTCAAGGAACTCCTGAACGAGGAGTTCCCTCGTCGGGAAGCCGAGGAAGAACAACCAACGGAAGGACCCATCCCACCCTGGACGCAAGAAGAGGTTCGCAAGGCCATAGGGAAGATGAAACTCGGAAAGGCAGCAGGGCCTGACGGTGTGCCAGTAGAGGCTTGGAAGGTGCTCGGGGACCTCGGAATCAACTGGCTGACGCAGTTCCTCAACAGAATCACGAAAGAAGGTAAGATGCCGGATGACTGGAGGAACAGCACCATAGTCTCCATCTTCAAGCAGAAGGGAGACGCTTCCGAATGCTCCAACTACCGAGGGATCAAACTGATCTTACACGCGATGAAGATCTATGAACGACTGGTCGACTCAAGGCTGAGGGAGATGGTACCCATCTCCCAGGTGCAGTGGGGCTTCATGCCTGAGAGGTCCACCACAGACGCCATCTTCATCGCTCGTCAGGTGATGGAGAAATATCGGGAGAAACGAAAACCCTGCTACCTGGCATTCCTGGACCTGGAGAAGGCCTACGACAGGCCTGCTCGGGCCGTAATCTGGAATGCCGTTCGAGGGAGGGGTGTCCCGGAACGTCTCATCACGATCATAAGGGACATGTACGAGGGCTCGAAACCGGCGATACGAACTCCACACGGGGTGACAAGGAAGGTAGACATCACAGTGGGGGTACACTAAGGGTCGGCTCTGAGCCCGTTCCTCTTCCTGCTGACACTTGACTCTATAGTGAACCATCTTGAGGTGGGCCCTCTCAGAACGATCCTTTACACGGACGACATTGCCCTAGTAGCTGACAACCAGGAGAAGTTGGAGGAGAAGGTGCAGCTGTGGCAGAGAGCCCTCGCAGACAACGGCCTACGGCTGAACGTGAAGAAGACGAAGTTCATCAGCTCTGAGCAGTGCGCTGGATTGATCCTAGACTGCCAAGGGGAAACGATGGAGAAGGCGGAAGAATTCCGCTACCTCGGAAGTGACCTATCCGAGGAAGGAAATGTGGACCAGGTGGTCAGGGGACGGATAAACGCAGCCATACTCAAGTGGAGGGAGTCCACAGGGATCCTCTGCGACCGTAGATGCTCCAGGACGCTCAAAGGCAAGCTCTATAGAACAGTTGTGAGACCTGCCCTCCTCTACGGCGCAGGAGCGGCAACTGCACGCGGCGGAGATGAGGATGCTGAGGTGAGTATGTGGATGGACCCGTCGGGACAGGGTGTGAAACGAGGATGTTAGGGCAGTGATGAAGACAGCCCCGATCCAGCTGAACATGAGAGAGCAGCGCCTGAGGTGGTATGGACACGTCCTCAGAAGACCAGAGGATCACCCCACAAGGTTGGCCCTAGATTTCGAGGCACCCGGAAAGCGTCCGAGAGGGGCCCCAAGGTAAAGATGGAAAGACGTTATCAAGAGAGAAGAATCTAGAGGGTGGAGATTCCAGCAATAGTATTCCTTTCCGCTGTTCAGACATACGCTTGAGACCCTTCCCAGGTAAGGTTTTACCGAGAGCCAACCCATCCAGAACGTCTGCAGCTAGAAGTGGGAAGCGAATGTTCCCGGTTCCCAGTGAAAGCGCTATCATCACGGGTTGCTATTCAGGTCAGGTGTTGTTTTCTTTTTGCCCTTTAATTCCTCCCTGATGAATAATGTTTGAGCGATAAGTTTCCAAATGTTTCTTCCACTTTTCAAGGTTCTCAGGAAGGCTCTGGATCAATATTCTGTAGCAGTCGTGGTGAACAGCTCGAAGACATCTTGTATCATCAGATGTGAGAAGAATAATCATAAAATCTAAGACCGTAAGATATTTGTTGAGTAGACACATCAGTGCTGCTTACCGTTCACGTCCAAATAGAAGGCCTCAGCTGAAGGAAGGAATACGGTGACCAGAAGAACGATGCTAACTGAAGATCGCAAAGACATCATTGTGCCTGAAACATCGCTTTTGAACGAATGAAACGTTGGGAAAGATGGCTAGAAAATCCAATAGTGGGGGGGGGGGGGGTGGGAGGCGAAGAAGAAACAAGAAACGTCAGAAATCAGTGACGTAAAAAGAAATGGGAGAAGCTAGCTGCGATACGTAGCCTCTCATCCGCTTCCAGGATTCGTAAGGACTTTCGTATAGAGGAAAGGATACAACCGCGGGCGAACCCTACCATCACGAGAAACCTTACGCACCCGTCTCCATCTAAGCAATTCCGCGAGCATCCATCTCAAGTGATCTTCGCAGCAAAGCATTGAACTCAGAGCCGGTTTTCCTAGGAGTGCCTCAATGTTCAAAGGCAGGTTAATTTCAAACTGCAAATTCACGAATTTCCTTCCTTGAAGACTTGGTCGCCGATCGAAGGCGATCTTTAGGAAAATAGGACACTGGTGGGAAGCACGGCAACTAAAGGCCGACGTCGTCATGGCCGCACAAGTTTTCGTGGTCGAAATTGTATTCTCGAAATTGAGAACTCTCAAGATTTATTCCACCTAGCATCAATTTTTCTACTGCGCGTGCATGTACTGAGAAACCTGACGTATTGACGGAATTACACTTTTCGAACAAAATTCGAGTGCGAAGAGCAGGATTCAGCGGATGGTGAATATACAGCCGAATCAATACCATTAAAAAGTTGGCACTAGTCGTGAATGTGGCCCGCGTACAGGCAGGAAAGCACCAGCCAAACATAGTCGGTCAGAGTACCGACTGCACAGCCGCCCTATGGGCGAAGGGTCATCCGATGCGGACTGATCGGTCTGGTGCGTTCGTCTTACTCCCCATGTAGGCCAAACTGACTACTACTCCAAATTTTTTGACAAATTCAATCTTGTTTTTAATTTATTTCCCACTGTATGACGCTAGGTGCTAGGAGCACTTCTAATGGGCCCTATGTTGGTATTTTATGCATAGCTAATTCGTAACATCCAGATATTCCCAGTCATCCTCAGCGTGGGAACCACACTATCAATAGTGTTGTTCACTTCTTCTTCTTCTTCTTTTTCTTCTTCTTCTTCTTCTTCTTCAGCGTCTGTCCCGCTTCATGACGAGTTCCGCTTTCCTGGTGCCATCTCACCAATTTCCCTATCCCGTGCTAGACAGGGTGGACACCAGCTACTTTAAAGTCCGTAAAGTATCAGCCCAGCACTGCTTCGGACGCCCTCTATTCCGCTTCCGTACCATCGCAGACGTGCTTCTCCCATCTTGTCACCTATCGGCGCGACACCGAACTTCTGACGAATAGCTTCTTTTCGGATGCGGTCCAGACGCGTCACGACTCCAGTCGTCCAGCGCAGCATCTTCGTGTCCATTACGCTGAGGCGACTTTTCGTTTCCTGTGTCGCAAGTCAACACCCAGCACCGCACATCGCTACTGGCCGGTTCTATAGATCTTCGACTTTATCCGCTCTGGCATGCTCTTGTCGCAGAGTAATCCAGTCAACGAGCGCCATTTGGACCAAGCTGCACTGAGTTCACTTCAACCATCAGACCGCCATCAGACGCTATTGCTGATCCCGAGTATTTAAGCACCGAAGTGCGTGCAAGCTCAATGCCATTAATATTAATTGATCCACTTGTTTACGTCAATCGATAGATATTCGGCCTTCTTGATGTTCAGCCTGAGTCTGAACATCTCCAAGCGGTCGCACCAAGCTTGCATCTGCTGCTCGAGTTTATTCTTATCTTCGCAAGCGAGCATTACGTCATCAGCATAAAGCAATGTCCAGGGGACGGGCTTCTAGATCTCGCGTAATGGCATCCATGACGACAACAAAGAGGAGTGGGAAAGCGCAGAACCTGGTGTACCCCGACAGAGATGGGAAACTCCATCGAACTTCCAGCTGCAGCTTGATCTCGACTCTTTGGACAAGAGTAGAGAATTCGCACCCACTCTATGAGCTCTTCAGGAACTCCATGATGTCGCAGAGCGTACCGTATATCTTCACGCGGGACGCGGTCAAAGGCCTCGCTAAGTCGAGGAAGGCGATGTGCACTAGCTTCTGTTTCTCGCGATGCCTCTCCACCAGGAGGCGGACGGCGTGTATAGCATCAATGGTGCCACAACCAGCCACGAAGCCGCACTGGTTCTCGGAAAGCTTGACGATTTTGCAAATCCAACTATCGAGGACTCGCTCAAAAATCTTCATGCTGTGCGAAAGTAAGCAAATCGGACGGTAACTGGAGCAGTCTGCAGGACTGCCCTTCTTCTTCCAAATCGGAATCGTCGTACTTTGGCGTCAACACTCAGGCACTTTCTTCTCTGCCACAGCCTGGTTAAAGGACTTCGCCAATCACTCAGCAGGGTACCAGTACTTGGACTTCCATAAATCAGCTGCCACGTCGTCTGGACCGGTTGCTTTGATCGGTCTCATCTTCCTTAGAGCCGCATCAGTCCACAGTGATCTTCTGAATAGGACCGTGAATTGGAGTCGCTGAAGGGACGGCTGGATGGGGAAATCTACTGTCGAGATTTCCTCGAAGTAGTTGTGCCATCGCTTCAACGCTTCCTTGCATTCCAGGAAGATGGCCGTTCTCATCATTGATGGCTAAGAACTTCTCTATATCCTTGGATTGGCGATGGCGGCTTTTCGCACAAATATCGCTCACGATCGTGAAACTCGAGCTTTCCTAGACATCATTGTAATATAATAAAAGTGTCATTCACTACTGTGAGAAAAAGCAAAGTCCAAAAAAAATCAGTCGAAAATAATTGAACTGTTGGCGAAACAGTTGGCGTTCTTTGGCACGAAAAACTGAAAGGATACTAGTGGAAGGAAGAAACGCCATGAAAAAATGACATGGGGTAGCACTTCAGGGTAGTACTTCCTCAAATAATTTTGTCACTGCGCAACGACTGCAGAAGTGGGAGTGGGTGTATGCGCGGACCACCTGATAAAGACGCCGATAGAGATCTGTGCTAATTAATGTGTATTTCCGGAGCACTTTATTATGCAGGTAAGCATACCGTTGTTGGCGGCTTCAGGCCAACAATAAGAACAAACGAGCTCATTGAAGCGGCGTGGCGGAAGCCCAAGGAAATGATTGTTCCGGCACGTCGTTTGCGCTTTTTCGCATAAAAAACGTGTGATCCTATCTTTGGTCGGAATAGCTGCGCAACCAGCACATTTTCCCATTATTATACGACAGGATGTGATACAAGCGCGATATCGAGCTTTGAAAAGGGGAACTCGATACGTTTTCACATCACTTCTGAAGATAAAAATGGGCAAGTGAAGTGAGAGATTGTGGAGTGTGCTCCGTCGTTTTCAGAGAGGATTATTGAGTGTGCACTTCGAATGGAAGGTGCTTTCTCGGGCAGTGGTACAGGTGAGAATTGTGTTGCTCTTCCTCATAAGATGAGCTTAAATGTCGTGAGCTTAAATGTCACCAATAGCAGCGGCAAGCTTGAAATGGCTCCCAATTTTTCTTGCCTACATGTCTTCAACGGCAGCCGAAGGTCTTAAGATTTCCAAGAATAGGAAGGACTTTTCTAGGACTATTCTGTACATTTAAAACGATTGGCATCAGTATTTTTGAGGAAAAATGAAATTTTCCCTCAGAAAAACGGAACTAAAAAATTGAAATTTCAATATTTTGTGGGGGGGGGGGGAGTGAGAGCTTTTAACTATGAACACGCCGAAAATCGATGGCAGACAATGACAAGCTCCATATGGCGGAAGTAGTGCAAAATCAAAATAGCCCACTCTGTAAAAAGATATGAAGGTAAGAAATGAGCTTTGAAACGCACACATCGTTTTCGCATTTCCATAGAACTATAACTCTTTGCTAAACAAGAGTTGGAATTTCTACGTGGATGGATACAATCCAGTAGATGATTACATATGAATACAGCATAAAAAATTGCATACAAAGTAATAGTGACCGCTACGTATTTATTGCCTTGCAGTTTTTGTTTAGTTGTAATGGAGCCAATCTCTCTGAAGCCCTAATCCAGCGACAGTTTGACCAAGAGACATGAATGCGCTTTCGCTGCACGGTGATGCTCTAGAACGAGGAAAAATCTCTCCTAACGAGCTAGATGAACTGGGCATGAAAAACCTTGTACATGTAGCAAACTACGAAGACCTTAAACTTCTCACACCAACTGTCTCCTAAATTATTGGCAAATATACAGGTAGAATTGTGAGTCAATGGTAAAACCATGTTCTTCGAATTCCTTCAATCCAAAACTCGACGGTTTCGTGCACACGAAATGCGCAAAAGATGTGAACTCTCACAATTTTAATGTAAACTGATAAAGAGAGCATTGAGGGGAGCTATTCTAAATTGAATGTGGCGGCCTAAAACCAAATTATTCTTATCATGCCATACAAGAAATGGTGAGAACTTCATGTTGGTGCCATTTTCCTTCCTCGGTTTTGAGCTTTGCATCTGCTTCATGACTATAAATAAAGCAGAGACGGAACCACCAGCTTAAGTGTATTGAGAACTGGCAATTGCGAATATTTAATACTACAATATTGCAATATCCTACTATAGATAATCGGCTAGTGTCACGTGTCCGTCACGGGGGGGGGGGGGGGACTGAAGCCAAGAGATGCCTACGACAGTGCGGCTTATGCCAGCCGGGCTCTCTTTAAGCTTAACCATGGGCGATTGCTGGCGAACTATATCCTTGGCGGCAGATCGTCCAAGTTTACGAGATATTCAAGGGGCAACGCGTCAGGGTGTGAATATAGATCGAGTGCAGAGCGTAGGGATTCAAGAGGCGTGCCTTAGACGTCGCCCAACGTGCGCAGGGATTCAGAAGACGTGCTGAAGACGTCATCCAACGTGCGTAATGATTCCGAGTAAGGGGGACCAGAAAGAGGAGATCAGCAAAGGAGAACCACTAGAGGGGGGGGGGGGATAATAGGGGAAACCTGTATTTTCTCTCAAAATTGTCCAATGTGCGTCGGTTTCTGAAAACGGGTCACAGAATTCGTGGCACGTCTGTCGCCGTGCAGGAGTGTCACAGACGTCGCGGCGACATGGTGACACGTGAGTCGAGGCTCAGTGTCACATGTATTGCCGTCGGACCGTAAATCTGTCGACCAATACCGATGGATTGCGGTTACGTTTTTGCAGATTAAGCACTTCGAATGGGGACGCTCATGACCTGTTTCTCGCCACATAGAGAGCGGGCGCTTCGGAGAATAAATCGCGTACATGCGATAGAGGGTGGATGAGCTTCATAGGAGCAGAAAAAGCCTTACCATATCTCGCTGCATTAATCTATATATTAAACCAGGTTTTGCTTAATAAAAGTAAGAAGGCCTAAGGGAGAATAGAGGAGGATTGGGATTGTTCTATTCTTGCGGTTTAGGGGCGAAGCCCCCAACCAGACGTCTGTGGCCGCTAGGCCGCTGAACGTCTGGTATTATTATATCATAAATCTATCGGCACATTAACACGCGCATAACAAGCATCGAGTTGGACAGCGTCGGACACAACTCGGTGATCACTGCACATGGGACTTGGCGAAGCTTTCTCTCAAATTTCCAAAAGCTTCCGTAATTTTAAGTGACTGATGAGCACCACAGTGAGGACGTCAACAAACGTCTCCCTTTTCCGAAAGGATGTCAATTATGAAGCTCCAGGGACAAGCAGAACAACAAAGGAGTTCTGTGGTGTTCAGTTACTACCATGTTGATTGAGTCGATGAGGGTTCTCCTCCATGATGAGTGAGTAAAGCAGCCGCAGAATACTTTTCAACAATACGCATATTGTTGAAAACGCTTCCCAAGATTTAGATGAAGTCGCAGTCCCACCCAACAAGTGTCAAGTGACAGCATACGTGTTTCCTGGAATTATTTTTTATGATGGGGCGTAAAGGCGCAGTGGGGAGCAGGAATGGGCGAAATCTTGATTTGCTATTTACTGGGTAAGTTAGTACGGTACATGTCGCGTAGGTGAGCAGCATTGGTAGGTGGGAGCGCGCCAGCCAATAATAACCAAACAGAGCACAGCTCGGACACATGACAGCCCACCAGGGTACTGACTGAATACGTCTCTCTCAACGACGTGCCCATTTAATGCGGTCTGATTGGTTTAGGCGTTCCCACCTACCAATGCTGCTCACCTACGCGACATATACCGTTAGTAGGAGTTGGTCAGAAAACAGAAAATTATATTGCATATATAGGGTGCTCCAAAAAATGTATACATTGTTTGAAAGGTGATAGCTTTGCTCACAGTAAAGGTACCGAAGAAGTTGAGGGCTCATATGAAAGTGGCATTTTACACCCGTTGTGTTTACACTTGATGTTTTTCGCTTGAATGCTTGCCATAATTTCTTCCCAAAGTGACCGTTTCGATTGATTTGGGCTTCTTTTAAAGTTTATAACTCGAAAACACACTACCGATTGCAAGCAATGCAGGTTCTTTTTGAAACTTTAAACATTGCTGCTTGTGAAGCTTTTGAAGATGTTTGAGACTCATATAAAAGCGCAGAGTAGCGAGATTTCTGTGACATGTAAATAGTCGAGATTGCGCCATGCCCCCCGCCTAAAATCTTACATTTCATACATGGTTGATTGTGTATGGGCTGAATGCTTGTTACAACCTTGTTACTACTTGGCTACATTAACCTGTACTGTGTTTCTTTTAATGTTTTTCGTCACCCAGTACATAGCTGTTATTATACCGGTTAACCTCTCCATTCAACTTGAATGTTGTTTCATCAGTCCACAGAATCCGTGTCGGAAAATGGGGCTCCTGCTCATATTTAAATTGTGAAATCAATAAACTTGCATGCCGCCTGTCTTTCACACTATTGTCAGCGTTCTACACGTTGAAAGAAGCACAGCACAGGTTAATATGCCAAGTAGTAACAAGATTTTGACAAGTATTCAGCCGATGCACAATCACCCTCTGAAATGCAAGGTTTTATAAGGTGGCATGGCGCAATCTTGACTATTCACACGCCACAGAAATCTCGTTACCCTGCGCTTTTATACGAGTCTCAAACATCTTCAAAAGCTTCACTAGCAGCAATGTTAGAACCTTTTAGATAGTACCTGCACTTTTTTGCAATCCGTAGTGTGCTTTTAATATTCAAACTTTGCAAAATATCAGACGAGTCCACGGCGCATTCCACACCGCTCATATGTAAGAAAATTCCCATTTTCTTAAGCTTTCACATGTGCTCTCAACTTCTTTGGTTCCTTTACTGTGATCAAAGTTATCACCCTTAAAGCAGTGCATACATTGCAGTGCAGTGCAAAATCGCGGTCTCTACAGCAAAATAGATGTCTTCCCGGTTGAAGGGTTTGAAGCGAGTCTGAACGGGGAGGGTGAGTCATATAGGAAGAATCCCCCAGTTATTATAAAAATGTGTTTATTTTTTGCTAACTCGTTAAATCCAAGGAGTAGGAGGCACTTTAAATTACTATGGAGTGAGGTTGAGTTATTACAACAACAAAAAAAGAACATGATAAGCGAGAACTAAGTTAGAGAGTTATAAGTTAAACATAAAGGTTAAAGGAAGGCGCTACTTTCTTCCTGAGATACGCCATGCATTTTACTTCTACGGGTGAAGGCCATTGAATGCATATTTGGTCACACAGTGACATGGTGGCCAGCCAATGAACAATTCAGCGCTTTATCCTTCCCAGACAAGTCTGGAACCAATTCAACGGCTCCGGACAGAAGGAAGGCTTGCCTGGACTAGGTCGAAAACCAGGAGCCTGGTATCGGGTGCATGCGACAGCTGGCACCTCCTCCGACTGCGCTACACGCGTCCTCAGAGATCTGATTAGATTTGTTTCGGTGATAAAAATCATAAAAAATAGTAGATTACTAAATCGCCAAAGGAATTTCGAGAAGTGATAAGAGTGGAGGGTGGGAGGGGAGACAGTGCATTATAGCATAAAGTGCTGGAAGAAAACAGCGGAGCAGGGCAGCGGCCGCCAACACAGCAAGTCCTTCGAAAACCCCAGATACCAGCTTAGTAGGACCGCCAAACCCCACTGTACTTCACAGAAGTTCGCTGGTTGATGCAGTGGCAGCAATTCATGTGAATGTGAGGGAAACAAACGAAGAAAGAAGGCATTAAAAACGAACATACAACAAGGGCAAAATGTTAGTAACAGACAGAGCCATCCTGAAAAATGTATGAATTTCAGCAACAAAAGAGCAAAACGGCAAAGACTAACGAGCACTCGAAGAAGACATCCGAGAAGCGAAACCTGAGAATATTTATAACCAGCACTGACTTATCATTTCATTCTTGATTTTCTCACGAAAAGAAGGAACAGGAGGTGAATTAACCACAGACAGTGGTAAGCCGTTCCAAAGTGGAACTACCCTCTGCGTGAATGATTCGCGAAACTCCTCTTTCTCCCTCAGAATTCTGTAATCATGCCCACGAGTGCGCCTAATAGTAGCTAATCTGCTAAACAGCGCCAGCAAAAGGCCTAAATCTGAATTAACTAGTCCACACGACATTTTCTAAACATATTCATAGACCGACAACTTTCTTGTCATTTCTAACGTGTTTTCGCCCAAGTACGACATCCTATCATTGAATGCCATGAAAAAGATCTCTTCCAGGAGGAAGGGAGAAAGGTATTCAATATGATGTATGAGCTTCCAACATCAGTTAGCACAATGTGCATGAGGCAGAGGGACCGGTCACAATACGAAGAGCGCTCTGGACTTTTGGGCCAGCTTCTTGAATCATTTGGCAAGCAAGCTACCATGCTCCGAGGGGCGACCTTGAGTATTCGGACACCTTGGGGTGCCATCGGCCAGATTCATACGGCTGGCTGGGCTTCTTCAGCTACATAAGGTTGCTTATGAAGCAATTTCACTCCTGTGAAATTGCTTCATAAGCACGCCTTTGTGCACGCCTTTTCTTTTGGTCTGCAAAAAAGGGACATCACCCTGAAAGTGGTGTCGAAATTGCGGGCAGCTAAAGCAGAACGGGTCTGTTATAATAGAGGTAGTGTCGCTGGAGTACCGATTCCTGTGCCATCCTCGCGTTGAAAGGCTGATTTCTAGTGCCTGGTTTAAAGCTGGCTATACGACGTCACATTCAGGCCTCTTCGAAAATCTGAGCGAAGACATTGGTCCATGTACACTGTGAAAGAGCTGTAGACTTCATACGAAATTCTTATTGTGACGAGCCCTTTCGGTTCATGCGCTTTGTGCCTGCGTATCACCGACGCTGAACGTTCGTATATAATTGCCTTTTGGTTGGAAATCGGTCAGTATTAAACAAGTGCAGCAAAGCTGCTCTCCACAGCTTACAGAAAAAACCGAAAAAATGTGCGGAAACGCCTGAAAATTGCGTGAAGACAGGATCCATCAAATCCCAACCGAAACGCAAAAGCATCGCAACAAACGATAACCCAACTCCGCCGATTAAATAGTAACTGATTACAAGCTGTGCTGCACCAAAAAGAGATGGGTTTGGTAGATTCAGATGCCTACTCGCACGCACTTAACAGGAGTCTTTTCAACCGAGCATCGTTGAGTAAGCAGCTTGACTGGGTTAATCAAACACGATTTACTGTTGCTCTACAAACAACTAAGTCAGCATGAGACATTCCTGCACTTTAAAATCAACTAGCACCCAAATTTTACAGAGGGCATTCATGGACAGTGCAGAAACTTGTGTGGAAGCAGCTATGCAATGAAGATGCTACTAGTTGGGAAGGCTACTTTCACAAATTAATGAATTAGGCAATTTCTTTTGCACGTAGTAATCCTTTACAAGTTTTCCAACAGTCATATACCAACCTTTGAGACTATCCAGAATTGCAGTAAATCGGAACACGTTCGAAATATTCAGACAACGGTTTTGGTGGCGATGTCCGTTCCTCCAGTGGTGCCACTGGAAACTGCCCGCTCTGCGAGCTAAGCCGACACGGACATTCGATTGTAGGCGAAAAGCCCTTGTGACAGGCCGGCCTACGAAGACCCGTGCCACATCATATGGTTCATGACAGTGCAAGTTTTTCGAGGTAGTGCTACAGCGTCCGCGGGAGATGACAAGCCCGTCGAGTGTGAGAAGTATGCGAGAGTCCCTGATGCGAGAACGGCATCGGGGGCAACTGAGCTAGTCCGAAAGTCCAGTAACGTAAGCAGGACCCGCGTGGCAACGCTGAATGTGGATACGTTGACGGGCGAGTTGGTAGAAACACTGGAGGGAAGGAGAGTTGATTTCTGTGCGGTGCAGGAGACGAGGTGGTCCTGCCGCAAGGCAGGGGACATAGGATGTGGCTTCAAAGCCGTTCTATGTGGAAGTTGCAGGACCACAAGTGGTGTCGGAATAATCGCCTCCGAACGATTTCGTGACTCGATTTTAAGCATCGAACGCTTTGACGATCGATTGATGAAGATCTTTGTCGCCGCTAAGGAGCGACTCTATCACTTCTTCGCTGCGTATGCTCCGCAGACTGGCTGATACGGTCAAACCAAGGATGAGTTTTAAAACCTGCTTGATGAGAAGACAGCAGAGGTACTGTCTAAAGAGGTCATCATAGTCGCTGGTGACCTTAATGGGCATGTAGGTGCTACGAAAGACGGGTACAGCTGTCATGGTGGTTTCGGATACGGGTCTCGTAACGCCCACGGTGAGCGTATTCTTGAGACTGCGGAATCGCATAGCCTCACCATTGTGAACACCATCTTCCGAAAACGCGATCCACACCTTATCTCATACTGCACTGGGAGCACCAAGACTCAGATAGACTTTGTCCTTGTGAGAGATCGCGACCAGAGACTTGTCACAGACGCAAAGATCGTGCCGTATGAGACGCCCCACAGCACTGACCGCTTATCTGCAGGCTCGAGCAGGTCGTGCGATGCGGTGCACCAAGAATCAAGTGGTGGTAGAGAAAGAAGCAGCTATAATTTCTCGCGTGCGGTTACCCGCAGTCACAACTGTCGAAAAACTTGGAAGAAGGCGACGGACACGATTGGTCAAGCTGTACAGTTGGAGCTCAGCATTACGAAGCCTGGACGACGCAAGGTCGACAAGCAGACATGGCTGTGGACAATAGATGTGAAAGCAAAAGTTCGAAAGAAGTCGCTTTATCACGTGCTTCTCGGCGAAAAGACGGCCGATAACTGGGAGAAGTACTAATAAGCGAAGAAAGCTGCAAAGAAGGCCGTGGCTGCTGCAAAAGCCACTCGTTATGGAGATGTAAACGAGAACCTCGAGTCATGCGATGGTGAGCAGTATCTGTACCGACTTGCAAAGTTTCGCCAACGGCAGACCGAGGATATTGAGAAGTCCTTGGCATCAATGATGAGAACGGCCATTTTCTTACGGACCGCAAAAAGGCATTGAAGCGATGGCGCGACTACTTTCAGGAAATCTCTACGGTGGAATTTCCTCATCCAGATATCCCTTCAACGGCTCCAACCCACGGCCCGTTTGGAAGATCATAGTGAAGGAAACAGATGGGGCTCTGAGGAAGATGACAACGGTCAAGGCAACCGGTCCAGACGACGTGGCAGCTGATTTATGGAAGTCCAAGTACTGGTACCCTGCTGAGTGATTGGCGAAGTTCTTTAACCAGGCTGTGGCAGAGAAGAAAGTGCCTGAGTGTTGACGCCAAAGTACGACGATTCCGATTTGGAAGAAGAAGGGCAGTCCTGCAGACTGCTCCAGATACCGTCCGATTCGCTTACTTTCGCACAGCATGAAGATTTTTGAGCGAGTCCTCGATAGACGAATCCGTGAAATCGTCAAGCTTTCCGAGAACTAGTGTGGCTTCGTGGCTGGTTGTGGCACCATCGATGCTATACACGCCGTCCGCCTCCTGGTGGAGAGGCATCGCGAGAAACAGAAGCTAGTGCACATCGCCTTCCTCGACTTAGAGAGGCCTTTGACTCCATGATGTCGCAGAGCGTACCATATATTTTCACGTCCCGCGTGAAAATATATGGTACGCTCTGCGACATCATGGAGTTCCTGAAGAGCTCATAGAGTGGGTGCGAATTCTCTACTCTTGTCCAAAGAGTCGAGATCAAGCTGCAGCTGGAAGTTCGATGGAGTTTCCCATCTCTGTCGGGGTACACCAAGGTTCTGCGCTTTCCCTTCTCCTCTTTGTTGTTTTCATGGGTGCCATCACACGAGATCTTCAGAAGCCTCTCCTTTGGACAGGCTCAGGCTGAACGTCAAGAAGACCAAGTATCTAACGATTGACGTAAACAAGTGGCTCCATTAACATTAATAGCACTGAGCTTGCACTCACCTCGGTGTTCAAATACCTGGGATCAGCAATAGCGTCTGACGGCGGTCTGATGGTTGAAGTGAACCCACACATGAGTGCAGCTTGGTCCAAGTGGCGCTCGCTGACTGGTGTGCTCTGCGATAGGAAGATACCAGAGCACCTGAAGTCGAATATCTATAGAGCAGTCGTGCGGCCATAGCGATGTATGGCGCAAGTGACCCTATAAACCACATAATTTCTCTGTGCAATGGCTGCTAATGCTCTTTTGTAAGCTCCGCCACGAGTTGCTCTCTTCTGCTGGCTCGCAAACGTGTTTCTGTATGCCTCCGATGTGCATGCTATTTGAATGCAGTGAATTAACAGGCAGTGCGAAGCTCTGGTATCCTGCTAAGTGGTTGGCAGAGTTCTTCAATTAGGTAGTAAAGGAGAAGGAAGTACCGGAGTGTTGGCACAACAGTACGACGATTCCGATTTGGAAGAAGAAAGGCAGTCCTGCAGACTGCTCCAATTATCGTCCGATTCGCTTGCTTTCGCACAGCATGAAGATCTTCGAGCGAATCCTCGATAGACGAATCCGTGAAATCGGCAAGCTCTCCGACAACCAGTGCGGCTTTGTGTCTGGTTGTGGGACCATTGATGCTATACACGCCGCCCGCCTCTTGGTGGAGAAGCATCGCGATAAACAGAAGCCGGTGCATATCGCCTTTCTCGACTTGGAGAAGGCCTTCGACCGCGTCGCGCGTGAAGTGATATGGTACGCCCTACGACAGCACGGTGTTCCCGAAGAACTTGTAGAGTGGGTGCGAATGCTACACTCTTGTCCAAAGAGTCGAGTTCAAGCTGCAGCTGGAACCTCAATGAAGTTTCCCATCTCTGTTGGGGTGCACCAGGGTTCTGCGCTTTCTCCACTCCTCTTTGTTGTCGTCATGGATGCGATTACGAGAGATATTCAGAAGCCTGTCACATGGACATTGCTCTATGCTGATGAGGTGATACTCGCTTGCGAAGACAAAGACGATCTCGAGCGGCAGGTGCAAGCTTGGTGCGACCGCCTGGCGATGTTCGGACTCAAATTGAACGTCAAGAAGACCGAGTACCTAACGACTGACGTGAACGAGTCCGGCTCCATTAAGATTAACGGCACTGAACTTGCACGCACTTCGGTGTTTAAATATCTGGGATCAGCAGTAGCGTCTGACGGCGGTCTGATGGTTGAATTGAACTCACACGTGGGTGCAGCTTGGTCCAAGTGGCGCTCGCTGACTGGTGTGCTCTGCGATAGGAAGATACCAGAGCACCTGAAGTCGAATATCTATAGAGCAGTCGTGCGGCCATAGCGATGTATGGCGGTGAGTGTTGGCCTGCGACAAATGAAGTTGAAACGCGTCTCAGCGTCATGGAGATGAAGATGCTGCTTTGGACGGCAGGAGCCACTCGCATGGACCGCATCCGAAACGATGTCATTCGGCAGAAGTTCGGTGTCGCGCCGATAGCTGACAAGATGCGTGAAGCTCTTTGCGATGGTGCGGCCACGTTTTGCGTGGAAAGGAAGACGGCGTCCGCAAGATAGGCCTTAACTTCGAGGTAATAGAGAAGCGGCCCAGAGGGCGCCCAAAGCAGCGCTGGTCTGATACTTTACATATGGGCTTCAAGTCTAGCGTGGGTCGGGAAAAGAATAGCGTACCCCGCCACAGAGCAGGACAAACCTGAAGAAGAAGAAGAGGAATTCAGACAACAGTTTTGGATCCATCTCCTTTCCCTTAGAAGTCCGTTGTCTTAAGACCATTGCCCATAAGACAAATAATTTAGCGAGCATCTAACTTGCAACCGCACATAGAATTCGGATGGCAACAATAATCTTCAAGCCGATACCGATACGTTAATGCCTTAGTTCACCTTATGGCGATGGTTGTTTAAATCTTCTATAATTTACAATAGTGCTGCTGTGTTTGACTGGAATACAACACGGGTAGCTAGTCAGGCTCTGTCGTGCGGGCGGGGTACTCCGGGCAGCCAGCCAGACTGCCCGAAGGGAGGGGCAAGACTTAAGGCGGCCTCGAATCGCCTTACATGTACTCCCAGTCTACCGAGTGCAAGCTTTTGGCCGAGCCGACACAGTTACAATCCGCACAGTCACGGACATATCCACACACACTGTGCACGAACATGCCGCTCCCACGCACAAGGAACGCGTCGACCCGACACAGCAGGAGCAAGGAGTCCATCCCCTGCATCCCACCTGCGTCTCTGGGCAGTACACGGTCGCATTTGGTTCGCGTTTAATTCCCCTATCCACCACCCGTGGACGCGCCACGTGGCCCTGCGACAAGCGGCCCGAGATCCCTCTTAACTAGAGAGCCCGAAGGCTCTCTATCGAGGGAGATCCGTTGTCCGTAGTCTACAAGCTGTTCACTCGAGTCATCCTGAATAGGATTAGTAGAACGCTGGACGAAGGACAGCCATGCGAACAAGCAGGATTTCGGAGAGGATTCAGCACGATCGACCACATACACACCATTACGAAGCTCATCGAAGTGTCGCGAGAGTACAAGCTGCCGCTGTGCCTTACGTTCATCGACCTGAAGAAGGCATTCGACTCCGTCGAGACTGAAGCGGTCATGGAAGCCCTGCTCACCCAGGGCGTTCCTACTCAGTACATCAGGGTCCTTCGAGAGCTGTACAGTGGATTCACGACCAAGATCTCACCATTCTACAACGACGTCGTCATTGACGTGAAGAGAGGGGTTCGACAAGGGGATACCATATCCCCGAAGCTCTTCAGCGCCACCCTCGAAAACGTCATGCGCGAACTAGAATGGGAAGACATGGGAGTGAAGGTCGACGGCCGGCAACTGCACCATCTTCGCTTCGCTGACGACATCGTGCTCATAACACCGAGCATCAGTCAGGCGGAACGAATGCTGGCCGACTTCGATCGTGTATGTGGAAGCGTTGGACTGCAGCTGAATCTTACGAAGACGATGTTCATGAAAAACGGATGGGTTTCTGATGCCCCATTCTCGGTCAACGGAACGAACATCTCCGAATGCTCCAGCTATGTGTATCTGGGTCGCGAAGTCAACATGGCCAACGACCTAGCACCAGAGCTGAGCAGGAGGAAACGAGCGGCTTGGGGAGCTTTCAAGAGCGTTGAAGAAGTCGCGAAGAAGACGAAGAACGTCCGACTCCGTGCCCACCTATTCGACTCCACTGTTCTTCCTGCCCTAACATACGCCTCAGAGACCTGGGTTATACGAAAGCAGGATGAACACGCGATCAGCGTCGCGCAGCGTGGAATCGAGAGGACGATGCTCGGAGTGACACGACTCACGCAAGTGAGAGAAGGCCTCCGGAGTTCCGAGCTTTGCCGACGTTCGAAGATCAGAGACGCTGTCGCATGGGCCAAGTCGTCGAAAATTAGGTGGGCCGGCCACGTAATGCGATTCGCAGACACCCGCTGGACGAGAGTCGTCACAGATTGGATTCCGCGGAATGTCAAAAGAACACCAGGACGCCCACCAACGCGTTGGTCGGACTTCTTCGTGAAAGCCCTGAACGACCGATATGACGCTCTTCGTGTCCCTCGAGCGAGGAGGATCCATTGGACCACTCTGGCACGCGACAGGGACGAATGGAGACGCTGCTGTCGCCCGCTCGAGCAAGTCGATGATCAACGGGACGACAGGTGATACAGGTGATAATTTACAATCATGATCAAATATGTGACCGCTCTCCGACCGCTCTCCGACGTCCCGACGGAACCGTCACCTCTTCCAGAAAGACCCTGGAGAAGGTCATCCACAATTTCTACTCCGATCTCTTCGATAGCCACGTCCACCTGCCCCCATGCCATCTTCCGCAGGATGGATACGTCGTCCCCTCCGTTCTCCCTTCCGAGATCCGACACGCCATCTCGTCGGTGAAGAAACGTACAGCACCCGGTCCCGACAGGATCAGACCCGAACACCTGAAGAACCTCTCGCCAGCGCTCATCAACACCTTGGCGCGGCTCTTCACACGTTACCTGTCGGAGTGCAAGGTTCCATCTCAGTGGATGACCAGCAGGACCGTCTTGCTGTACAAAAAGGGAGACGTGCACGACATTGGCAACTATCGCCCGATCTGCCTGCTGTCCGTAGTCTACAAGCTGTTCACTCGAGTTATCCTGAATAGGATCAGCAGAACGCTGGACGAAGGACAGCCATGCGAGCAAGCAGGATTTCGGAGAGGATTCAGCACGATCGACCACATATACACCATTACGAAGCTCATCGAAGTGTCGCGAGAGTACAAGCTGCCGCTTTGCCTTACGTTCATCGACCTGAAGCAGGCATTCGACTCTGTCGAAACTGAAGCGGTCATCGAAGCCCTGCTCACTCAGGGCGTTCCTACTCAGTACATCAGAGTCCTTCGAGAGCTGTACAGTGGATTCACGACCAAGATCTCACCATTCTACAACGACGTCGTCATCGACGTGAAGAGAGGGGTTCGGCAACGGGATATCATATCCCCGAATCTGTTCAGCGCCACCCTCGAAAACGTCATGCGCGAACTAGAATGGGAAGACATGGGAGTGAAGGTCGACGGCCGGCAACTACATCATCTTCGCTTTGCTGACGACATCGTGCTCATAACACCGAGCATCAGCGAGGCGGAGCGAATGTTGGCCGACTTCGATCGTGTATGTGGGAACGTTGGACTGCAGCTGAATCTTACGAAGACGATGTTCATGAGGAACGGATGGGTTTCTGATGCCCCATTCTCGCTCAACGGAACGAACATCTCCGAATGCTCCAGCTCGCGAAGTCAACATGGCCAACGACCTAGTACCAGTGCTGAGCAGGAGGAAAAGAGCGGCTTGGGGAGCTTTCAAGAGCGTCGAAGAAGTCGCGAAGAAGACGAAGAACGTCCGACTCCGTGCCCACCTATTCGACTCCACTGTTCTTCCTGCCCTAACATACGCCTCAGAGACCTGGGTTATACGAAAGCAGGATGAACACGCGATCAGCGTCGCGCAGCGTGGAATCGAGAGGACGATGCTCGGAGTGACACGACTCACGCAAGTGAGAGAAGGCCTCCGGAGTTCCGAGCTTCGCCGACGTTCGATGATCAGAGACGCTGTCGCGTGGGCCAAGTTGTCGAAAATTAGGTGGACGCTTCGCAGACACCCGCTGGACGAGAGCCGTCACCGACTGGATTCCACGGGATGTCAAAAGAACACCGGGACGCCCACCAACGCGTTGGTCGGACTTCTTCGTTAAAGCCCTGATCGACCGATATGACGCTCTTCGTGTCCCTCGAGCGAGAAGGATCCATTGGACCACTCTGGCACGCGACAGGGACGAATGGAGGCGCTGCTGGCACCCGCTCGAGCAATTCAATGATCAACGGGACGACAGGTGATACAGGTAATCAAATATGTACCCTTCCCTTTTCCGTTCCCAATTTCCAAATCACCAAAAATTTCGCTGATTTTTACAGCGCACTCATAGTCTTATGGCTTTTGTTTAACATTGAGAGTGGTATATAAATATATACGTTTTCAATTGAAGAGCATGATGTACGTGGCAGAAGTTTTTATATACACCAAAAAGTAAAACCTTTTGGGTTTTCTGATTTTTTTCAATTTTTTTTCGCCCATCGTTGGTTGGAGGTGGTACAGAGTGTCGCGCGTACTCCAAATCGAGGCTGGTGGTTCAAGCCCGCCCAGGCCAAACATTCTAGCACCTCGCTAGAGTCGACGAACTCGTGGCAGATTTGTCGGGGAAAAACAGCTGAATGTCACATCTCACAGAGTGATTAATTAGCGCCGTTCTTTAACCTTTAATTTCTTACAATGGCGATGAGGCAAGCATGTCGATCGCAGTACAGGCTCCTCTACAAATGAGTACACCTGATGAAACGATGCATATTCATGAATTACCAAATCCTGGGGCAAAGTTCCAACAGCTGTTATCCTTTCCGCTGTACAGCCTAACGCTCCTGTAGACTGGCCACTCATTTTATCCAGCTATTATCTGCACAACTTGCCGTTGGCTCGCAATGATCGTCGATCGTAAACAAGACACCGGAAATCGAAAGCACGAATCCAATATCTTTGTACTAACACGGAAGATGCTCTACAGACTGAGCCTCCAATGCTTCTACTAGCTTGTAGAAAGAGTTATGTTCTACTGAGAACATACACTTCGCCTCGTTCGGGAAATCAGAACAGTCGAAGTAGGATGGTGCCTGGGACAGGAAGCATATTTTCTATATTAAACACATTGGTAAGAAACAGGTAAACATCATTGCTTTCCTATAGTAGAAACACCTACTGCCACAGTATTATTCACTGCTCCATCACAGGATAGTTTTCACCAAGTGCAAAGAAGCTGGAGTAGTACAGCAACGCGATAATCATGTTCTAGACCTTCCTTGAGAGTTCCTAAGTTGAGCCTCAATGCTAGTGGTTGGCTTGAAAGCGGATCATTAGGTAATTTGCTCCCTAAGTGATTCATCCCTTGAAGCATCGGGATCTCGGACTTCCGGACGTCGCCAGTTGTGAGCAGCGCGTTCCTTTCGAGGCTCTCCGCACCGACTTATGATCTCAACTACGCTCCAAGGAATTTGTCAACAGGCTGACTAAGCCGAGGCGCGGGCGTGGAACTCTTCCCCATGCATTCAGCCAGTGCCACATCTGGAAGGTTTGGTTTAGCGCAGAATACTTACTCTCAAGATTTCTCGACCCATTGCTTTGCACTAATATCGTATCAAGGCGAAGAGAGGAAAAATTTCGAGAGAACGTGAGAAACAGCGTGATAGTGAATCTGACGAGATCACATATCAAGAAATATCCAGCATTTTTATGAACGCCATGTTGTGGTCTAGCGCACTAGAATTATTGCTGAGCGAGGGCATAAGACTGTATTGTAGAGGCTACGCTTGAAAAAATCTCTACATGTTAACAACAAGGGTAGGAGCTTTTTATTTGACTTCCACAGGCACGATGCAAGCGGGAGCACAGTCGCAATAGGCGCCGGTAGTCACCACATTCAAGGTTCCTGGTTCGGATTTTTCCGGCCAGTCCAGTCAAGCCTTCCATCACTCTTGGGTCGGTCCGTTGACCTGCCTGGGAAGGATAAGACGCTGACTCAGTTATAATCTGGTGACTATAAGTCGTTGGATAGGCCATGTTCGCAGTAAAATTTACTTTGCGATATCTCGTAAAAGGAGAATACGGGACACATCCCACAATTGGACCGATTGACGGCTAGCTTTATTCTTATCCTTTGTCGTTCCTGCGATCTGCCCTCTGTGCCGACAACGACATTGTTTCGGCAGGAGACACGAGCACCGAATACGCACTTAAACTTCCTTCGCGTGGCTTGTTAATCATAACAGTTAATGTGAAGATAAAAATTTTGTGAAGGCAAAAATGAGTTTGACTGGATTTGGTTGGAAAGGTGTTTAAGAATTTGAGTAACGGCTCCTGGTAAGAAATCCGCCTTGCGCAGTTCTTGTCTTAATTCAGAATAAATTATAGACGCCCTTCTTCCAGAACCTGCATTTCAGTTCTTCTACAGAAAAAAAACGAAAAGAAATTAAAAGCTTTTCCCTAAATTGAATAGAATTTCAATGACTTCAGAGTCAGAATTTGAGTTTGAGTGGAGTATCCATGGGCGTAGTCTACCACTAACTTTCAACTCTTCGCACCAGAAGCATAAGGACAGGGTATGTATTGTTTTAATAAACGAGAAATAGGAAAAAAGCTGAGCTGAGCATTATTTTTTCAAGAGCTAATGCAAAGTAATATTTCCATACTGAAAAAGGGTAGCATCACATTGCTCCAATGATGCATGAACGAAGCATGAAGACAATGCTTTAGCTATTGGCGCATGAAGCCTCCAAGCTTTCGCTTCCGGTCTAGTTTAGGGCAACAATGAAAACATACTTTCTACTCAAGCAGAGTTCCGCGATAAGCAACATTCAGAGATCTAACAGGGATTTCTAAGAACTGTTTGGCGCCACGTACTTCTAGCACCAACGTTCTTAAATGTTCCGCATACGTGGCAAGTTGCTTCTGGTGGTATATAAATACTACGATTGCAGTGAAGAGAAAACCATGGCTTCCATCAGTCAACGTGATCTACGCCCAATGATGAGTTCCTGCAGCATCACTCCGCTGGTCAAGCAGCAGCTAACATCTGTGCTGTATTTGGCGAGAACGCGTTTACACAATGGACAGTGTCTCGATAGTTCAGCGGTTCGAGGACGGAGATGTGTCCCTCGAAGATGTGCCACGCTCTGGACGCCAGTCGGTGGTGGATGACGACGCTTTGCGGCTCGCTTTGAAAGAAAGCCGAACGCGACAACTCGCGAATTGTCAGGGACCAATTTCAGCGTCATCATACCTCCGTTGTTCATCGTCTTCACGCTCTTGGATTTCGCAAAGTGGTCTCGACTTGGGTACTCCACAATCTCCGTGACTCGGACAAGGCTTCACGACTGAGTACCGCTCAGTGTCTCCTTGTTCATTTTCGTAATAAGGACTTACTCGGGAATGTCGTCACGGGATATGAATCCTTGGTTTTCTCCGTTAACCATATCGCAAGGCTCAGCGGCTCCCTCCTGGAGAGCTACCTCCGGAGGAACCAAAGGCGGACATCCACCAGAGGAAGGGAATGCTGTGCTGTTGGTGATATTCTAGAGGAATGCTCTATCGTGAGCTCCTTGACGACAGCAGTAGCAGCATGTATCTACGCTACACAGTTGCAGAAGCTGAGTGAGGCCATGTCGCGGAAGCGGCGAGAGCGAAGAATGTTTATATTCTCCAAGGCAATACTCGCCCCAACGGGGCAAGGGCGTCTCGTCAGAAGTTGCACGAGTTAAGTGGAGGTGCTGCTTCACCCACCGTATTGACAGATCCTGTGCCATCGGACAACCACCTCTTCCGAGCTCTCAAGCCACATCTGAGGGATAGGCGCTTCAGCAACGGAACTGAACCAGAATCCGAGGTGGCGCATATCCCTAATTCACATCTGGGAGAAAGGAATTCGTGATCTCTCAACTAGATGGCAGAAGGTTGTACATGTAAATGGGAGTTACTTTGTAGATTGAAGTCTGTCACAAAAGAATAAAAATTTTGGAAAAAAATACGCTGTGGTGCGAGACTCTTTCACCAAACTAATACATTTATGAGAAAATAAACGAAGTAGTGAGTTTTGCTTTAATTTCGCTTTTGTGTTTCGTATTTCGGTTTCCGCTCACTTTTGATGAATTCTTCCGTTCCGTATTCCGTGTTCCGCTTTTCTCGAAAAAATTTCTGCACCTTCCTTGTCAACAGACATAGCTTTGAAAAGGAATCTTCTTGGATATTGTCCGGAAAATTTTCGAGATCTACACGGGTAAAGTTCAGGTGCAAGACAAGTACAGCCTAAACACACTGATAAAGAAATTGGCATCGTTGGGATAAACGTCCTAAGGTCAACGGCGTTCGGAAACGATGCGTTATTGGAATTTCTGACTGAAAAGATTGTGGGAAAATAGAGGAAACGAGCATTAGCAAAAAAACTTTGGTCGTGCGCTACGAGTGTAACGACAGGTGATAAAGATGTAAGTAAATCTTATGAAGGGTGTTACAGAATGTTTTGTTGCGATCAAACCTCTTGCGCCAGGCGGGACTCGTGGCACGCTAGTAAGGCGTACCATCCTGCCCGGAGAGCGGGTTCGAGTCTCGCCTAGCACAAGAGTTTTGATCGTAACTAAACATCCTTTAGCAACATATAGCACCTCTACCAGCCGCACCAGGCCTAAACAAATGTGCTAAAAACATGGTATGAATGTACTGCAATAGAAGGCATGGATCTTAGAGAAACGGTTGCCTTGGATTGTCTCCGTAAACCTACGTATCGTGATCGCTGAGGGAGCTGATGTCCAAAATTCACAACGATGCCAAACTTAGAGCAAAACGATCTCAACAAAGTTGC
Source organism: Heligmosomoides polygyrus polygyrus (assembly GCA_947396885.1). Lineage (NCBI taxonomy): Eukaryota > Metazoa > Nematoda > Chromadorea > Rhabditida > Heligmosomidae > Heligmosomoides > Heligmosomoides polygyrus. The sequence continues at coordinate 35,666,101 of OX377203.1, forward strand.
AGGGTTAGACCCGAAGATATAAGAAGGCATGGCAGTAGGGCGACCGTGAGTGAGAGGAAGTCCTCATCGGCTTGGCGTTCGTCTCTTCTACATTCGGCTACGCCTCCACGCCCATACGGGCCTCATGGGTGGCTGGGTAGCTTGTAGTGGCTCTTTTTTGGCGGTCGAATAGGGATGGTGTCAGCACAGGCTTTCTCGCACAGCTACGACATTTACATATCAGTCGTGAGATTAGATCACGGATTGGTGACCACTCAGCGAATTGCTGGAGAGTGCTGTAGGAGTGAGCAGACGGGAGTTCCTAGGCAAGGCCACAGCCAAGCACAAGAGATGTGAATTTTGTAGACTTAGTGAATGAGCCACTTATTTATCTATTTACTTATTCAAGGCATAGAGAAGTAAGAAAAAGTCAAAGAAATCAACACACATTGAAGAGCACTCGAACACAACTCAAGTAGTTCTTTCGGACATCAGAACATATTTTGTAAAGCATTTCTGCAGATATTGAAGTCGAAGTCAACGTAATAGAGGACCGTGACCATCGGTTTCAGGTTCTGCAACATTGTTCTAATGCAAGTGCTCTGAACTGTCAGCCACATCACCCGGTTCCATGACTGTCGTTGCAACATTGTGTAATCATCTCCGAATAACTGCCCATTCTCGACTGAACGGAAACTGTCGCAGCTCAGGCAGTGCAACCCTCTGAACCATGCCAACCTTTCAGTGGCAAGAGTTGTGCGTAGTGACCTTTAGAGGACCAGCAAACTGAGGTCTACAACGTTTTGCTGGTGTCCCTGCGCTACCATTCTTGGTCAAATTTTGAGCATATTACAGGGTGCGTAAAAAGTATTGACGCAGTAAATGACGGCTGTGGAAATAGTATTGCGTAGTAAGTTTTATAACGATCCCACGAGAACTATAGAAAATGATCTTGCAAACACGATAGAATAACTCGTAATCGACATTGGCTCCTTTACTGAGAATACGGGAGCGAAAACGACGGAAAAATTCATGAGCACGCGCCGCAAGTACTCGCTTGGATTTCGTCCCGTGCTTCGAACAGGGCAGCCTTCTGCAAGTGATCACTTCTGTTGAAAGTAGCCCAGACCTCATTCTCTAAAATCGCCTGAAAAGAGTAATCCAGCGAATTCCTGTTCAAGCTGTGCTCGTCTGAGAAGCTGTCCACACCTGCGCGCGTTATCTGTTCACCGTTATCGGACAGAGGTTGATAATTTTGGATTTGAACGCTATCGTGCTTGGACATCTTGTAATCATTATCTGGTATGACAGAGCCGTGGCTGACGTTTGGGTTGCTGACCTCCTTCGTCACCAACCGTTTCGAACAGCGCCAAATTCTCTTGTTAAGGAACTATTCAGCTGTTTGGATAACAAACAAAAAAGGGCCACCGTAACCACGACGGTATCATGTTTCTTTAATTTTTACAAGACTATTTTTTGAGCACAATATAGACAACAAAAATAACACACAAAAACTTTGAAAAGTAGAAAGAGAAAGTTGGGGCTGAAACAAAAAGTAGGTGCGACAATACTTTTTACGCACCCTGTAATGTTTCGAGATTCAAAACTGGTCACGATTTATTTAGAAGATCGTAGTTATGTATGAAAACAGAAAGCCCAGCTAAACGGCAAAGAATGAAAATCACTGGAAAGAGGAAGCTGACGGTGCCAAGCCGTTCTCGACTCGAGCAATTCTGAAAATTCGTACTCTCGAAATCGTTTGCATTTCTTTGCGCATTTGCAATACACTGCGTTAGTCATTCCCTTCGGAGGACGCACCATGCATTGTACTTCTACGGGGCATCGCGGAATGAATTTGGATACGTATTAGGCCTGTAGAATGACTTGCGACGGCCAGCCGATGAACAAGTCGGCGCTTTGTCTTTCCGAGACAAGTTTGGTACCAATTCACGACCCCGGAGGGATGGAAAGCTTGGTTGAAAGACGAGAAAACTGAACTAACACCCTGATCTCGGGTGCAGTCGACAGCCGGCACCTGTTCAATAGCGCTTCTTACGCGCTAGATTTGCAACTAGGGATACTAAATGGAGAAGGCAATTAAAAATCAGGGGCGAGCTCTTACAGTTCGCTTATGTCAGCGGTCAGTAATGGAATAATATTTATTGGTGTTTTCCTATCAAAGTGCGTGATTGACTTCAGCTGCGGTAATTCCGTGCACCACAGTTCCATCTAAGATGTCTCCCGAGAGATCGTGATGGTGCCAGAAAAGATCTGGAAGTGGGGACAGCAGCGGACGCTCCCACGGAAGCCATAAATATTTCGTGAAGGCCACGGCCCGACTCACGGGAGGCTTTGAGTCGTTTGTTGAGAGTCTAACCAGAAATGCTGCTGGAAAAAGCAGCAATGTGATCATCATGTGGGCAACCTCTCTAGGTGGGACATATTTAGTGAGAGAACAACATGCCCATTGCGTCGAGTGGAGAGACTCGTCTATGTAGCACACGGTGGCAGATTCTAAGCTAACAGTGAGATCAGCCGGAATCCATCAGCTTAAAACTGTTTTTCAAAGAACCTTTGCTACTAAATTTAATTTCTGGTCAGAATCTAGCTTAAAAACACTAGAAAAATAAACGTCGCAAACCTTCTTAACAAGGCGTTTGTTCGTAATATTTCCATTATTTCTATTTTTTGTAGCTCAGTACTTCTTACAACTTAAATAAGCGACTTTGATCCAAAATATGTATCTGCCTTTGAACGTGACGGATGAAGACTTGCCTTCCAGTGAAGTTCCAGTGCAGTCCAATAATATACATAGTGTATCCAAGAACTGCAAGCTCTGTTTCAAAAGCCAAAGGCTTGCGGGCAGTCAAGCTGATAGAAGCGTTTATGGATCAATAGAAGAGATACAGCAGATATAAATTTTGCTCTCATGAGTCGGACAAACTCCGCAGGGCATCCGCCTAACTCGCTAAAATTGGAACTTGATTGCCGGTGCATGACGTGACGGTTGTCGCAATTCCGTCGCAATCTGAAAACAGCGCCGTCCTACGCTTCTCCTAAAGACTTGCATAACACTGCGACGTATTGCAGGATGGGTAACCTCCGAAATATGCGCCGTGATCGAAGGAGCACAACTTCCGGTAAGGCTATCAGGAAAGTCTAGTCTAGAATAGAAGAGCAGAATTTCCAAAGTCGTCGAACGGCGGGTTATAGACCTATACGCGATTTAGCAAGAGACTGAAATCTGACGCACTCCCTTGCTCTTTATTTATTTGTTTATTTTTATTTTTTCCAAGTCGTAGATCACAGTCTAGCGTAAGCGAACAAAGGAATACAAAAAGAACAAACAAGCAAACTTCTCGTCTACATTTAGTAATAATAATGGCAATTCGGCAACCGTCAACGGAGAATTCGCTATATCAAATTTCTGGAGTCCAAACAGCAGTAGGTGGTTTACAGGCTTGCATATACAGCTTCTCGAGGCGATCGCACCTCCCAAGCAACAAATTGAATTCATTGAGAATCCCGAAGGTCAGAAAGTCAGATCTTATTCGTGATTTTCTAACCGGAACTCCAAGCTTAGGCTTTTCTCTAACGGTCCTCGTCAGTACACCCTCAGAAAAGATAATTATGTTGATGGACACCTTACTAGGAAGTATTTTGTACATCATGACAGGATCTAAGATTTTCCTCCAAGTTTTCAGTGAAGGAAGACCAAAGCGAACAGAACGTTCCTGACCACGCGGTAGTCTACCTCTCTATTCTATCATTCCATCACTTTGCCGTGAAATTTGTTGTTAGCTGCGTACGGCAACTTTTGAATACAAGCGCATGCAAAAGATGTGGTGATGGACTGATCGCCATAATGATCTGGTTTGTCAATAAATTTTCGGTGGACTTCTGGTCTTCATGGCTTCACATCTGGTATTCATTGTTGTCCTATCATTCTGATTTCGAGGGCATTTTTGCATTCTGAATGGTT
>OX377203.1:35670261-35703822 GCA_947396885.1 Heligmosomoides polygyrus polygyrus
GTTTAGACCTCTATCTGACACTATACTCATGATCTACAAACAACATGCAATTCTCACAGAAGAGGATCGTGTACATAGGAATACTTAGGCTCGGATACATGCCACTCATATCTCGAACGCATCCTGCCAGACAACCCGTACTAACCTAGGCCTCGAAAACCGCTCGCTTGCCCTGTGGAACTTCTTTGCCGTCTCGAAGCAGCCACAAGCTCTCCTGAACTGCCCGACCTCAGCGCCAAATTCATAGTGAGATTTACCGCCCTTCCCCAGACATCCGTTTAGAACTCTACCCATGCTCTGCTCTTCACTTCTATCGTTCCAACATTGGCTATCAGCTATCATTTGGACAGACATAGAGACTCTCGTGTAGGAGAATGCTGCACTCGAAGCAGAAGATCGCACAGCACGACTTGCATGCGAAGCCTTCTTCAGACAGACAGCGGGTGGGTGCTCACACGCCATGCACTCTCTGAAAGAGACGTCTCATCGACCTGTGCGATAACTTGCCCAACAGCGGATGTCGTCGACTTACCCCTCTGTGATTGGATGTAAACGCTGGAAGAGGGACCAGGTGGCGAAAAGCTCATGCCAGCTGAGGGACAGCGGTGCTGACATCAGCAAATCCTGAACAATGTTAATGAAATCGCCACTAGATTCTTGAGCACATTAAAGTGAAGATTACGAAAAAGAACTCGAGTCTGTTATTCTCCCAGAATAGCATGAAAAAGATGTCATCTCATTCAACATTGGATGCAAAAAAGAATAAAGGACGGAGGACGGCGGTATTTGGGATGACCCACACATTCTACTTTTGCAAGGTATCGAGTGCACAATATGAAGGTGCACTTGGCCTATACAATCACATTACATCACCAGTTAGGATGATATAAGTTAATTACATGAACATTGTTTCAAATATGTTCCTTGCAGCTTCTGTTTAAATATATCAGTATTTCTTGGCTATCCTATGTCAGATGGCTGCATCCGTATGCAGTCCGTTAAACTAAAGGTCTCCAGCTAATGAAACAGCAATGGTGTGCAGGTGAGGCCAGGACGCAAAAGACACGAATTTGCCCCCCCCCCCCCCCCCCCTTCAGGCCCATACAACCTAAATTCTGATGAGGTGTATAACCACTCAATCATAGCCGCCGCTAAGGTCTAAAAACCAACGGAAACTAAATAAACATGGCGTTCCTTACCAGACGCAGAATGACCGCTCTTTTATACTAGCATGTGGAGGACATGCCATACGAATCGCGTTACATTTGGATGTTTTCGTTGACGAAGATGGTGCAATATGCTGCGACAGCAATAGCTCAAAAAGATCCGCATCCAAAACCACGTGGTAGCTACCTTAAACACGTGAGAGATATATCTCCGATTTCTTCCGCAACTTATCGCCGATGAGACAGATAACTAACCATTCGTGCTTTTGGCCAACTGCTTGCATACAAACTGCTCAACACTCACTCCTATTAAAGAACAACGAATATAATTTACTCGCAATAACTGAAACGAGATTCTAGTCACTCCTTTTACCTATGTTTACTACACGCTCGAGTAAACTCACCCAAAAGTTGCAAAAATATTTCCAGGATCTACGGTCGATTGGCTGGACATGATTGCAATCACTTCCCGTGAAACGTGGCCAGAAAGACTTCTGAATTAAAACATAAGTTTCTAAGGCGGCATAAGTTTAGCTGTTGCTTTAGTTCGATGAATGGTTAGTAAGTACGAAATGCAGAATGCGAAAAAAAAAAACACATGAGAGAAGAAATTCTGTTCAAGACACAAATTGTGCGGAAATCGTGTCACATTCAAGACCATTTCTGCTTTAATTAAGATCAGCCGCAAAGTAATGTGTAAATTATTTCTACTCTTACGAACTTATACACAGAAGCTACAACTTACTTCAGATCCGTAAGAATAAGCTGCAGAGCATTCTGAAGCGAGTAGTCGCCACTACATATAACTTCAATGAGGCCAAACTCTCCTTCAACACTCTGATGTAGCCTGAACGTATCAAGTTGCTGGACCGCAGAAATGCGTAAACCCTTGGAAACCCACCTGTTAGGCTGAAACGAGGAATACCCGCACGAAACGACACAAGACAGCACCATCCACCGAGGGACACTCTGCGAGCTTAAATGCTGAGAACATTTCGTGCTCCGCGGCTAACCATGCGTCACCGAGCGCACGTCCGCGTTTCAGCGCCGAGACGTCGCACGCGGCTAGCGCGCGACGTCGCGTCGGAGTTAGGTCCTGGAGCCATACCAGTCCAGTGCTATCCCTCTGTAGGTGGAAATCATTCCGCTGAGTTTAGCTCGCTGGTTGTTTTCGACCCACGCCCTCTAATCGGGTTATCTGCGTCTGGTGTTTTTGTGAAGATAGCTTTTTGTGATAGCTTCTTTAACTTTCCATGGGGGTCGATTTTTCGAGCTCCCGCACAAGCCTTCTACCACAGCCGGACTGGTATGCCGTCTAGAGTACAGCACCGACTTGAGATGGCGAGCAAAAAAGCCCGTAGCATTGTTTATTTATCCGCTTAGGCTCGAAATCTCTGCAGCTTTCTGGAAGTTGTTTGCGTTCAAATCTCATCACCTTTTGTTCGTGCAGATAAGAACTTTGCTGCTGTCACGAGCGAGTGATTGCGCAATGCATTGCTAGACCCAGAAAAACTTATCAGCGACGGTATGCAGGATGCCTGGCAACGGCACTTCGCAGTTTTTCCTTTGTCAAAAAAACGCCTATTGGTACTACCGTCGCAGAAGGCTAAGAACTGCAAACGTTTCTTGAATTGTCGCGAGTGGAGCCCTTCATCCACATGAGCAGGAGCTTGGCTTTGGAGGAGGTGGATCAGCTACTGAAATACTGCTGTAATCGATACAGCGAACAGTTAATAAGGGAAAATTGCTTGCTAGGGGATGCCTTCAGTCTCCCATAAAACTTCGGACAGAGACCTGTGCCTGTGAAAGAGCTTGAAGTGCTGATCACAAACATGTATACCAAATTTACTAAACGGATCTTCGAGTTCTGGCCGGTCACAGTTCTCATTGTCGACATCACATCACGCGAGTTTAACATGGCTTTAAGATGCGGCGACGGTGTAAGAAGCAGCGTTCACGCTTTGGATTCATGAGGTGTGTTCCATTCAATGTTAATGGCGCGTTGCTTGCACTTTCTGACTTATCGTGACTGTTACTCTTGTGTCCGACATGTTTTTGAAAAAAGCCTTGGTAACAACTCTCGTCTTATGAGCTATTAGGATACCAGGCTGTCCAATAATTCTTGTCCGAAAATTTCACCGTTTTTATTTTTTTCAACTTTACTGAAAAGCAAATCTAATCAACAATACCACCACAGTTATCCACAGTTACCCACAACAGTGGCCCATCGATTGGGCAGGTCGCCGATGCCCTTCGCCCAGAACTGGGGCTGCGACTCGAAGAAGTCCGCGATGTCGGATTTGAGGTTGTCGTAGTTGGTGAATTTTCTTCCGGCCAAATGGTGCTTCAGCGGGCGGAACAAGTGGTAGTCGGAGGAGGCGATGTCCGGGGAATACGGCGGATGGGCAACCGTCTCCCAGCCGAGCGTCGCCAACTTCTGCTGGGTCCCCTTCGCCACGTGGGGGCGCGCGTTGTCGTGCAGCAGGTGGACCGAGGCCCGTCGGGGACGCTTTTCTCGGATGGCGGCGGCTAGTTTCTCGAGCTGACCGGTGTGATGGAGGCGGTGACCGTCCTGCCTTGCGGAAGCAGCTCGAAGTACAGCATGCCCTTGGCGTCCCACCAGCAGCAGAGCATGATCTTCAGCGGGTGTTCCCTGTCCTCGAGGCTCGTGTCGCCGCTTTCGAACGATTGAACCAGCGCCTGACTGTGCGTTGGGACACTGCATCCTCCCTGCACGCTCTGCAGATGTTGGCGACCGCGGTGCCCGTGTCGCTGCCCAGCAGCCACTCGTAGTACACGAACGTACGAATTCGACCTTGGTCCATTTTAGCTTATACTGCTAGCTAGACGCGGCGACTGCGCCTTATATACCCCAAGCGTGGAACTCTGGAGAATCTTCTAGAAGGTTTTTACACTTGCCTGATATTATAACACTTCCAAGGAAAATTATAGAATTTTGAAAATTTTCGGACAGGAATTATTGGACAGCCTGGTATTTAAAGATGAAAGGTAACAAATTTTGATTTCCATGTGGAGCAAGTCAAAAATCGATGCCAGGTTCGTACCTTTTGCGTCTTAAGGTGTGACGGAAGGACGGAAAGACAGAAACGATGTCAAATTCGTGATCATTACCCGAAATAACACCCTTAGACGAAGCAAATGAGCGAGACACCTCTGGGAAAGGTATGCAGAGATCATGAAGCTGCTGTTGGAACGAGCTCCACAAGGGCGAATACAATTGGCGCAGCCCCCTGGGATTAAGGAGCCGCGATGGATGCCTAAGCAAAGCCTCTGAACCGCTCTAGTTTGAGGCGGTACACGACCCTAAATAACTTGATAACTATGAAAAACGGCACCAGCATTGGCGAGAAAATATAAATAGATGGAAGCCAAAAGTCCAAAAATAGAAAGAGAGCTGCTGGTGAAGGAGCTTATGGTAAGATCCGTCCTTTCTGAAGCATATTCTGCCATCTTACTGAAGTTCTCCAAATTCCCAAATACATGAAACTTTCTGCCACTGAACCTTGTGGGCTGGAATTTCGAAATATGAAATGTGCTGCTGCATAAACTACACAGATCGAAGCCGAACAGTCTCAATGGCGCTTGCAGAGGCTTCGCGTGCTTGACCGCATTGGTATCGGCCATGTCTGAAGTAGCAGTTGTGTGATCGTTCACTGGATTTCGTCCGAATGGCAGAACATTTGCTTCTGACATGGCTATGGAGAACGTTATAGCCTGACATAGGCTTGGCGCATTTCAAACAGGAGACCGTAGTTTCCTTCCAGGACTTTCGGTAGCTATCAGTCTGAAAGACTACTTTGTTCAAGAGCAGCACAACCGAACATAGTGGATAGCATGCACATGGTTGTTTGAAGCATTCGATAAAATGCACCACCAAAAATTAATAAATATCTGAATTGATTCCTTGGGTGCAGAGTAATTGCTTCTAAGATGATGTGCATCTCATACGGGGAGTAGATGACTGCTCGAGACTGTTCTCTTCTGTTCTTTTGAGTTTGCAGAATTTTTCAGCGCCTCGCGGTGGCGTTCTATAACGACAGTTGTCTACTATGTTCCGATGGTATATCTTCCTTCATACAGAGTATCAGGCTTGAAATCTACGCTGGTGATGTAAAACTTATGGATTGTGTGGTCAAAAGCCAACGCGTATAGGAACCCTTAATAGCACACTACACGATGGACATTAAAACTGGGCCTGACTTTCAATTCGGGCAGATGTTTGTATTACATTGATGAACGAAGCGCTCGCCGGTTCCATTATCTCATTCAGCTCTTTCTATATGTGAAGGGAACAAAAATCTTGGTGTATCTGTAGACTCTAAATTTGACCTTTTCTTTTTGATGGATATTCTGTAAATGTGACCATTTCCTCATGTTTGATAACCTACTTCGAAATCGTTGCACATTGTTTTCTTTCTCGTAATATTTGCAGCGATAGATCAGATATTGTTTTTGTTAAACTACACCACTATAACGTACATGTACTCTCTCGCGTGAACTACTGCTCTTACGTTGGATTCCTGCCGTTTAGAAAATTATAGCGAACCTGAAAAGATTCAGAAAACTCTCACTCGTTTCTACGGCTACAACAAGGGTGGGGTTTCCAGAGAAATCTGTCAAATTATGGCGATCGCCTGAGAGTGCTGCCCCTACGGCTTCATAGAAGGTCTGCCTCGAACATCTGCACTGCTTCAGAGCAGTTCATGGGAAGCTTAAACTTCTAGTAAGAACTGCATCATTACACCTGGTCTAGGATCTAATGGATTTAATTCCCACTACCCTCTTTATAACGACCACAACCAAGAGTTGACGTCCCACGTGTTTTTTGATTTTTGTCGGACTTGTCGGGCACAACATACGGTTTATGTGATGCCGCAACGGCAGCGGACTGGTATCTACATAGCCATGTAGTTTCTCGCAAGTGTTTTTAAAAACTTTGAAAAAATCATGAGTTGTTACGGAGTTTTTTATTCGCTGTGTCGACCTCACAGCGCGCTTTGGTAGGGTTTTCTGAACATTTTGCTCTACAATATCTGGTGCCTATCGAGTCAGGATTTTGGGCGCGAAGAAAGCGTGACGATATTATGCGTCCCCTCTGGCAACCGTCCTAGTTGCTTTTTATATGTCATATGCTAAGGCGCGTGGTAGCGTAGTTGGATGAGTCACTGGCTGTCGCGTGCTCCCGATTCCAAGTTCTTGGCTTGGATTTCACGCTCAGACCAACAAGATTCCATCTCTCCGGCGACCCTGAAATGGCGCTACATTGTCTATGAAGGATAGGTAGTGACTTTCCCATAGGTTGGGCACCACAAGTCATACCCAAGCATGGGCCAAATACGGACCTCCACGACATCCCACAGAAGTATGTTGAGTTACTGACGCATCCGCAGATAGCTTGGAACACAGTATCCTTTTCTCACCTTTATTTATTAGTTTTGGTATCAACTACACGGCATTACTGTTGGCTGATGTAGACAGACATCCTTGGTCTAAATTTCTTTTCATGTTTCGATTTAACTAGATACGGCTAGGATTTCCGGAACTCACGCCTTCAGAGCGACATAGTAAGGCTTGCACCTAGGGCAGCTGCAAGTTGCGGGCTACTTGCCCTCGTAAAATGAAATGAATTCATGAATTTGTTATAACGATGTTTTCGTGCGATCGAAACTTGATTGGCCTTGCCAGGTGTAGACGTTTCGATCAAACAGTGTGGGTCGCACTGTGGTGAAGCATTCTACCCAGTACCCAGTGAACAGGGTCTAGGATCAAGTCTCGCCTGGTGCAAAAGTAGGACCGCAGCAAAACACCGTTATTAACCGGTTACGACCTTGGTAGCGGCCACTTTAAACATAAAGTGTGATGTGAACTTCAAAAGTTTTGCCACTGCGCAGTGATCTGCTGTTTTGCTGTTGCTCTATTCTGTTTTAGTTTTCAGATAGCGTTTTACCTGCACGGCGTGTTCCTGCATCCTTTATTCTAATATGTTGTATTGGAAATAAGTAATAACAAGATAAAGAGGATGGACAGCGTTAATAAATCCTTTTTGGGATCCATTCTACTTCTAATATTGCGAAGGCAATTTGAATGCATGTTCGGCCTATTAAATGAATAGCGGTGGCCGACCGAGGGACGATTCAGTGCTTTGCCTTCCATTCCCATGTCAATTAAATCCGGGATGGAAGGGTTGGTTGGCCTAGACGGGATCCGAACCACCGAACCAAGAACCCCGGCAGGTTGAGGTGTTCATTAGGAGACCGAACACTAGGAGACCTTTGCAATCTCTGCAAGCATGCGCGGGTGAACTTGGTCCTCTTGGCCTTTATCTGTAGCACGGCGGAGCCACCAGAGGTGTTTCGTCGAAAAGCTGGCCTGATAATAGGGCACATTTTTTGAAGGACACAAAACATTGGGACGGCTATAAATGCTGACGTGGGAACAGAAAGCTCACATAGCGCTGCTCCCGACCGCTTCACTTGTACCCTGGTTTCTCGGACATCACTTTTTAATCCAAGATGAAGCCTGAAGGTAGGTGGTTGTTAAACTAGTTCGACAAACTGTACATCACATTGGGAAATCCCTTGAACGCAACCTTGAGACTGCAGCATGAAAACAAACCATCGGGCTCTTTCATCGCGCTTATTCTAAATGGCAACTGATTGTACATGTCTCTGAAGTTAATTTATTGCTCAGGCATCTGCATCATTTCAGAGGTTAAGGCGATCCTCGAGCCATTCTACAAGGAGATCCAAAAGAATGTCGAGGAAAGCAAGATGGAGCAGAATCTCAAGTTCATGCACCCCGATGGTGTGGTCGTCCAGAAGGGCAAGGCCGCTCACTATGGATTAGAACGTGAGTTAAATGTGCTCCTTGAAGTCACCTGATCCAAGCGGGTTTCCAAAGCATGTTAAATTTGTTGTGCATCTGGTGCAGAATGTGGTCTAGAGGAAATCTCGTAATCGGCCGAAAATCGTTTGATTTACAGCTCACTTCCCTTTTTATTCTTTCAGAATAGTTTTCGCAGCAAAAAATTCGCTTAACCTTAATGATCTTTCTGGAGAAGAGCTGAATACAGAAGGAATTCCCAACTTCTCCCTTCTTGGGACCTCGGCATTGTAAGTTGTAAGTAATTGTAACTTGAGAACACTAACAAGAGAAGGAACTTTGTCTATCCGCGAGATATCCTTGCTCGTATTTCTTCTGTAAAATCATAAAACTATGTGAGCTTTCATACTCCAGAGGCAATTATTCCGCAAATCTGGAATAACACTCTTTTGGAAAACATACAAAATTCAAATTATTATTAAACGCTAACTCAGAATACCTTCACAGATCATGTCAGCCCAAGATGGTAGGGCTCCTTGCACAAGAAATCTTACAATTTTGATGTTCCTATCTCTGAGTCATGGCATGTTTAAATCATTGTTAACTGATAATGCTGTAGGACTAAAATATTAGCAGAGCACAAAATATTCGGCAATACCTATGAGGAAATGGATGAACACACGTCTGGAAAAGAGCCTGCGGTCAAAAAGTTGAATGAACTATGACACGAGCTTCAAAACAAGGGGGCGAACGGGTCGCCATGAGACCGGAGGATCCAATGAGCCAGTGTTGTGAGTCTCGAGTTCAGGTCATGACAAAGATGGGGGAGCTGAACGGGCCAGCAATAAATGCAGTGTAACTCCCTTATTTGGCACCAGAGGATTATCACACAACATCCGTGTTTCTATCATTCTTTGGAGGGGTGGTGGTGGTGAGGCTTCGCGTAACATGGGGCCGGACTCATCAACGACTTAAAGCAATTTAACAGAGAAAATTACTGCCGAAATCCCTGATAGCGCGGCTTATCAGGCGATATGGTGAGCGATAACCCGCGTTATCTGAGTTCCCCGTTGTGAATTCTCTGTTGAAGTTATATAAGTTGTTGATGAATCCAACCCATGGTCAGCAGGAGGCATCGGTTTCATTTATGCACATCACATAAGTTAGTTATCACTTTTGGGATGCGGCACGCATTCTACTTCCACGGGATGTCGTGGAGGCGACTTAAATGCGTGTTTGCCCGTTCATCGGCTGGCCACTTTCGGTGGGCAGCCGATGAACAAGACAGCGCATTATCCTTCCCAGACAAGTCTGGTATCGATTCACCGACCCCGGGTAGGTGGAAGGCCTGGTTGGCCTGGGCGGAAAATCTGAACCAGGAAACTGGTATTGGGTTGTCGCGACACCCGACGCATCCTCCGACTACGCTACGCATGCCCACTAGTATAAGCTAGGATATAAAGGATACGCTGTAAACGAGGAGATGCAAAGGCTTCAATGCATCTCACTGGCGATAATTTTCGTTCCAATTTCACACGAAGAGCTTCTACTGTTATCGACGTCTGCGCCTGATAATATTTACGCATTGCGAAGCCATTGTGTCACAGAGCATTCGAATCACAAACTCCTGCCTCCCATCCTACCGCTTTTCCGTCAAATGTGCCACCATTGCTGAGCGGGTAGTGGTCGTATGTGGTCTACGTCAACTCGTTGTCTGCGATTGTCGGGCCTTTAGCGCAATCGGAACGCAAACAAGGCAGGGTAAAAATGGTCCCTAACTCCGCTCCACGATGTTCGAATGGGATAAGAGCAATCAGCGTTTGAAGCCTTATCCTACGATGCCTATTTATTTATTTATTTATTTATTTATTTATTTATTTATTTATTCAGGGCAGAGCAATGCACATGCCACGGTACATGATTTAATGAACATAGGACAAAATAAAAGTGAGAAAACAAAATGAGATAAGGCCCAAGCAAATCACAAGGTGATATTTCTTCCAGCAATCGCTTTTAGTGCACCTTTCGAAAGCTAGGATGATGGTCACTCTTGGCCGGCAACAAATTCATTAAATTCAGACACACCTGTGGGTGGTGAAACTTGGTCGTATCCATGTTCCGGCAACCGATAGCCTAGCACGATTTCGCCAAAGAACCAGAGCTGCTGACCAAAGAATGCTATTTGGTTTCCGGACCTTTCCAGTGAGAATTCCACAAATCGTTAGGTTAGCCAGCTTTCTTACTTTGTAGAATGACGGAAGACCAAGGTTTATGGATAAGTCTTTGCCGTTTGTCTCAGTAATCTGACAAAGGAGGTATACTCCAGCACTGTGACAGTTTGAGAAGTCACTGCGACCTGATACCCTCCCCTATCGGATTGTTGAGAGAAACAGCAGGAGGTCATCTGATAGTTTAAGCTCGTTCAATGCGCTCAAACAAGCCAGAGTATCAGATCGCGGTGACTTCTCAAGCCGTCACAGTGCTGGAGCATCCCTCCTTTGTCAGATTACTGAGACAAACGGCAAAGGCTTATCTATAAACCTTGGTCTCCCGTCATTCTGCAAAGTTGCGGGAGTTTAGTGTGTATTTAATCTGTTTTTTTTTGCCATGCTCAAGCTGCCTTGATCATGCGAATAATACCAGTAGTTTTTTTCATCAGCACTTCGTTTTTCTGAGTGTGTCAACATCACAATAGCTCTATCAATACTGCTCTTAGGGGAGTAGAAGGTAGAATCCAGATGTTATAAATGTTTTCAGAGACGATAACAAGACGCCATGCGGAATCGAGACTGTACACAAACCTTATTTGATTGAAATTTCAACGCAATCTACTTTTTAATAGCTAGGAAGGTAGAGGGAATTGCAAAAATTGCTTGTCCAAGCATCATTACAAATCACAGCAGTTCAAAGGTTGGAAGTGGAAAGGGAATATGCAGGAATTTCCAACTGACCTTATGGATACGACCAAGAAGGTGGTAAGACACCAACGTATAGAGACAGACGAGATTGAATACGGCACTTTCTTCGGTCACTCCTCAGGGAACTTCTCGCTTTCGACCTACGGGGTTGCACCCGTAGAGATCGGCTGTAGTTCAGTAACAATCGCTTGACACGCAACGAGCGCAGAACATTGATTCCCTAAAGATGTGCCATCCATGATGTTTTCAACATCTGCGTGGTCCTATCAGAATTGTGAAATGTGCGACACACAAAAGTGAGCGACTGACGAATTGGCCGCCATAAGAATAGCTAATGGCGATCCTCAGGAAAAGCTGAGTATACTGTTCCAGTGGCAGTCATAGATTCCATGCTACTCCACTGGTAAGTGAAGAAAATCATTCTTTCCTGGAAACCGGGCAGTCATGAATGAGTTACCCTTCGGCTCTTCTGGTCTATTAAATGAGAGGTCATGTTTCAGAAATCGGCGCTTCGATGAAGAAGTTCCACGAAGAATATGCAGCCAAGAACATTAAGGTGAGCCCAGCGGGTTACTGTAGGGGTCGAGCCTCTCTGAGTGGAACTAGTACGTGCTCCATCACCGATGCTCGTTCCAGCGTTCCAATGTGGTCTACTGTGGCTGCGAGTGCTGCGTGTGCATGACGTGCGACGTGAGCTTCGACACGCCGAAGGGCCCGGCATCGGTGAAGGAGCACCACATTTGGAAGAAGCACGACGGCGAGTGGAGAATGTACCACATCGAGTACGAGATCGTCGGCCATAAGTAGGCGCTTCTGTTTGTTCGACGAAAGTACTTTGGTTTGCCATCGTGCGATAAAGGTGCAAAAATAGCGTGCTGTGTGGAGCAGAACAGCAAAGCAAAGAGGGCTCAAGTTATATATGCGCCTTCGGCCGCCGGCTAGCAGGCTAAGGCGAAATTACCGCCAATTTCGGCTTCTGCATTTAAAGAACCAGCACTTTTCACTCACGTCATGCTCTTGCACATGGTTAGATCCTCTGAAATAGAAAATATAGAAGTAGAAAATAGAAAAAATAAAATAGAAATAGAACATAACGAAATAGAAAAGAAAGGAAAAGAGAAAGAGATCAGCTCTTCTGAAAGCTTGAATGCTTCTGAAAAACATATACGATATATCTGGAAGCGCTAAACGCGTAAACGATATGTGTGGGAGTAATGCAGGGTGAAAGCTAACGATAAATTCCGAATTCTTCAATTTTTGAACATGACAATTTGACGATGTTCATTTGCAGTTACCGCCTGAACGGACGGGAACTCCTTATTTCGAAGAGCACAACAGATGAACAACTTGTTTTCGGTGTTTCCTTTTTGAGCCTCATCGGTGGCATTTTCTCTAATCGAATGGCTTTAGACGCTTTGGTATTTATCTTGGGCGAATTCCAAACTACATATAGCATCAAATACTGAGAAACGACCACTGGCAGTGACCTCGAACTTTACGACTGATCAGGGAGACTAACCGATCTGTAGATTGTTCACGAATCTATTTCGTTGCATACGATCCGCTATTTATAAGACTTAACTAGTAATTTAAAAATCGGTCGCTCTTCTTGCAGAAAAAAGAAGCTAGTGGTTGCCACTAGCACCCTATCTGCCTAAGCTCTGGGAAATAGACTGGACTAATTTCTTCCTTTCCCTAACGAGTGAAGATAGCTTTTCAGAACACCTGTTGGTACGAAGACCTCGCTCTAGTTCGAAAAGAGGTCGGCTGGGTTTTGCAATTATGTACTCATTCCCACGAGCGATCGTACAGACCGAACAAACGCTTCCTTTGATTTAGTGTTTTTGCGTCGTCTCATGCCACTATTTCACAGCTTCTTCATCTCGAAACTCTACCGTCATGTAGCGTCCAAATTTCGTTGTAGTTCTGCTGAAGCGTGCCCAAGATTCGGGTAATAAGGCTCCACAACTCAAAAGTAGTGCTTTATTGATACCGCAAATCGTCTTTCCATATATTAAATAAGAAAGAGCTTAGAAACGATACATTAAAGTTTATTTTTAGTTATTTTTAGTTCTTTGTCTTACTTAAGTGTCATTAAATGAATAAGGGAGAAACATCAGGAAACTACTGGCACTACCTGACGCATGCACGCAGTGGAAGGTCAAAGACATCGAACTCATTAGGAAAGGGAGAAACTAGAAAAATTCTTACTGCACCTCACACTCCCCAATTACAGCGACGTTTGTACCCATTCGCCATCCATCTGGGGTCGGTGACTTGGTACCAAAGCTTTCTCGGAACAATAAAATACCGATTCAGTCATCGATTCACTGTGAACACGCATTCGATTTATCTCTACGACATCTCGTAGAATAACGCTTTCAACGCCATCTTTTGTCCTTCAGCCAATGACGTTTGCATTCACGAAAGGTTTACAATTGCTGCAAAGCCCCGTTTTTCTGAAGCTGCTGTGAACTAAAGTTCTGAAACCTCGCGAAAGAAACTTTTGCAGAGCCCTCCTAAAACAGGGCAGCTCACGTCTAAATTTGAGCAAAGGCTCTCATAATGCGTGGGACATAATGGCATTCCTGTCATTGCGATTCGCTACTCGGCCCATTTTTCCTCTGCCATGAGTCAGAGCCGTGCCAAGCATCGCTTCCCCCTTGCTCCTCCATCTCAACAGCGGCTCGTTTTTCAGCCGAACTTCCAATGTCTCCACTGTCCCGTTGCAGTGCCCTTTTGAAATATATGGCTGCACCGAATTGGATGCTGGAGTGATAGCACTCCTACAAGAGAAGAGGTGGCTGGTCTTGCCGTCTCTCAATTTTGAAGCTGCCCTTACATAAAAGCGAGCGTACACACGTCATAAAACTCTGCATGCAGTGTCCTTCATTGTTCTGCTTCGGCCAGGATTGTCTATGCCCGAGTTCGTCGAAGAGCTCTGCGTTTCTACCTCGGCTGCTGGATAATAGTGACCAGGGCTGTGCGAAAATGAAATCGGGAATTTTGTAGAATGTAAATCATATTTCTGAAAAAGCCGCCGCAAATCGTAAATTGTAAGAAGTATCTAACTTGTAGAGGCAATGTACTTCTAGAGTTTTTCTGCTAACCATTCTCAAAAGCAATGGTAATATTTATCTATAGCGCCATTTCCAGTATAAGCTGAATAGTTTTCCAGCCAACTGGACACTTTTAAATTCAACTGAGCATCTATCAAACAGAACGGATACGTCCTGACAATGCCTAAACGAATTTTGCACTTGGAAGCACTATCTTTGATGGAAAGGGCGTGGAGCACAGTTGGATTAGATGCCTGCGGTAGCGGTCACTCGCTACCTCTTGGTTTGGATTTCCCGCCTAGGCCAACCGAAAATTCCACCACTCCGGGTCGGGGATCTGCTACAAACTTATCTGGGAAGGATAAACCACTCGTGTTCATCGTCTGGCCATTGCAAGTAGCAGTATTAGCCAAACATACATTTAATTCACCTCCAGGGCATCTCGTAGAAATACAGGGTGTCCCAAAACAACGTGACAAAGGCTTGACGGCACTGACTTATCCATTGGCTAGCCACCGCGTGCCATTGTAGAGGCTAAGTACGCACTCAAATTTTTATCAAACTGTTTCCACGATATCCCGAATATGTAGGAGGAATGCGTGGCGCACCCTAAGACAAAGTGATTGCCGCCGTCCTTTATCCTTTTTATCATTATTATTGCACAAACTGTGCTTGTTAAACAATGAACAAAGCAAGTTCAGTGCTCTAAATCGCTAATGGAGCTCTAAGCTAGAAGTCAAGACATGTGCTACGTCTTGAGTGTTTTTCCGGCGTTTGGTCTGATCCTTGAAATTGCGGAATTTCGCTGTGAAAAGTGAAATCGCACCAAATCCATAGTAAGCAGCTGGAAAGAGGTAAAATGAAATTTGCTCCAGCAGCATGAAGACGAATTAGTAGTTGGTTAGAAGTGAAGCTTAAATGTGTATGCCGCAGCCATTCACGTTACGTCTTCACAAATGTTTAAACGATGTGAGAGAGCCTTGCAATGAAGAGAATGCTAGGAACGTTGATATCCTAGGGACAATACAGTGAGTACGGTAGTGTGACGGCGGGTTGGTAGTGTTTCCATCATCGTATGCAGAGTTGTGGTTCCATTAATTTTGGTCATTTTTTCAATTTTTGAACAGCTATTGTTTTGGAATAAACATTTCCGCGAAACCTGTAGTTTCCTGTTCACATTTACGGTCCTAACCACAGTTTTTACACCTTCCATTTGTACAAACTGAGCCAAGTCTAATCTAAGCTTGTCCTTCGTGTTCCATAAAGCAAACTAGTGCCACCTTTGTGCTGTAAAAACGCTGTTGCACAGCTCCCCAGCTACGCGTCGTGGCAGCACTACTCGGTACGTCTCTGCTCGTCGAAGCAGTCAGTATGTGCAGCTTTGGAAGAGATAAAGCCGGATTATTCCCCTCTCCCATCAGCGGGTCAACGGCCTTTTCAAAGCATAATATGAAGCTCTTGATTTGAAGAGATCTAATCGAGTAAGATACTACAGCAATGATTCGACGAACTCATACTCTCTAGCAAGTGCATTGCGTTGGCTAGAAAGTGAGTTTTGGCTAGAAAACTAGTGCTCACGCATACTCGTTGAACAGCAAATGCCGCTCTCTGTGTGATTTGGCGTGCAAATAAAAATTGAGATTTTGATCCTGTTGCTCTGCTCGCACCCATTGAGGGGGCTACAACTGCTTACATTAGCTACCGATAGGCTACACCAGAACAGAGTTCACTCTTGAGAATGAAACCTAACCGTGGGGTCGCACCAAATCACACCCTAAACTCCATGCGTTCCTAACCCTCATCTTCGTTGTATAACCTTTACAACTTAAAACCACCTTCGCTCACAAATACGTGGTGCAGTATCGAGCGGCCAGCGAACCACGTTGGGTGACCGAATCGGACAAAGCAGCCGTCTGTCCCGCATGATCGAAACGCCCTTCTGAAACGAGATGGAATATGTTAGTGCTGCACAGCGTATCGGAGCGCAGATTTCGCAATGCTGCTCCATTGAATTGCTTCTGCTTTTTCACGTTAATTTCGTTTGCCCACGGAAATTTCAGCCGTTGATGGGTAGAAAAACCTAATCCTCCTCGACAACGATTCTCGTGCTCAACAGCAGTCGAATTCATTCCTATGCTGAAGCGCTCTTTTACTCATTTGTTGCAGACCTTGTCAGTATGTTCTCTTTCATCCGACACCCTTTTACCGGAAAATGGCAACTGCCCAGCGTCTGGGGTTTGAAGCTTAACCAGTGTCATTCGATGAAAACCTCGATGGACTGTTCATCATTTGGGTGCTGTACAATACCATCTACATATGAACAAACTCTATACTTCTTTATGTTTGCTGATCCAAATTGACAACTACTAATACAATCAAAGTCGTCATTGTCGTCACGCCCAAACAAGATTGGTGGATCGGTTCTACGCGCCTCTGAAGACAAGCGAACTAGTCGAAACGAAAGGCCGAAGTAACGATCTGCCTCAAAATCTCGTGCTGGCAGGTTACCGAAAATGGCAAGAAGAACTAACCACGTCGAGATTCCAACGAAAGAAAAGCTGAGACAATCAGAGTCAACTTTACCGACATGCCACGTACAGGGCAAAATCACCATTGTCTGCACCCCATTTTCTTTGTGTTTATTTCCTCGAACTGAAACCGCATGAGCAACTTAAAGGTATTTACATGTACTTGATGTTAGTGTCATTTTTGTAGTCGAAGTAGACAACGAACAATTTCTCCTCCATAGGCTAACTCACAATCAGTTTATTGGTACTGGATGACTCAAGAGTTGTTCTCCATGATTGGATGGGTACAGCAATCTAGTCGAAGCACTCCAGAAATCGCCTGTAACTTTGCTGTGTATCGGCTTACGTCGCCATGCGGAGCTCCGACACAGAGGTGTTTCGGCCGCCTTTTTAAATGTACCACCGTGATTTTCGAGCAATTCTATGCGGTTGTCTTTGTCGGTCCACGGATCTCCCTCGATAGAGAGCCTTCGGGCTCTCTTGTTAAGAGAGATCTCGGGCCGCTTGTCGCAGGGCCACGTGGCGCGTCCCCGGGTGGTGGATAGGGGAATTAAACGCGAACCAAATGCGACCGTGTACTGCCCAGAGACGCAGGTGGGATGCAGGGGATGGACTCCTTGCTCCTGCTGTGTCGGGTCGATGCGTTCCTTGTGCGTGGGAGCGGCATGTTCGTGCACAGTGTGCGTGGATGTGTCCGTGACTGTGCGGATTGTAACTGTGTCGGCTCGGCCAAAAGCTTGCACTCGGTAGACTGGGAGTACATGTAAGGCGATTCGAGGCCGCCTTAAGTCTCGCCCCGTCCCTTCGGGCAGTCTGGCTAGCTGCCCGGAGTACCCCGCCCGCACGACAGAGCCTGACTAGCTACCCGTGTTGTATTCCAGTCAAACACAGCAGCACTAAAGGGCCTCATTCCCCTGACCCCGAAAGAGCCCCCATTTCTGCAGCGATGGGAAGGACGAGTACGGAGAGGCTGCTAAAATCTCAGGGCCTAACCAGGCTGCGCAAACTGAGAAGGACTAGGATGACGATCTGTACTTACAACGCCCGCACGCTTGCGTCGGAAGCATCCGTCGAGGACCTGATGATGCAAGCCAGGAAGATCAAGTACGACGTCATCGGACTGACCGAGACGAGAAGACACCACCCCCTACACGCCGCCTACGACTCCGGAGAAGAACTGTTCCTCGGAACATGCGACAGCAGGGGAGTAGGCGGCGTTGGTGCCCTCGTCAACACGCACTTGGCCATGAACATCGATTCGCACGAGTCTCTGACAACCCGAATCGGACGTCAGCGACTGAAGCGATGTGGCTCCGTGCCAGCCTTGACTGTGTTCGTCGCGTATGCCCCAACATCCGACTACGACGACGAAGACGTCGAGGCCTTCTACGTGGAGCTGGAGAAGTTCTATAAGGAAGATCACACCTTCTACAAGGTGATCGTCGGCGACTTCAACGCCAAGATCGGGCCACGAAGGTCGCCGGAAGAACTTCACATCGGAACCCACGGTTTGGAGTGGAACGAGCAAGGTGAAAGGCTGTCTGAGTTTATCATGTCGACCAAGACCATCCATGGAAACTCGCAGTTCCAGAAGCCTCCCTCCCTACGATGGACCTGGGAATCCCCCGGTGGCCAGTTCCACAACGAGATCGACCACATCATCTTCAATCGCAAGTATTGCCTGACCGATGTCTCCGTTGTCCCCAAGTTCTACACGGGATCGGACCACCGCCTCCTTCGCGCGAGGTTCCGCTTTTCGCGTCAAGGAGAGAAGGCCGCGAAGTTCAAGAAGAGGAGTCACAGAACGACCATCAACTGGGACCTCTACACCTCTCTTGTCGGCCTTTGGGAAGATGCCGTCATGGACAACGCCGATGAGGAATATGACCGCTTCGTGCACCATCTCCACGATAGTGCTAAGGGAGTCGAGAGCTTGAAGACCACCAAGAGACGCCTGTCTCCGGATACTCGAGCTTATACGCCAGCGTGGAGCAGCACGAGAGTCAGGCAACTACCAGCTGACGTCCGAGCTTGCGAAGCTATGCAGAGCGGCGATAAAGGAAGATCTCAAAGAGAGAAGGGCGGAAGTGTTTGCTGAAGCAGCAGAGGCAGGGCTGAGCATTCGCAATGCCCGCCGGAACTTCGCCAAGTTCAAGACCAAGATGACAGCTCTCCGACGTCCTGACGGAACCATCACTTCTTCCAGAAGGACCATGGAGAAAGTCATCCACGACTTCTACTCCGATCTCTTCGATAGCCACGTCCACCTGCACCCTTGCCATCTTCCGCAGGATGGATACGTCGTCCCCTCTGTTCTCTCTTCCGAAATCCGACACGCCATCTCGTCGGTGAAGAAACGTACAGCACCCGGTTCTGACAGGATCAGAGCTGAACACCTAAAGAACCTCCCGCCAGCGCTCATCAACACCTTGGCGCGGCTCTTCACACGCTACCTGTCCGAATGCAAGGTTCCATCTCAGTGGAAGACCAGCAAGACCGTTTTGCTGTAAAAGAAGGGAGACGTGCACGACATTGGCAACTATCGCCCGATCTGCCTGTTGTCCGTAGTCTACAAGCTGTTCACTCGAGTCATCCTGAAGAGGATTAGTAGAACGCTGGACGAAGGACAGCCATGCGAACAAGCAGGATTTCGGAGAGGATTCAGCACGATCGACCACATACACACCATTACGAAGCTCATCGAAGTGTCGCGAGAGTACAAGCTGCCGCTGTGCCTTACGTTCATCGACCTGAAGAAGGCATTCGACTCCGCCGAGACTGAAGCGGTCATGGAAGCCCTGCTCACCCAGGCCGTTCCTACTCAGTACATCAGGGTCCTTCGAGAGCTGTACAGTGGATTCACGACCAAGATCTCACCATTCTACAACGACGTCGTCATTGACGTGAAGAGAGGGGTTCGACAAGGGGATACCATATCCCCGAAGCTCTTCAGCGCCACTCTCGAAAACGTCATGTGCGAACTAGAATGGGAAGACATGGGGGTGAAGGTCGACGGCCGGCAGCTGCACCATCTTCGCTTCGCTGACGACATCGTGCTCATAACACCGAGCATCAGTCAGGCGGAACGAATGCTGGCCGACTTCGATCGTGTATGTGGAAGCATTGGACTGCAGCTGAATCTTACGAAGACGATGTTCATGAAAAACGGATGTGCTTCTGATGCCCCGTTCTCGCTCAACGGAACGAACGTCTCCGAATGCTCCAGCTATGTGTATCTGGGTCGCGAAGTCAACATGGCCAACGACCTTGCACCAGAGCTGAGCAGGAGGAAACGAGCGGCTTGGGGAGCTTTCAAGAGCGTCGAAGAAGTCGTGAAGAAAACGAAGAACGTCCGACTCCGTGCCCACCTATTCGACTCCACTGTTCTTCCTGCCCTAACATACGCCTCAGAGACCTGGGTTATACGAAAGCAGGATGAACACGCGATCAGCGTCGCGCAGCGTGGAATCGAGAGGACGATGCTCGGAGTGACACGACTCACGCAAGTGAGAGAAGGCCTTCGGAGTTCCGAGCTTCGCCGACGTTCGAAGATCAGAGACGCTGTCGCATGGGCCAAGTCGTCGAAAATTAGGTGGGCCGGCCACGTAATGCGATTCGCAGACACCCGCTGGACGAGAGTCGTCACAGATTGGATTCCGCGGGATGTCAAAAGAACACCAGGACGCCCACCAACGCGTTGGTCGGACTTCGTCGTGAAAGCCCTGAACGACCGATATGACGCTCTTCGTGTCCCTCGAGCGAGGAGGATCCATTGGACCACTCTGGCACGCGACAGGGACGAATGGAGACGCTGCTGGCGCCCGCTCGAGCAAGTCGATGATCAACGGGACGACAGGTGATGCAGGTGTCTTTGTCGGTGCTCTGATTCTCGTGCAGCGCTTCCTAGAAAAGAACAACTTGTGGGTACCAGAATACTGGAACAATTGCTTTGCACGTTGAAACGATGTAGTGGTGCCCTCACTGCATGCCCCTCTTTCCGTAGCATCCATCACCTTTAGTTTGTGCTGAAACCCTCGGATTTGATGCTTGACCATTAGGCCTAAGAAATTGTTTAGCGAGTATTTTGCAGCATGCACTAACCTATCTAGCAGTTCCTCAAACGGTGCCACTATGGAAAGAGCAGAAGAAGGAGAACTGCCCAATAAAGACCTGCTGCCTATTCTGCTATATCCGCTTTTTTGAATTGGCGAAGGATTTACCATCGAGGATCTCCGACACTGTAATCCACTCATGTGTTCAGCAGTGCCTTTGAAGCGACCCGCAGATGACGACCTGCAGGTATTTATCGCGAAGTCGACCTGCTTATGCTGGTGCGGTTTGTGACCGCACGGTCTCCAGCTTCTTGGAATCGCGTATTCCGGTGAAGAACTGCTGTGGGGAAACGATTTCTTGCGTAAAAATAAATGGCTTTTCCATCACTTATCTTTCGAAATCCTTCACTGTCCCTTCATTTTTCCTCAAAATTAGTTATTCTATCGATATTAACTATGTGAAGCTAAACTGCTCAGAAGGAAAGGTTCCCAACTCACGGTGAGCTTTTGCGATACTACGATGCAGCAGTTCTTCACAGGATGTAGGGCCGTGTGAGCGGAGCCCAGAATTACAGTTAGTTTTTGCTTAACGTTTTTTAGAGACCGGAAAAAGAGGTGCAGAAACATGTGCGTAGCAATCATCAGCTCCCATGACATCCCACAAGAAGTGCCTCGGTGGCGCAGTCGGTAGGAGCGCCGCCTCATGGGTCACACCGGTGGGCTTTTGAGTTTGAGTCGGCGTATTGCCAATAATATTGCACATATTAGTCTGTTGTTATCATGCTTCCACACTGGGTACCACCCGTCTTCTTTTGATTGCACATTATAAGCCAGACCCACCGACAGTTCTGCGCTCCGGCGTTGCGGCCGTGTCTGACATTCCCCCACTCGCGTTGGTGGCAGCTGGTTACGTAGTTGTTCACCCATGACCCTTCTCTACACCCATGGATTAGGCGTTCAACGAAGAAATGTGGTCATTCCTTGCCAAGAAGAAGAGTGTTCCTCACTGGCTTTTGGAATATGCTGCTGTTGTGACAGCAGCATTTGTGTGCTTGACTTGTGTCATAGATAGCGAGCGATAGCTGTTGACTAAAAGGGGAGCAAGACAGGACATTTTATTTCCGGAGAAATGATATGGTGCAGGTACGCATCGTTGAAAAACTGGCACATATGAAGGCGCAAATAGACAGCCTTGGTTTGTTGTAAGCATTGATGGACCAACAAAGTATTATGTGCAAAGACATCGGCAATACGCGGATTCGGACACAAGAGCCCGCCGGTGTGCTCCTATGAGGCGTCTCACCTACCGACTGCGCCACCGAGGCACTCCTCACACCTGGAATGTCATAGGTGGTGATGACTGTTGCGTACACATCTTTTCCGTACACATCTAAAAAAGCGTTCAGCAAAAACTAATTGTAATTCTAGGCTTCGCTCACACGGCCCTACATCCTGTCAAACAGAATTAGATACAAATCTATACGTAATACATATACATATGACGTCTCATAATTCTTCAACAGCATAACAGCTTGCTTTTCAGCGGTTTGCTTCTTTCTGCTTTCTGAATGCCGCAAGCATCTGTAAGCTAACGATTAGAATTTTACTAGACGTAGGTGCGTGGTAATCCTCATAAGAGGCCTATTTGTAAAGGGAAAGGGGCCGCAGAGGCACTGGAGACGTGAGGCGGTTTGGGTTGATTCGCTTACAGCGGTCCTTTTCACATCTTGGACTCCATTCTGATAGATCAGCGCCTGCAGATGCGCATCTGACTCCAAACTGGCCATCATGGTGTACACGCAGAAAACCTGGTGAGGCAGTCGGCCGCTTGGAACCAGTGCCTCCAGCCGAAAGGGCACACACTGTCCGGCTCTTCCCGTGGACCGTCGGCCGAATAGATGGCGATCGATGTCTGCGTTTTTCATCAACACGCACTGGTGGAACATGGAATCACGAATGTACAACATCGTCCTCTGCTCATGCCGGGTCACTTCTGCTGCCTTCCAGCGTGGCCTTCGCCTGCTGCCCCACAAAGTCTCCGTTTTAACCCGTGAAGCTGTCATGCCGGAATTGCGCCGTTCACCTTCGAAACACTCAAAGCCGCTCCAGTTCTCCCTTCCCATGAATAATTCCCTACCGGTAATTTGACAATGTACATCTACACATGCCAAACGACAATACGTAGGCCCGACCATTAGAAAGTAGGAAATGTGCGAGATCTAGCGCAAATGTGAGATTACTTCCTACAAAGAACTAGTTAGCGACTATTCCAGCCACACATTGGTTGCAACTGACCATACTCGTAGTCAATGAGCTTGGCCGCATCGCTAGCAAGGGTCAATGTTCACCAGTTGGTCTATCATCTCGTCTACTGCTTTTCCATCAGTTCTGCGTTTCCCGCTCTCTCTCTTTACTTCTCCGAAAGATATTGGATTAAACCTTGGTACAGGAGGAATTTCAGCAATTCACCGAGCAAATGGAGGCCCCAAATATGCAGCGGACAAGCGAGGGTGAGTGTTTAGGAACTGTTTACCACAGGTATTCAATCATCCCAGCGGCTGAGCTATTAGACTGAGCAGAAGGCTTGATAGGATTTTCATTTTTTTCTTCTCCATTTCTTTATTCCGCATACAATGCAAATCAATCAGCAATGTATCACCACTTTTGCTCACCACAGTGGGCCACCTACTTGGCAGGTCATCGATCCCTACATCACAGAACTGGGAAGATCAGTAGTCGAAGATGTCGACGACCGTCCGACCTAAGTCTTCAAACTTTGGGAACATGACATAGCCAAGAGGTTCTTCAGAGAGCGGAGCAGGTGATAATTTGTTTTGTCCAACAGCTCTTTTCAATTGCTTTCATAGTGCACCAAAAATTTTCTTTTTGTTGGCGTGAAGTTCAAAGCTCTGTCGCCGTCATTTAATGAGGCACTAAAATATGGGGAACCCAATATCCATGCTTTTCCCTTGATTCTAAATCGCGAGTCAGCTACACCAGTAGTAGTCAACGTAGGTCACCACTGTGTCCTCACAAATCTTATGGTGGTTCCATGGAAGAAAGCTCGTGGTCAGTTTTTTCCTTAAAAATTTCGTTCGTCGGCCACGTGGTGCGCAGTCGAAATAAGAGGTGATGGCTATCGAATGCACCCGATACGAGGTTCCTGGCTTGGATTTCCCGAACATCCCATCCAGCCCTTCTATCCCTCCGTCGTCGGTAATTTGGTACCAGACTTGTCTGGTAAGGACGAAGCGCTGACTTGTTCATCGGCTGGCCACCGCAAGTCATTGTATACATGCATATGCACATACGTATGCAAATTGCCTCCACGACATCCTGTGGAAGTAGAATGCGTGGCTCAGAAGGGACTGATTAAAATCGCCATTGTTTCTCCTTTATACTTTTTTGCACAGTAGTTTATCAAGAAGAGGAAGCGTGCAACCTTCAGTTTCATCTGAGGCTCTTTTTTCTACTCCCTCCATCCAAATGCGATCGTAAATCTTTGATTTTCTGATTTCTGTACATTATTTAGTTTGAGGTTCTAAACCACTACGTGCGGATGACGAAAAAACGAGCACTTTTCGTCAGAGGCCCAGTAACACTAGTTTGCAAAACATCCAGGAGGCACACCACATAACCTGCCAAAAAAGCCTCATTTTTCCATGCTAAGTTACCGGCCAAAAACATGGCAAAAACATGGCAAAAATCGTGCAGAAGAGAAGACACCTCGGAATACCAAACGACTTATCCGTTGGGGAACAAGGGTTGTTATAAGAAACCGCTATGTCTGCACGACAGTGGCAAAGGGTGTGCCTGAGAGTACACGACTATACTTATTAGGGAATGCATATGTAGACCTTCCCATAGCACTTCGGGCAGAGACGTGCGCCTTGAGAAAGAGTTTGAAACGTTGAATACAAATGTACAAGCCAAATTTGCTAAATGAATCTCCTAAGCGAGTACTGGTCGTTCAAAGTTCGTATCGCTCTTCTTATCATGGCTTACATGTCTTACAGCGCGGCGTCGGTGCACTAGCACTCTCACCGGGGATGAGCGGATAATTAAATTTTGAAACCCGGACAACGGATAGCGGACAAACAACAAAGATTAAAACTACTTTTAAACCATTCTTTCTCTAATGCTAGATCGGTAATTGTAACACTGTCTATGTTACATGTGAAATAAGCCACTTTTACCATTCTTATCGATGTTTCTTCTTCAAGGCACGTGGTAGTGAGTCGGGGGGGGGGGGGGCCGCCTGCCGCATGCCCTCCGACTCAATGTTCTTGGTTTCGGATTTCTCCTCCAGGTTAACAAAGTCTTCCAT
Source organism: Heligmosomoides polygyrus polygyrus (assembly GCA_947396885.1). Taxonomy (NCBI): domain Eukaryota; kingdom Metazoa; phylum Nematoda; class Chromadorea; order Rhabditida; family Heligmosomidae; genus Heligmosomoides; species Heligmosomoides polygyrus. The sequence goes on from OX377203.1 coordinate 35,695,155, forward strand.
CCGTCCGGGCTTGATGTATTGGTACCGGGCGTGCCCGCGCAGGATAATCCACTGAATTGTCCATCGGCTCAGCACCGCAGTTCATTGTACTGGCCATATACTCATTCAAAGTGCCTCCAGCATATCACGTAAGAGTAGAATGCGTGTTGCATCTGGCACTACCGTCGTCTTATATCCTTTATTCATGTTTTTCAGCTGCAATGAAGTCACTATGGATAGATCCCACGGGAATTTCTAGGCTTGGGTAAGACAGTCGTTGAAAAACATCGCATTTTGTTTACTCTCCAATTAAATTTAACACTAATTCTTGCCCGGATCGAATAAAACTCTCTCTCTATTGCTTTGGAAAAGGTAAATTGTAAAATTCTGCAGTGCCAAACATCGTTTCAAAAAGCGCTAAAAGGTCGTGTAGATGCGGAGTATCTGGCACATCCTTGAAACGAAGTGATTCGTATGGACGTCTGTCCTTTCTTCACTGATCGACTGGTTTTTTCCAGACCGTACATTATGCTAGAAGGAATTTTGGTGAAAACCCCACTAATAAATATGAGCAAAGCGATGTTCAGCATCTTAAATGTGCTATGAACAATTAGGTAGTTTAGCCTAATTATATCATTGAGAACTCTGAGAAGGCACGACCTGGCATTGCAAGCGTATCTTGACTGCCAGTGGAAAAAGCACAAGACGATTTAAAAAATTGTCCTTATACTTAACTAACGATAAGTAATCACAAGCTTGCCACATTTTGTTGTTCGTTATCCGGCGAAAAATCCCCGGATAAGGAACAACAAAACGGAGAGGCCGAGACCCACCGGAAACTTGATAACGGATAGCGGATAACGGTTAATCCGCTCATCCCTGACTCTCACCTCAAAGTTTCGGGTCATGGATTCCCGATGGTGCTGCGCCATCTCCATTTTGCGAGTTCTTGTCGGTGGTTGCTAGGTATATTGTACTCCAGTTGATCCAAAGTACTCTATCGAATTCTGAGGAATTTTGAAAATTGGATGGGGTATGGTTGCCTGCAATGTAGATAGCAAAACATCGGTGCAATCCTAGTTGGTGGTGGCCAATCTCAAATCATTTCATAAGATATGAATGTGTTCAATACTGAAATATATTAAACTTACTAACTCCTTAAAAAACAACTGTACAAATGGAGTCAAAATAAATAGCACAGAAAACATGAAAATATATAACATTTGCGTGCTAGGTTGGAACGTTTGCAGATGACTAAGAAGTAAAGTACCTTGCCGTACCTGTGTCCAACGATTGATAGATGTTGTCTTGGCCTGTAGTTGTTTCATTTTACTGATGTTTTCCGTTTTAGTACTTGAAGATTACCAATTCTCAGTGCAGATCTAATAAGGAAGGTCTACCCTTGCTAAATTTGTACCAAGAATGGTCCTTTTTAGGTTCCCCTCTCTCGATTAATACTTCGAAGAACTGAGTCTATCTGGGGCGAGATTCATCAACGACTTAGGGCAAAATTACGGAGAAAACACTGCTGAAATCCCTAATAGCGCGGCTTATCAACAAGCGATATGTTGAAATGTTTCACTGATAAGCCGCGCTATCAAGGATTTCGGCAGTATTTTTAGACTGCTGTAAGTTGTTGATGAATCTGGCCCCAGCTTAACGTAGTTTACTATTTCCACATGCTGTAGCTCATTTATTGTATTTCGTTATGTCGGGAAAGAGCGGCCACCACCAACTAGGATTGCACCAAAACATCTTTCGATACTATTAGGGGGGGGGGGCCAAAAGTAATGAGACAAAATGAAAAAAATCTTTATCTCCTTATAACTCAATTACAACTCAACGATGCTGAGGAATGTATTTGCCATTAAGGGCAATGACCTTGCTACCATCGCTCAGTCAACTTCCTGATCCCATCCTTACAGAACTGCTTGAGCTAGGTGTTGATCAACTGCTCGATATGGTTGTCAAGGACTGCTTGGGTTCTTGTGTCCCTTCCGACTAGGAAGTCCTGTAGGCTCAAGTAGTAGTGGTAGTTGCATGGAGAGATGTCCAGCGAATACGGTGGGTGAGGCATGTGAACGTAGCCCAGCTGGCCAAGCTTATCCGTGCTTACTTGTTCCCGATGGGGTGCGGCGTTGTCGAAGAGTAGAACCTTCTTGAAGCGCTGCGAATGAATAAGAGCGAGTCGCCGGCCCATCTCCACTATTTCGTTCACCATGGTCTTGGAGTTCATCGCGGTGCTCTTGGGAAACACCCTCCGGTAAACCGATCCATGGGCGCAGACCCAAAAGCTCCAAAGATGCTTCTCGCCGTGAACATCTTGCCGAACGAAGGTCGGTAACAATTCACCAGGCCTCACCCAGACTCGCAGCTTGGCAGGGTTAAGTTAGATGACGTACTTCTCATCTTGCGTGAATATTGAGCCCAGGCTGCTCGGGGTTGGGAATTGGGGGAGATTTGCGCGACACAGGTCGACTCGCCAGACTGGGGTTTCGGCATGAGACAGGCTGGGGTTTTTGGCATGCTTCTGGAAAGGGCGGAAGTGATAACTTTTCAGATAGGCTTCAGTAAGTAGCATACAAACATACAAATACAAAGAGTACGAGTTCAGACTCCAGCCACGAGATATGTGGACACGGCATGGGGTGTCTCATTACTTTTGGCCCCCCCCTAATAGCTTGGTGCAGCTGTGCAGCTTGAGATACTGCTTTTTCAATCTGCAGAGTTTAGATGTAAAGGCCATTCTGGAACCGCTATACGAAGCCATGGAGGAATGCTACTCATCAGGCAACGTCGACAAATTGATAGAGTTCTACCACCCTGACTCGGTTGCTGTGGACAAAGGAAGGAACGTCGCATACGGGTTGGAGCGTAGGTTGCTTCACTCTATTCTTTTAGGTGTTATTAGAAGGAAGGAACACGTATAGTGGCGCTGCAGGAATCAAAGAGGTCTACAAGAAGTATTTCGACCTCTACGGGCCGATGAAGTTCGAGGTGAGCTGTCCAGCTTGACCCGACCATGATTCAAACGGTGGAAAGAGCTTGCCCGTTCCCTCTTACAGGTTTCGGACGAGAAATATCAAGGCTGCGAGGACTACCTGATGTTCAACTGCAAGTGCTCAATGGCATCGCGTGGCGAGAACATCGAGAAGGTGAAAGTGATCAGCATCTGGAGGAAAACCGACGACAAATGGCTCATCTACCATGAGGAGTATACCGAAGATCAATAGATAGGAGCAGTAGGAACAGAGAAACCCTTCCAATCGTGCAACTGCTTTCATCAGTGCTTAATAAAAGGAAAATTCGAAACATAGCCTATTGCCTACACCAGTGTACAACAGTAATTCAGTACCTACATTGATCGCATGGGTGGTTTTGAATGGTTGTAAGTAGCTGATGTTGACTAAGAAAACGTATCAGTTAAAATAAACAAATAGTAGCATCAAAAAATGAGCAAATAAATAAATAAAAATTAACCGAGCACTTTGAAACGAGAGCTTGTTGAATAGTGTTGACCATGAGCAGGGAGGACAGGAATTACACGAAATAAGAGTTCTAGGCCTGTACGAGTGGACGTCGCCAGACATGCGAGAGGTAGAATACGTGAGCTTCAACATTGCAGTGCGTTTCAAAAGTATACATCCACCTCATAATTTGCCCATATCTCGTTTCGTGTTCATTTCTGCGGCCCGCACTAGCTCCACTAGATTCGTCGCAGTAGAAAATGGGTCGGTACTCACTTTCAGAAAAAATTTTCGTCTCACACGCGAATCAGACTTTCTTGGAAAAAATCGGGTGTTTGGGTATTTCAAGAGTATGTATCCACCTACGAAAAACCAATTTTTTAATAAATTGGAAGGTCGGTCGACCACCATTAATTCTTATAACATCATGCATTGCACGCCATTGACAAGGTTCTGCATGGTTTTATCTTCGACAGTGTCCCAAACAATCGAATTCGCCGCCACGTCATTGAACTGTCGGTTATTCGCGTAGACTCGGTGAACCATGATGGCCCACATGCTCTCCATGGGATTGCAGTCAGGAGAGAGGCCGGCTGGTCCGTTACTTGAATGTCGTGACGGTGAAGCCAATCTTCTGTCGACCTGGACACATGGGCTGCAGTATTGCCCTGCTGCGGAACATGTGCCTGGCGTCTTCTGCCTTTCAAGAAAAGCAGAAGCCTAGCCTCCAGTACACCTCAGCGCTCCAGTCTGCCTATGCGACCCGACGGAAAGCTAAGCTTCAGGTTTCCGCTGCTGCAGAAGCCGTCTTATGTCTTCAATAATTCGCCTCCGAAGTGGCGACCACGGGGCCTTCTCGCAGGTCTCTCCAGCAATGTCGATATCCATCAGATCCATTCAGATTAAATTTTTTCATATTTACCAACAGGAAAAATCAATTTGGATGGTCCCGACGATGACACCGGCATCACTATAGATGACTTAACCATGTTTATGATGTACCTGTAGAGGGCGTGGAAAGATTAGCTCCCTACTATGGTCGCTTTCCTGTACACTTCCAGCATTTGCTAATGAAATGTTTCCACGCTTCCTTTCGATTTCGCGCAGGATTCTACACTACAGGATTTCGCGCAGGATTCTACACTGACAGTTCCCGTCATTGTTGAGTGCGAGCCACAGGTTGTCTGCATGTCTCAACGGTCTACACATGTGGCCCACAAAAGGCAAGGCTAGCGATTATGTCGACGCTGCTACTTTGAAGAAGTGGTGAGGCAAACACGCTGATCGCCCGCTGCGTAATGCCTGACGTTGTAATTGTATGCACTACGTTTTCTCCCTTACCATTAGAGGCAGATGCGGTGTGCTCGGTATCTTTGTCACCGAAATCCCGCTTCGGATCTTCACCCTCGTTGAATCCACATCCCACACAGATTCAACACAGCCGCGAAGGGCTGCATGCACACCAAGCATCCCCGCTGCAATCACCGTACAACGCGATTATGCGACCGTGTTGTGTAACCTAAACTCCTCCGAAAGAACTATAATTATGATGCAAAGCGTATGTATATAGAAGAAACTGAAGTTAGGCTTGTTGTTACTGCGAAGGGACGGCTTTCCTTATGAACAACATGAACATTTCGAGAGGGCTCTTCACCCTGTGCCACTCGTGGCCTTCTCATTTAGAGGAAACGTCCGACGATTGATTTTGCGACGACCTTTTCACCATATTCAGGGCATCGCTCACCTTAAAACAGAAATGGAGAGGTCATTCCAATAAAGACGATGCTCCACAGATCAAATCCTTCGGCAATATGGCACTATCCACTAGCCTCGTCCATGAAAAATGTCGTATTTAGCTATTCTATGCTGTAGCGCCCTAAGGCGAGTTCAAGTTTTGCACGTTTTCCAAAAACGCGGAACCAGCAATCTCACCTCGTTTCGTGGAAAGGTTAAATAGGTCCTTCTGGTCTTTTTGTGATGTACAAAATATGGAGTTGCTATTTTTTGCTTTAGGAACTCAATAATGTCGCCATACCATCTGAAACAAATCGGGGAACACAATAATACTTCGAACAATACAACAAGGGACTGAATTTGAATGCGCACTTGACCGATGCAATAATCTGCGGTTACCAGTGAATGAGCAAATCAGTTTTATCCCTTCCATTCAAGTCGGTTATGTTCTAGAGGGAAGAAGCCGAAGACATCAGGTGAACGAGTCTATGAGGTGCCAATGTTTTGCGATTTCCCATCCGCGAGACGGCATCATGTATTCTATTTCGTTTTCTAGCACTGTACTCCTCCGCACTACATAGGATAGATCCGAAAAGTCTGGTACTAATTAACTGAGCCCGAAGAGATATATGGCTAGGCTGGCCTGGATGAGACGAGACGCGAACCGAAGGCCTCGATTCGGGACAAGTCGACAGCTGTCGTCTCTTCGGTTTGTGTTTCCGGGATCTCTTACTCGGTATGCCTAACCGGGAGTGTATACTACCTCGCCAGTCCCTGTTAATCTATTAGCAACTATAAAGCAAAATAACTGAACAAATGATGACAGCGACCTCCACGAATTCGTTGAGTCCAGAAACTCACGCTCATCAATCTCTAGCCTGCAGAACATGCAGATTCTGGTCATTTTCGTTTGAGCTGATGAGCTGATCACTGAGTGGAGTTTCAAAGCGACGGCTCGAAACTGAGCCTATTGTGGATTAACTAAGAAATATGTGTGCTGGGCGGGTAAGGCCAGAACGGCCGCTTCAAGATTACCTTCGCTGTGGTTTTGATCAGCAGGATGTGCGTAAGTGAACTCACGGGTACCAGTTCTCCACCATCATGTATTATTTCAGCCCTTCGCTAAAGCAAGACATGGCATCTTCAAGAGACCGTCGAGCAAATGAAATTCGACGCCTCAGGAAAGGTGCCAGATGCATTATTCATGCGTGACGAGGGAATTTCCAAACAGCGAGGGCGATCCATCGTCTCAGCAGTTTGTCCGCTCCGTCACGACCTTTACCTTCGCGTTAAAATGCTGCACGAGTTAGGCTACGACTGGCGGCTATGAATAGCTTTTCCCCAACAATGCACATTCCGTCGTTATTGCAAGATGCTTAATCAGGCCGTTGTGACACACAAGCCTGAAACTGTTGCAATTTGTCAATTTGACGAACTCCTGACAGTGCTGCATGTTAACAAATACGTCAATTCCTTTTTTAGGTCTCGGATGCTGACACCTTACATATGTCTGCGCCCATTGCACATTGCCAACAAAACTCCTTCTTTATCTATCATCCCACATTTCTTACTTGATATAAAAAATGTTTAATTTGCACGTTTTTTACGAGCACCAAAACGCAGTGCTATCACTGCGAAGCTCGGTATTTCTCACCATATTACAGGTTGACACACAACTTGTCGAGTATTCGGGACACAAATAGTTTATTTTACAATATTTGGATAACAACATGAAGCCAATACGAAATATGTGCTATTAATAACGGTTGACCTTCTACAGCAGGACGGGAGCTTATGTATTGATTCGCCTCCGAATGTATAGTAAATAGAAGCGTCGGCCTTTAGGAGCACCAGGGCGCTTCAAAGCGTCGATGGAGTGTAGACGTGGAACGTTGGCTGGGAGGATGGTGACTGAAAAGAGAGAGATCTGGGAAGCGTGATGTATATGAAGGTATACCCAGTCTACTTCATTAGTCCAGACTTCTCGATCTTTCCGTGTTTTGCATAGCGTTCTGTTGCTGGAATTGCACATTGGCTTGTCCTCGCTTAGGAACACTATTCCAATGCTTTCTCCAGTCTACCCCCTAAGCTCTGTCAGAAGCACAGAAGCACTTTTTTCACGTGAACTCCTGTTTCCGGACATCTTTAGCTTCGTTTATTAGCTCGATCCACTGGGTACGCCGGTGGACGTTACAGAAGACTACCATCATTTTATTCCCAGCGATTAGGTAGGCGAGTTAGTATTCTGCTCATTAAAAAATAGGCTTTAAACGTGAGAAAACTTATGCTATAGATCTCAGGCAAGCCTTTTTCGGAAAATGATGTATAACCGAGACGTCAACGAGAAGCTCGAATCGCGCGATGGTGAGCGGTATTTATACCGACTTGCTAAGAGCCGCCATCGCCAACAATGAGAGCGGCCATCTTCTGACAGACCGCAAAAAGGCGCTGAAGCGATGACGTGATTACTTTGAGGAAATTTCCACTATGGAATTTCATCACCCGGCCATCCCTTCTGTGGCTTCTGTCCACGGTCCCGTTCACAAAATCACCGTGGAGGAGACAGAAGCAGCTCTGAGGAAGATGAGGCCGGCAAAGCGACTGTGTCCGACGACGTGCCAGCTGATCTGTGGAAGTCAAAGCCGTCGTACCCTGCTGAGTGGTTGGCGCAGTTCTTTAACCAGGTTGTGGCGGAGAAGAAGGTGCCTGAGTGTTGGCGCCAAAGCACGACGATTCCGATTTGGAAGAAGAAGGGCAGTCCTGCAGACTGCTCCAATTACCGTCGATTCGCTTGCTCTCGCATAGCATGAAGATCTTTGAGCGAATTGTCGATGGTCGAATTCGTGACATCGTCCAGCTTTCCAGCAATCAGTGCGGTTTCGTAGCTGGCTGCTCTCACACCACCATTGATGCTATACATGCCGCGCGCCTCCTGTTAGAGAAGCATAGCGAGAAACAGAAGCCAGTGCATATCGCCTTCCTCGACCTAGAGAAGGCCTTTGACTGCGTACCGCGTGAAGTGATATGGTACGCCCTACGACGACATGGAGTTCCTGAGGAGCTCATAGAGTGGGTGCGAATCCTCTACTCTTCTCCAAAGAGTAAAGTTCAAGCTGCAGCTGGAACCTCAATGGAGTTTCCCATCTCTGTTGGTGTGCACCAGGGTTCTGCGCTTTCTCCACTCCTCTTTGTTGTCGTCATGGATGCCATTACGAGAGATCTTCAGAGCCTGTCCCATGGACATTGCTCTATGCTGATGACGCTCGCTTGTGAAGGTAAAGATGGTCGCGAGCAGCAGGCACAAGCTTGGTGCACCGCCTGGCGATGTTCGGATTCAAATTGAACGTCAAGAGACCGAGTACCTAACGACTGACGTAAACGAGTCCGGCTCCATTAAGATTGACGGCACTGAGCTTGCACGCACTTCGGTTTTTAAATACCTGGGATCAGCAGTAGCATCTGATGGCAATCTGATGATTGAAGTGAAC